>WNWK01000206.1:467500-487500 GCA_009830355.1 Cherax destructor | reverse complement strand
TAATTATTATTATAATACTAATAAGGCCCTTTATTTCTGCTTTGATGTTTCTCTTGTGTAACCCCTCGTTCTGGCACCTCCACTCTGTGACCCTCGTTCTGGCACCTCCCCTCTGTGACCCCTCGTTCTGGCACCTCCCCTCTGTGACCCCTCGTTCTGGTGCCTCCCCTGTGACCTCTCATTCTGGTACCTCCCCTGTGACCCCTCGTTCTAATGCCTCCCCTGTGACCCCTCGTTCTGGCACCTCCCCTCTGTGACCCTCGTTCTGGTACCTCCACTCTGTGACCCTCGTTCTGGCACCTCCCCTCTGTGACCCCTCGTTCTGGTGCCTCCCCTGTGACCTCTCATTCTGGTACCTCCCCTCTGTGACCCCTCTTTCTAATGCCTCCCCTGTGACCCCTCGTTCTGGTACCTCCTCTCTGTGACCCCTCGTTCTGGTACCTCCTCTCTGTGACCCCTCGTTCTGGTGCCTCCCCTCTGTGACCCCTCATTCTAGTACCTCCCCTCTGTGACCCCCCGTTCTGGTAGCTCCTCTCTGTGACCCCTCATACTGGCCACTTCCCCCCCCCCTCATTTCCCTCCAGCACCACCCCTCTCTCACCTCCTTCCACCACCAACCGCCTCACATTCACGTTATTTCCCTACCTGACACACCTCACCGCCCCCTCTCCCTTTTCCTCATCGCCCCCTCTCCCCTCCCCCATCGCCCCTCTCCCTCCCTATCGCCCCCTCACTTCATAGAGAAAATGGCAGGAGGGTTTTTTCATATGCAAATCTCTTTGATAAACCTTAATACAGAAGGGTTCAGATCAGTTCTCCTTGACTGTAAGATCAGTCTTACAGATTAGTGGTACGAGTGAAAGGAAACACTAACAGAGATTAGGAAAGGTTTTATAGAACGATTTGGAGGAGATATTCGGATAGATTACTGTTTTTTTTTTTTGGGGGGGGGGGAAATGATGGACAAAAAACTAGCATATGAAATCAGTAATTATGAGAGATATGAGGAGATTAAGGGAGATAAATATATATATTAAAAAGTGAGTACAAGAGGAGAGCGACATTTAAAAAGATAAATATATAGAAAAAGAGGAAGAGTGAAAGACACAGAGAGAGACGGAGAGGAGAAAGGAGTAAAAGACGGTTACATGACGAATATAATACATACTGATAACCAAAATACATGCAAGAACAGTTGAGGTTTGTACTGGCACTCTTCAGTGTTTTATGGCACACGTTCATTTTAGTGTTGTTGTTCCATTAAGTGAGAACATACTCTGAAGATTGACCTCACACACACACACACACACACACACACATATATATATATATATATATATATATATATATATATATATATATATATATATATATATATATATATATATATATATATATATATATATTTATATATATATATATATATATATATATATATATATATATATTATATATATATATATACAAAACGACAACCGTGAGATTGGGGGAAAAACTCAGTGACAGGGAATAAGAAGAGAAAACCCCGTCCCTGCTGGTAAATATCTCATCAGGGGAGCGAAATGAAGAGTGACGTGTGTGTGTGTGTGTGTGTGTGTGTGTGTGTGTGTGTGTGTGTGTGTGTGTGTGTGTGTGTGTGTGTACTCACCTAATTGTGGTTGCAGGGGTCGAGACTCAGCTCCTGGCCCCGCCTCTTCGCTGTCTGCTACTGGGTCTCTGCTCTCCCTGCTCCATGAGCTTTATCATACCTTGTCTTAAAACTATGTATGGTTCCTGCCTCCACTATATCTTTCTCTAGACTATTCCACTTCCTGACTACTCTATGGCTGAAGAAATGCTTCCTAACATCCCTTTGACTCATCTGAGTCTTCAGCTTCCAGTTGTGTCCCCTTGTTTCTGTGTTCCCTCTCTGGAACATCCTGTCACTGTCTACCTTGTCAATTCCCCGCAGTATTTTGTATGTCGTTATCATGTCTCCTCTGACCCTTCTTTCCTCCAGTGTTGTTAGTCCTATTTCCCTCAACCTTTCTTCATAAGACAGTGTGTGTGTGTGTGTGTGTGTGTGTGTGTGTCTGTGTGGGTGTGTCTATGTGTGGGTGTGTCTGTATGTGTGTGTGTGTGTGTGTATGTGTGTGTGTGTCTGCGTGTGTGTGTGTCTGTGTGTCTGTGTGTCTGTGTACTCACGAAGTTCTGTGTGTCTGTGTACTCACAAAGTTCTGTATGTCTGTGTACTCATAAAGTTCTGTATGTCTGTGTACTCACAAAGTTCTGTGTGGGTGTGTCGAGTCTCGGCTCCTGGCCGGTCTCTTGAGCTAGAAGCGCCATCATTGTTGACATCCTGCCTCTTTTGCTTCCATCATATCTACTTTAGAAGCTGTGTATGGAATTTGCGTCTACGACGCCATCATGTAGCTCATTCCACTTATCTACCACCCTGAAACCTCACTCCCTTCTGAGAGTAGTCTTGTGCGTGTGTTAGTTACACAGCCAGGGTCCATATACTCTCACATGGCTGGGAGGGTCAGCCAAGTCTTCCTTCATTAACTTCAAACTTTCTATACCAATTCAGCGTCACACTTGTCACACTCCCTCGTTTAATTTGCAATAGTAATTGCATCTCGTGTCAAAGTATTTTTTTCAGCACATGTTCCAATTTCCCATTTTATATAATGACTTTGATTACTAAGATTAATAATCACGAGGGTTTAAATCGCCTTCAGGAATTATAACAAATTTCATTACAATTTTATTTTATTTCTGAATGCATTTACGCTCTTACACAAGACACGCATAAAAATACTATATACGTTCACATATAAGTCCCAGAATATTCTGCAAGAAACACAAACATATAAACACACACACACACACACACACACACACACACACACACACACATACACACACACAAAATCATATCTTTTCAAACTTGTACGAAAACACTAAAAGGTCAAGAGGTTAGCAACAATAACAGTCCCAGAACTGAGAGGGACTAATGTATGAGGAAAGAATAAGGAAAATGAGCCCGATGACCTTGGAAGAGAGATGAATCAAGAAAACATGAACAGTATGGAAGATAAGGGCACACTGTGTGAAATTCGAGACACGGATGAGGGTTCATAGATGAAGACAAAAACACAG
This sequence comes from Cherax destructor, assembly GCA_009830355.1. Classification (NCBI taxonomy): domain Eukaryota; kingdom Metazoa; phylum Arthropoda; class Malacostraca; order Decapoda; family Parastacidae; genus Cherax; species Cherax destructor. The sequence goes on along the minus strand of WNWK01000206.1, from coordinate 484,359 downwards.
ATGAGCCTCAGCCTCAGGAATGTTAGGAAACAACAAAGATTAAAGGAAGTAAATAAGTGAAATAAGCTAAATGATGAAATGGTGGAGGCAAACTCCTCACACAGTTTTAAAGGTAGGTACGACAAGGCACAAGAAGACAAGCACTAATAATGCTTGAGGGTGATTGTAGTTTATGGAGCGAGACCAGAAGCTGAAACTCGAGTTCCATAAACACAACTCAGTGAGTATATACGCACACGATAAAATTGCCATGGATATGTAGCAAGACTATGCTGAAACTTTGCTGATACATACATAATACTGGAGGCGGCCAACAGATCGGTATACATACACGTAGTTTCACCTCCCAACACGTCAACAAACCCAGGGTTCGCTACGGCAGCCTTGGTGGCTGAGCGAGTCAATATGTAGCGAAGATTGAGACCCAGAGCGAGCTAGAATCCTCACTGATCCCCGCGTCAAAACCACTCACACATGAGCAAAGGCACTTAAACAAACATGTCAGTAATAGTATGACGTAGACCCAGAATTTTATATCAGTGTACCAGCAAAAACTAGATCCGAGGAAACAGAGATACTGAAATACAGGTAAAAGATAACAGCATCAGTTAAAAGTGAAAGAATAAGTACATTTTTTGCTAATCAGGAAACCATAAGATCCCCATATCATCCCCCCACACACACGAAAGACCCTCCTCGGATCAGTATATTTACAGACAGTCAAAGAGAATAAAAGTGAGGCAGTGTTTCCGTCGTGACCAAGAGCAGCCATGTACCAACACAGTCGCTCAGACGTGCACACTTGCCCTGGCAAGTGTGCACGTCTGGGGCAACTCACAGGTAGGCAGGTGTGTAAGGAGTGAGAGGAAATGTGCTAGTGTAAGAAGGGAATGTGGCAGCGTGTAGGGAGGAGAGTGAATGTTTTAGTGTGTAAGGAGAGAAAGGGAATATAATAGAAGAAGAAATCGGGCATAGCAGGTTAACATTAGCAGATGTATAATATTTAGACACATATATACTTGTGAACATATACACACACACACATTTGAATACAAATCACAGAACGAGGAAGGGTAAGGGTTTGAAACAATGGCAGGTGAGTCCTAAAACTTACAGACCAGTACGTTAACCACTGGACCAGCTGGCTCTAATAAGATTCATTCAACTATGTAAATTTCTATACAGCACAGGGAGGTTAGCATGGGCCACCACTATGACCACAAGTGCAGGTTTTTATAGACAAATCCCACACTAGCATAACTGTGTCTTGCTGTAGCCGCCATCGTGACTTATGAAATCATAATATCACGACTGCAAATAATCACATAACGGGTGGACCTTGAATCCATGGTCACAGTGAGGCCCATGCTAACCTCTCTATGATGTATAGAAATATACCTATTTGGATTAATCTTATTAGAGCCAACTGGCCGAGTGGTTAGCGCACCCACTTGCCGTGGGTTCAAAACCCACCTGTTCCCTGATTTGTTTGTAACCGTATTATTACGATCTGGTGGGTACGTGAACACATACACACTTGTGATCATACACTCAGTGGTCACTGTATTAGGGATACCCATCTAGTACTGGGTAGGGCTTCCTCTTTACCTTAGAGATTCTGCACATCGCGCAGTTGCTGCAGAGTTGTCGGCTGCACATTCATGCTGTTAATCTCCACATCCCAAAAGATTACGCCAAATTTTGACTTTACTATCTCATATGCATGTCACAGCAGAAATCACAATTCGTCAGACCAGGCAACGTTTTTCTAATCTTCAACTGTATAGTTTTGGTGAGCCTGTACCCACTGTAGCCTCAGTTTCTTATTCTTAGCTGACAGGAGTGGAACCCGGTGTGGTCTCCTGCTGCTGTAATCCATCCACTTCAAGGTTCGACATGTTGTGCATTCAGAGATGCTCTTCTGCATACCATTGTTATAACGCCTGGTTGCTTCAGTTGCTGTCGCCTGCCTGTCAGCTTGGAGCCGTCTGGCCATTCTCCTCTGACCTCTCTCGGTAGTAAGGCGTTTTCGTCCAAAACTGCCGCTCACTGGATGTTTTGTGTTTTTCACACCGTTCTCTGTTAACTCTAGAGACTGTTGCGCGCGAACATCCCAGGAGACCAGCAGTTTCTGAGTTTACTCACACCACCCCGTCTGGCATCAACAATCATTCCACAGCTTGATGTTTGGTCTGAACAACAACTGAACCTCTTGACCATATCTGCCGCTTTTGCTTTTAGGTGTCGAGGTGTTGTTACGTGATTGGCTGATGAGATGTTTGCATTAACGAACAAGTATACAGGTATACCTAATAAAGTGGCCTCTGAGTGTTACTGTACATTCTCTCGTCAATTCACGACAAGAGCGAGTCATCCAATATGTTAATTAATATAAACACTTAAATAATTATATTCAAATAATAGTGTTGTAACGTCAGTATCATCAACCATCCATTGATTACCTAGAAAGATTCTCAGGTATATTTTCTTATTTTTTCTAAAAAAAAAATAATTTATTCCATTTAATAAATTTGAGGTTGGAGAAATCTTCCAGCAGGAGCTCCCTCATTTCCCAGGCGCTGGATAACCTTTACAGGATTAGTGCTTCCTTATGAATATAATAATCATGAAAGTCATCTTGCAGCTGCTGACCCCTCACAGAGAAAGATTGCATGGGAGAGAGATGGTGGTGGCATGCCTCCATCCCCTTTACTGTGGACAGCAGAAGGTGGTGACTCTCCTGGAGCAGCGACAATAGTGGAGCCATCAGCGGGACGCCCAGATACTCCACACAAAGTAGCCGGGGGAGACTGAGCCGGCTAAGGTGCTCCTGCTGCAAGAACAAACACCTCTTTGGGAGCCTTCATGGAGTGACGCCAGAAGGAGGAGGAGGAGAAGACATGGGCAGCAAAGAGAAGGCTGGGGGATGGGTAGAGAGGAGGGGGTAAAGAGGTCAAGAGGCTTCTGAAAACGGCTAGCACAAGTAGAAGTTCTGCATGTATAAGGATGGTTGTGTGTTTCGGGTGGTGCTGGAAGCGTGTGAAGGGGTGTTCCTGACTCAGGGAAGTGTGAATGTTGCCCATGTGTGTGGAAGGCCGTGCATATTTATGCTTCCGGGAGTGTGGAAAGGGTGAATAAGTTGGCTGTGTGTATGCTGGAACGTTACAAGCTTTACTCATGAATGAATGATGTTGTGAAGAATAATGTTTTTAGTAGAAATGTGAGAGATCCTGCCATCTTTGATGCAGATTGAGTGTTTCATTCTTCCTTAATCTGAGAACTAACCGAAAAAACATTATATATATATATATATATATATATATATATATATATATATATATATATATATATATATATATATATATATATATATATATATATATATATATATACGTCCACAGCAGGACTCGAACCTGCAAACTCTGTATCAGAGTAACTAGTACTTTACCACGGAACTAGACCCCAAAACAGACTGTAAACAGGTGATATCAAAATATATATTCTAGACAAATTCTACTAAATATATCATAGATCAATTTAAATTAATTTAATATATCTTAAAATAAATTATATATTTTTTTTTCGTTATGTTCACAATCATTTTAGCAATTTATGGCATAAGAAAAAAATTCACTCTGCTTATTCAGCAAAAAAAAAAAAAAAAAAAAAAAAAAAATGTTTTTTAGGCGTGTTCGCTTGCCGGGTTTCCTGGATGGTCTAAAAGCTAATAAGGACGCTGCTGATTCTAGAAATATGTGAGATATTATTTCGTCTTGGGAATACGGGAAAATAAGACGAGGATCACACTAAATATGCTTTTTCAACCTTCGAATATTTCTGTCGCTTCTTTTTAACCAAAAGGCAGAGGCAGCACACCATTAGTCGAAGTGAGAAGTATTCCATAATAACAGCTGGTAAAACACCACAGCAGCTGTTAGAGAAATACCACAGCAGCTGTTAGAGAAACACCACAGCAGCTGTTAGAGAAACACCACAGCAGGTGTTAGAGAAACACCACAGCAGCTGTTAGAAAAACACCACACCATCCTCCAGGATGTAACACAGACACCACATCATCCTTCAGGGTATAACAGACACCACACCATCCTTCAGGATGTAACACAGACACCACACCATCCTCCAGAATGTAACACAGACACCACATCATCCTTCAGGGTATAACAGACACCACACCATCCTTCAGGATGTAACACAGACACCACACCATCCTCCAGGATGTAACACAGACACCACATCATCCTTCAGGGTATAACAGACACCACACCATCCTTCAGGATGTAACACAGACACCACACCATCCTCCAGGATGTAACACAGACACCACACCATCCTCCAGGGTGTAACACAGACACCACACCATCCTCCAGGATGTAACACAGACACCACACCATCCTCCAGGGTGTAACACAGACACCACACCATCCTCCAGGATGTAACACAGACACCACACCATCCTCCAGGGTGTAACACAGACACCACACCATCCTCCAGGATGTAACACAGACACCAAACCATCCTCCAGGATGTAACACAGACACCACACCATCCTCCAGGATGTAACACAGACACCACACCATCCTCCAGGATGTAACACAGACACCACACCATCCTCCAGGATGTAACACATACACCACATCATCCTTCAGGGTATAACAGACACCACACCATCCTCCAGGGTGTAACACAGACACCACACCATCCTCCAGGATGTAACACAGACACCACATCATCCTTCAGGGTATAACAGACACCACACCATCCTTCAGGATGTAACACAGACACCACACCATCCTACAGGATGTAACACAGACACCACATCATCCTTCAGGGTATAACAGACACCACACCATCCTTCAGGATGTAACACAGACACCACACTATCCTCCAGGATGTAACACAGACACCACACCATCCTCCAGGGTGTAACACAGACACCACACCATCCTCCAGGATGTAACACAGACACCACACCATCCTCCAGGGTGTAACACAGACACCACACCATCCTCAAGGATGTAACACAGACACCACACCATCCTGCAGGATGTAACACAGACACCACACCATCCTCCAGGATGTAACACAGACACTACACCATCCTCCAGAGTGTAACACAGACACCACACCATCCTCCAGGATGTAACACAGACACCACACCATCCTCCAGAGTGTAACACAGACACCACACCATACTCCAGGGTGTAACACAGACACCACACCATCCTCCAGGATGTAACACAGACACCACACATCTAGAGCGGCTGCAAGCTAGTGACTGATCAAACGAGTGTGTGAGAGTCGGTGGAGGAGGCACCACGTCACTGGTCCTCCTGTGATGATGACAGCAGCTTTGTTCCTGCCACCCCAAAGGCTCTCTCCTACGAGGAAATTGAAGTCGACTTTTATTGTGAGCACCGTTATGTTTACATTTTTCTCGGCACAGCCATGCCACGACGAGCCAGTAATGGAACTTTGTTTTTCGGGGACGCGCCCGGAGTCAACATTTTTAAGCCATTTATTCCTTACGTTTTGAAGGAGAAAGTTAGTAATTGCATTTTTCTCCTTGATTCTTTGATTGGTAATTAAATTATTAAAGATATTTTATGCTGAAGAATTTTTTTATAATAAATTTCATTGATAATATTTTCCATAAAATAACGAAATATTAAATCTGATTTTTGAATTTCAATAGCAGAAAAGAAAATAGGTAGACACCTTCAATACAGCTTTCTTAAACACACACACACACACACATACACACACACACACACACACACACATATATATATGCTAGGAATTCGCAAGAGCAGGCGAAATATTCACAAACACTGATCTCTTGCCGACGGAGACTCGAACCTACGAACCTCATGACAAGGTACGCAGTGCTTTGCCGACCGTACCACACTGGTCCAATACCTTGGCATCCAGCTCACGCTAGACGTTGATCCAAGGCACCCAGCTTTCAGGCAGATGGCTTACAGCTTTTCATCTCATCCCCTGCATGCATCGACACAACTAGAGATTATATATATATATATATATATATATATATATATATATATATATATATATATATATATATATATATATATATATATATATCATGAATAAGAACACTTAGCACAGGATAAGGTTATGGAGTGTGTTATGTTTGAGAATAGTCCTCTAGTTCGATCCTCCACATCCTTCAAGAGGGAGGGGAAGCCTTGACGCTGATAAAAGCCACTTTGATTCAAGGAACTGGAGCTAACTTCCCCTCCGTAGAATCGAACTTTATTACCGTCCACTCCTCATACGTTATACCACCCTTGATGATTAGTGTTTACCATGAATATATTAACTCGAGACTTCAGAGAATGAGTATTGTTTGTTCGGTAAGGTTAAATTCCGGTAAATAACTTCATCTCTAGCAGCTAAGGGTAGAAAACTTAGGTCAACTTAGGTCAATCGAAGTTACCAGGGTTCGATTCCTATGTCGGGCGATACGTATGGGTGAGTATTGTAATACTGCTACATTTGCTCACTTGACAGTAAACAAGTACAGAAAAGTTAGTCGACTGTTGTGGGTAGTATCCCGGAGGATGTAGTATACCCTAGGTGTGGTCGGCCTCTGAATTGAATTTGGGATAACAGCTCTTAACCTACACAATTTCACTCACACCTTCGCTTTTATTTCCTATCCTCGCTCTTATTCTATATCAAAGCCTCAATTTCTCTCACACGTTCCTTCTCTTCCCATTTTATCTCTTAATCTTAAACTCTCTGGCTCTCGCTCATAAATCAGCGCCCTTTTTTCATGATAATAAATGTTGACATATAAGTCAAAAACTAGGGGGCTCGTCGAGCCTCGAATCATCACCCCTTCCCCAGGGACCCCCCTTCCCTCCCCTTTGCCCATTCCACCCCTCCTACGTCATATTTCACCTTGGGATGTGTTATTACTGACAGGAAACCTCTCATTATGACGTCATAGTTACGTCACGGGCCGGATGGAAAGCTTTGCGAACGACCATGGCTGCCGGTGCTTGAACCACCGACTCCACGCTCCCGTCATGCAGATTTTTGTATTTACTGTTGTAGTAAATTATTAGTGTGTCTACTTATTTACACAAACACACACGAACAAGCGATACAAGAGGTAAAACAACCACGGGGGGAGATGAATGATAGCGCTAGGCCTATCGTGTCTCAGTCAACACATCATCAGGAGCTTGCAATGTGTCTCAGTCAACACATCATCAGGAGCTTACAATGTTGAAGGAAGGAGGAGCAAGTCCAAGCTAATTCGTTCAGGGGAATGTTTTTTTGCTCGAGCAAAACGAATTTGCTTGGACTTCCTCCTCTTTTCTGCAACAACATTACAAGCTCCTAATGATGTGTTGACTGAAACACGAAAGGCCTAGAGCTATCATTCATCTCCCCCCGTGGTTGTTTTTGTGTATATATATATATATATTTTTATTTTTTTTATTAACACATCGGCCGATTCCCACCAAGGCAGGGTGGCCCGAAAAAGAAAAACTTTCATCATCATTCACTCCATCACTGTCTTGCCAGAGGGGTGCTTTACACTACAGTTATAAAACTGCAACATTAACACTCCTCTAAGTCTTGTATAGATAATGAAGAGTGAAGGAGAGCGCTGTGTAATCCACGTTGCGTGCTTCGTATATGTCCTACATAAACTATTATGGAGTATTCTTGCTAATTAAAGATGGTTTATGTCATACACTCAGGGGAGATTATTATAAAAAATCTCGTTAAGAAGAGAGGGAAGATTAACGGTAATTAATTTTACTTAGTAATACTTATCATTTAATTAGTAATACTTATCATTATGCTTAGTAATATTTATCAATGTTTAGATTTTGAAATTTTTAGAGCCTAAGAGACTGCATCGCTACTGTCAACTATAATTTCATTATCAGCCAATTATTATGTACTACTTTGGTCCTGGTTATTCCATGCTCTCTTCTCTCTTCTCTGCTTCAACTGCTCTCTTTACTTTCTTCTTATACCTTCAAAGTCTATCTTTTTCATTTCTGTTAACTTGTGTTCTCTATATTTCTTCTGAGTAACTAATTTTCTCTCTCTCTCTCTCTCTCCGTAACTTCTTTTGTTTGTTTTTCAAGTTTCCTTCTTTTTACTCTTATTACAATCTCTTCTTTTTTGATCTCGTCTCTTCTCTCTACAACTCTCTCTTTCCATCTCGTATTTCCTCTCCTATCTTCACTAGTTTTTCTCTCTCCGTCTGCTCTCCCATTTTCCCTCTTCTCCATCTCTTTTCTTTCCCCTCCCTCTTCTCTTCTATCAACTCTCCAGGCCCCTCCATCCTACTCTTCTCTCGTCTTCTCCTTCCTATTCTCCCCGTGTCTGCCATCTATCTGCCCCGCGGGGCACGGTACTTCACCAAACTTGCAGACATAATGATTGAGTATTCATTCAGTTTTCTAACCTGCTCGCTCGGATACTCTGGCTCCGCTCCGCTATTTTTACTGAATCCGTTGCGTCCGCTTATGTAGTGATAGTAATTATTAAACAACTGAGGCAAACACTTGTGTTGTGTGTGTGTGTGTGTGTGTGTGTGTGTGTGTGTGTACAAGAACCTACATAACAATGGTGACCTGTTTATGAAGATTCGAATCTGTGTACCCGTGAGAGCATCACTCAGGTCTGTTGGTGCAACCCGTGGGTGTGTGGATGTAGTAGGAGTGAGTGCGTGGGTATGGGTGCGTGGACGTGGGCGTGTGGGTGTAGCTGTGGGTATGTGGGTGTGGCTGTGGGTATGTGGGCGTGAGTATGAGGGAAAAGCCTGTGGGCGTGCAAGCAAAATCTTCCTCGAAACGTCAATAACAAACATTTCCTGGGAAGATCTTCTTAAGAAGCTCTAACAACTTGCAGAAAGAATCTTCCATCTGCTCCTGAGAGAGAGAAAAACTCAGCTTAATTTTGTTGTTTTGCTTCCAAGTCTCTCATTGTGGGACATGACGTCAGCATTTGAAGACACACAACTTTTAGAATCGTTCTTGTAAACACCTTCACTCCTACGACAAAAAATTATCAAATCCGATCACAACAACACTGACAATGGAAGCCTATTTACTGGAAATGAAAATTCATCTCACTTAAAGTGCAAAATATCAGTAGCAGTGACCCATTTTCCATCTCTTCAGAAAGCAGCGCCTCATTTTCCTTTTATTCAATATTCTTTTTATCTGGTTTTTGCCGACTCTTCCATGGGAGCCTCTGTGATCGGGTTGAAGCTGCTGAATGAACAAAGGAAGTTAACAGGTGGTGACGCCAGGATTTTTAAAGTGTCAGCCAGATGGTCGTCTGGGAAACCCTCCGCATGCTCCACGCCCTCAGTTAAAACTTTATTTTTTTTTAAGAAAGAGAATTATCAGAGAAGGAATACTTTATAGCTGCTTACAGTCTTTTATCTCAATACAAATAATAATAGAATTGTGATAGCGTTCATTTATTTATTTTATTTATGTTTTTAACGCGTCGGCCGTCTCTCACCACGGTATACCTTTGATGAGTTCCAAGAGTTTTTCTACAAACGGGGCTCGGCCATGGGCCAGGCTCGTAGGGTGACTTAAAAAAATAAATAACACACATTCACCATCATTCATTTAGTAGTTGTCTTGCTAGAAGTGCGCAGGCAGCACATTTCGAATGACCCTCTAAACACTTATATCTCCACCCTTCCTTCAGAAGAGGCGGATGTATTAGAGGGGATTATAAACTTTATACCTCCAGGACTCAAGTCCGGCTAACTGTTTCCCTAAATCCCTTCATAAATGTTATCTTACTCTCCAACATCACGCCCTTGCACCTCCCTCCTACCACCTCGGATTTATACATTCACTTTGTCATCCTATCTGCTCCAACCTTACTAAATGGCCAAAGCACCTCAACATTCCCTACTCCGACCTCTGAATTATACCTTGCTACCCCCATAACCTGTACTAATTTCAGGTCTCCTAATTCTCTGCATAATATTCACACCTCGCTTGCTCATAAACACATCTCACTTGTTTATTATTATTATTATTTGTATTATCATTATTATTATTATTACAATATTTAAATAGTATTATAATTCGTGTTACTGTTAGCAGTATAGTGCACGCATTATTACTAATAATAACTCTGACAACGCAGTAGTAATGCTTACTATTAAGTTCAGTGTTGGTAAAAATAATACCGCGAGTTATTATTATTTTGGCATGAAGTTATTATTTTAGCATGAACATTAAATGTAAGCGTTGTGGTAACATCATCTGCAGTAGGAATACTGGAGAGATGTGTAAAGCACCAGCACTTTCTTACAATAACTTCCCGTCGCAACAGTTACTGATGAAATGTTGAGCCAACCTTCAAGGGCTATAAATATGACACTAGCCAGCCCAGTGGCACACGACGCTCACCTACCTGCCTTTACTAAGATGATGATCTTCCCAGTGTGGAATTTGTCTCATGTTTCCAGCCATCGTTGAAACGTTTCCAGTCATCGTTGAAACGTTTCCAGCCATGGCTGAAACGTTTTCAGCCATCGTTGAAACGTTTCCAGCCATGGCTGAAACGTTTCCAGCCATGGCTGAAACGTTTTCACCCATCGTTGAAACGTTTCCAGCCATCGTTGAAACGTTTCCAGCCATGGCTGAAACGTTTTCAGCCATCGTTGAAACGTTTCCAGCCATGGCTGAAACGTTTCTTGTAATCGTTGAAGCTTTTCCAGCCATCGCTGAAACGTTTCCAATCATCGTTGAAACGTTTCCAGCCATGGGTGAAACGTTTCAGTCATCGTTGAGACGTTTCCTTCTGCGGATGTGATATATAAATATTTTGCTCTTCCTTTTGTGCTCACTGATATTAGCCTATAAAGATATGACCCTCCTTTCTTACCTCTCTTCTTCCTTCCCGGTCCCTGTCTGCCTGTCTGTCTGTCTGTCTGTCTGTCTGTCTGTCTGTCTCTCTCTCTCTCTCTCTCTCTCTCTCACTTCCATCACAAACAATAATCACAATCTTAGTTCTGACGAACAAATAGCCCCTGGAGCTCTCTATCCTGTGTCTTTTAAAAAAAAAAAAAAGCTTACCGTCTCCAAATATCCGGGAAAAACCAACAGCCAGGATAAAAACATCGGGGATACAAAAAATAAACAGCATGAATGAAAATAACAGCCAGGATAACAACAATAACAGTCTGGATTAAAAAAAAAAAAGGTATGATAAAAGAAGAGACAGGATGAAAACAATCGGTCACAAGAGCGGAGACCATTGATAGCTGCTCACATCGGCCATCCAGAAGAGGAGGAGGAAAGAAGACAAATATCCCCACCATTAAGTTAGAGGCGTAACATACGACTTGCTCCGGGAATCTGATATTGGATAATATTACCACAATAAATGTGACGTGTGGTAGGACCCTCCCCCCTCCTCAGGCGTTCATAAGGTCAATCATTCCAGCCTCGGCGACGGGATATTTTGCCTTATGGATTTTCCCTCTCGCCCTCCCACGCGCGCTAACATTAGGGAAATTCTACGGTACAGTGGGGACATTTCCCCACACGTAAAGCGCCGCCAATTTTTTTCCCTTGACATGAAAGGTTCTTTGATGTCTGGCAGCGTTAACTGCAATAAAAATTCGTTAATTCCCTCTTACCAAGATTTCTAACCTTCATCTTAGCGCCACGTAACAGAAGGTAGTTTAACGCCAGAGACCTCAAACATGTCTATGCCAAGAAATGTGTTTCATTTGTAAGCTTCAAATGCTTAATCGCCGTAAGTTTAAAGTTTGAACACTGAAAGCCTAAAGTTTAGTCACTGTAAGTTTAAAGTTTGGTTACCGAAGATTTAAAGTTCAGTTACGGTAAGTTTAAACTTTGATCGCTGAAAGCTTAAATTTTAATTGCTGTAAGTTTAAAGTTTGATCCCTGCAAGTTTAACCTGTGTAATAAGTAAGTTCAAATTATCTGATGAGTAAACTTAGAGTGTTTGATCACTAGAAGATAATTACTGCAAGGTACAAAAAAAATAATAATTAAGAATTAGCATACAAATCTATTTCCGCTGCCCTAAAATAATAATCTCCCTTGATTTATCAAAGTTCGCTAGAAATTAATTAACATTTGACCTTTGATCTGAAGTAGGTAAATGCATAAAGAAGTGTTTGTGTGTAGTCATCATTATTGTCTTTGTTGTGGTGGTGGTGGTGGAGATCCTTCATTATTTGTCTGTCTTTGTTGTGGTGGAGATCCTACAAAACCGGCTCCTCCTTACATGAATTTAAGGCAAGATTCAAATCATTCGTACTCTGGAGTAGATGGGAAAGACAGATTAGCAAAGGGTCTGAAGTCCAGTGAGGCTAAGTCATGGGATTAAGGACTGCCGTGTTCCAAGTTTTTCTTGGCTTTCAATTGAGCCATTGTTCATTATGTTCGGTGCTTTTACCGCTGCTCCGCCGTAATCGTCATTTTCGTTCAACAGTTGCGTAAGGGAAGAAGGACGGGCGCCATATTTAGAGCTGTATCAACGGGGCCCTCCTGTTCTATCTAGGTGTGTGAAAAATAGAATAACACAAAGTATACAATCTGCCTCCTCGGGCACAGCGTTTGTTTCTTGCCTTACTACATCTAGCCAATTTCTCTAAAAACGATATTAAGGTGCAACGCTGCATGTGACCTGGTCACCTTCACTGAGCCCATCATCTGAGCAAGAAACAATACAAAGTCTAAAGATTGGCTACGATATTAGTTCCCAGGTCAGAAAAAAACAAGCGATGAAGAAAGACTAAAGAAGGTAAACCATAGAAGACTGGATCGGAAGAGACTCAGGGGTAAACATGGTTAAAGAGACAAGATTCTCACAAGATTCTCACAAGATTCTCACAAGATTCGAAAGAGCAGACAAAAGACGGACTGTGTGAAAGGGGTCACAAATAACAGGGCATAAATGGATGTTAATCTTCAGTGAGTAACAAGGAGGTGAGAAAGTTCTTTCCCAGTTTGAAGATGGGTAGGAAGTGAAGGAAACATATACATAGTTATAAGAGTAGGTATGACAGGGCTTATGAGAAAAGAAATTGAGCATGACCATTCTTATGTACGTGAAAGCTGGGGCCACGAGATAAGACTCAACCACTACAAAAGCAACTAGGTGATTACAGCTAAGCACAGAGAGAGAGAGAGAGAGAGAGAGAGAGAGAGAGAGAGAGAGAGAGAGAGAGAGAGAGAGAGAGAGAGAGAGAGAGAGTACGATAAAAAAAAGATTGAAAAAAGGAAACAACAGAAAACAAGGACCTCAAAAAGAAAACGTACATCACTAGAACACAACACTTGAGTGTAAGCGACAGTTGGGAGGGAAAGGGAGGTAGGAGGCAAGGGAGGAAGAGAACGGTAGGAGGGAGAGGCGCGAAAGATGAGAGGGGTGCAGAATGGAAGGAAGTGGAGGGTAAAATAAAGATGGGAAGGATGCAAAACGGCAGGAAGGGGAGAGGGAAGAGAGAGGAAAATGTTGTACGGAAAGAGAAGAAGTGATAGAACTGAATAGAGGAGAGGGGAGAGAGAGCTGGAAAGAAAAGGAAGGAGGGAATGAAGAGAGAGGGACAGGAGGGTTAAAGGGAGAAATGAGGAGTTAGTCTGAGAAAGGAAGAAGACAAGAGAAATGAAAAGAGAAAATAAGAGGTTGGAGGAGAGAAAGAGGATCTATAAACTAAAAAAAAAAAGAAATAAACAAGGTAAAACGAACCAAGCGCCATAATTTTAAATAACGTGGGTAATAACAAGAATATTTAACAGTCATATATGACTGTTAAATATATATGACCAGTCATATATGTAGTAGATATATATATATATATATATATATATATATATATATATATATATATATATATATATATATATATATATATATATATATATAATGTTTGTCGGAAACAGGACAAGTGTTTCCTGACGCGGGTGTTAGTCATATGATGACCCACAGCTGGAGCCTTTGGTCATCTGACCGAGGACTTCCGCTGGCTTACCTGTCCACCTCAAAAAAATTATGGTTATGAATATAATTTTTTTTAATTAAACATGTGACAACACGTGTTCTAAACACCTGTCCTGTGTCCTGCAGAATCAACCACTACCTCTTCCTAATACTATGACATCTGTGTTTACATTATTATATTCACACTGAAGCGCTAAAAGATCGAGGGTCATAAGGATGGCTGGGGAATGGGAAGGGCAGAGGAGGATAATATTTTTGATTCAAGGACGGGGAAGCCAGCTTCAGTTCCTTGAAATACAAATATCTGTCTTGGGAAATCTCATTGGATGTGGCACAGTACGACTTCCAGGACGCACTTGACACAGTACGTCAGAATTTAAAAATGCGAGAAATAACGGTCCTGCATCAGTGACTGGATGCCAGAGAGCAAGATTTCTGTGCCAGACAGGAGCCTTGGCTGTGCCCAGCCTTGATATAAATACAAGTGTTCTTCTGTTATGTGACATTACTCTGATATCTCTTTTTTTCCTATCTCCCTCGCTCCCCCTCGCCACATGCAGATATTCGTGACAGCTTAGCGCAGCTCTCTCTCTCTCTCTCCCTCTCTTTCTCTCCTCTCTCTTCGTCCACGGAATAATTCATTAACTCAGAATTATTTGCACTGGAAAACGTAACATCAACCATCCAACGAATCAAAGACCGCGTCGCCACCGCTCTCTCTCCCCACTCCTAACATTCCACACAAACGTAATCGCAAACTTACTAACTATATAATATATATATATATATATATATATATATATATATATATATATATATATATATATATATATATATATATATAAGAGAGATGGGGGTAAGAAAGGTGTTTCACCTGAGAAAATGTCACATTATTGTGTGAGGTCTTGTGGACTCTAAGCGTACCGTCACTATAACCTTGACACAAACAGTATTCACAAGGAAGGGTCGGGCAGTCAGATGCGGGTGTAATACCAGGACAAAACAGAGGCTATAATAATTCCGAGGCTGGTAGGCGACGCAGCGATCACCCAGAATGGTGGTGATGGCAATACCTCGCTCTGAGGGTTAGGAGTTAGGCAAGGGAGAGGGGCAGGAAATAGAAAGAGGAGAGAGGGGCAGAAATTT
Source organism: Cherax destructor (assembly GCA_009830355.1). NCBI lineage: Eukaryota > Metazoa > Arthropoda > Malacostraca > Decapoda > Parastacidae > Cherax > Cherax destructor. Next base: position 469,188 of record WNWK01000206.1, on the reverse strand, counting down.
GGGAGGGTAGAGAGTGGCATGAGCCAGGGAGGGAAGAGAGTGGAATGAGCCAGGGAGGGTAGAGAGTGGAATGAGCCAGGGAGGGGAGAGAGCGGGATATAGAGGGAACCTTGAGAAAGGTTGCAGTGCTTCTGGAAAAGAGGTGTAAGGATGTTGTTGTGTAGAAGAGTATAAGGTTAAAAATTTAAGTTGTGTGAGAGAAAGGAAGAAGAGAAGGATATGCATAAAGGAGGGAAAAGAGAAAGATAGAATGAGGGGAACATGCAAGGAACTATTTGTCAGAGAGAGAGAAAAGGCTTGTGGGTTAAATATTTAAGAGTGTGGTGAGACGTAGGGAGGAAGTGGTGAGACGTAGGGAGGAAGTGGTGAGAAGAAGACGATATTACTATATAAAAGGCAATTGTTCTCAAGATCTCTAATGTGGGTCAACTTGGCATCAATCACAAGACAGCTATTACACTGCAAGACGGTCAGTCATCAGCAGTTTCAGTTTAGCTGTTCCCACCTCAAAGATATGCCTCCAGCAGCGACCAATCACTCCTGTAACGACTCGCACATGAAGCAGGGCCTTGTATAAAATAAGTCTCATAGAAACCTGTAATAGTTCCTGAATTATCTTTGGGATCCCTCTGAAAGCTGCTAGGTCCTTAAAAGTATCAAGTTAAATACACCCTTGAGGGAAAAGCTTTGAAATGATGCTAATATTTCTTTTAAGGAGGCCTGGTCATGGACCTTGATCCCCGGAATACCCTCCAGGTAGATTAAAAGGTTACTGATCCTAGGAATTGGAGCTAGCTTCTTTCTTGAATCAAACATTATTTACCATTAGCCAGGAGCTGCATGATCAATAAAGAGCTTAGCACTCCCTCATATATACAACAATAAATAACTGCATTGTTTTTACAACTCTCAATGCACAGTTTATTCCAGTCATCTATCACTTTGCTAAAACAAATTACCTAAATTTACATTGAATCTCTTGTCTCGATGTTATATTATTGTTTCTGGTAACTGACTCATTGTGCACTGCAACTAGATCGTGTTTGACTGTAAGAGTTCCGTTCACTGCCTTACACACTATACAATAAGATCAATATATATATTAATATGTCGTAAAATTGGTCAATTAGCAAGAACTCCTTTAAAATTAAGTCCTTTCTAAAATTTTCTCTAATACGTTTAATATAAATGAAGAAATATATCTTTAATGTAAAAATTAATAATTTTGCACCAAAAGAACCTAAGAAAACTACATAACATTATTATAACAAGCGCAATTTAATTTAGATTAATCCAACTAAATATGTTTTAGATAGGTTTACAATAATTTTATAATAAACAAACACAGTGAAACATATTTTTTTTATTAGGTTTAGAATTACTTTTGCTAAATTACTGCATACACAAATTTTCACTTGCCTTATTCGGCAAGAAGAGCGTTGATATTAAAGTCGAAATAGCAAGTTTTACACGACACACACACACACACACACACACACACATATATATATATATATATATATATATATATATATATATATATATATATATATATATATATATATATATATATATATATATATATATATATATATATATATATATAAGAGAGAGAGAGAGAGAGAGAGAGAGAGAGAAAAAAGAGTAACAGACATACAAAGCGTCACGCAGTGCCCATAAAACTATTT
>WNWK01000206.1:440000-462500 GCA_009830355.1 Cherax destructor | reverse complement strand
GTAGAAAGTGAACTACAGGAGAGACAACCTCAGATAGTTGACTTCCACTTGTACAACTCAGGGTAGAAAGTGAACCACAGGACACACGCTAAGTCGCCTTCCTTAATTTTTTCACCAGTTTTTTACGTATAGTGTTCTGTTCACTACTATCTTCCCTCCTGCGACTTCCTCAGCGTTTTTAAAACTTCCTTTAGCTTCTTGCTGATTTATCTGTATTCATATGGCTTTCCACCTCTTTTTCTGACTTTATATTTCAAGAGTGTTATAGAGCTTTGTATGCCTCAACTTTCTTTCTTTACACTTAATCCTTTCTTAACTCTGTTATGCAGGCTACGAGCTTATTTGTAAATAACCTTATATTTACCCCTAGACAGGTATTTTAAGCCGAAGTTAAGGTGGAACCTAGGGCCTAGGTTCCACCTTTTCCATAATTCGTTTCTCTACTTCACAATTATCCCCACCCCTCCTTCCTTCCTCAGCCAGATTACCTGATCCTTGACTGATATTTTCCTACTGACGTGGCTGTACAACAGCTTTTGGTCAGATTTGGCCTTGGATGCTATGTCATTCTTGTATTGCCAATGGGCCTCCCCACCCTCCTTCCACAATTTCACTTAGGCATTCAAAACTGTTCTTTCCCTTTCCTATTTACTCTTCTAATCATTTACAATCATCTTTTCCCACTTACTATCTTCAGTTTTACATTTACTTCTCACTTTAGCAATCTCCTCTCCTCATACAATCATTACAACCCAACGATTGATCACTATTACAGATAATCACCTGTGGGTGGAGAGAGAGGGCAGATTGTGACCGCAATTGGGCAGTTAACGACCTCTAACAACCCACATGTCGTTACGATCACTGCCGAAATCACCCACTAATGACCCAACAATCTCCTCTGATCCTCAGATGGCTACACTGGTGTTTTTTCCGATGTTTAGGAGACAGGGAGAGAGAGACACACAGACAGACAGACATAAAGAGAAGGACAGACAGAAAGAGAAAGACAGACAGAAAGAGAAAGACAGACAGAAAGAGAAAGACAGACAGAAAGAGAGACAGACAGACAGAAAGAGAAAGACAGACAGAAAGAGAGACAGACAGAAAGAGAGAGAGAGAGAGAGAGAGAGAGAGAGAGAGAGAGAGAGAGAGAGAGAGAGAGAGAGAGAGAGAGAGGGTGGTCAACAGAAACCATCCAGGATGTGAAACAGAAGCCCGTTTAATATTTTTGGGACCTAGGCATAATTAAAAGTCCTTCCTTTCTGTTTCATGAACAAGTAAAGTGACAGATAAATATTAAAACCACGTTTACTTACATCTTATATATGCTTATCTTTACTTCCGCGTATGTATCTTTACTTCCTAGTATGTATTTTTACTTCCTAGTATGTAATTTACTTCCTGGTATCTTTACTTTCTAGTATGTATCTTTACTTCCTAGTATGCATCTTTACTTCTTAGTATGTATCTTTACTTCCTAGTATGTATCTTTACTTCCTAGTATGTATCTTTACTTATTGGTATGCATCTTTACTTCCTGGTATGTATCTTTACTTCCTAGTATGTATCTTTACTTCCTAGTATGCATCTTTACTTCCTAGTATGTATCTTTACTTCCTAGTATGCATCTTTACTTCCTAGTATGTATCTTTACTTCCTACTATGCATCTTTACTTCCTAGTATGTATCTTTACTTCCTGGTATGTATCTCTACTTCCTGGTATGTATCTTTACTTCCTAGTATGTATCTTTACTTCCTGGTATGCATCTTTACTTCCTGATATGTATCTTTACTTCCTAGTATGCATCTTTACTTCCTGGTATGTATCTTTACTTCCTAGTATACATCTTTACTTCCTGGTATGTATCTTTACTCTCTGGTATGTATGTTTAGCTCCTGGTATGTATCTTTACTTTATGGTAGGTATCTTTACTTCCTGGTATGTATCTTTACTTCCTAGTATGCATCTTTACTTCCTGGTATGTATCTTTACTCTCTGGTATGTATGTTTAGCTCCTGGTATGTATCTTTACTTTCTGGTAGGTATCTTTACTTCCTGGTATGTATCTTTACTTCCTAGTATGCATCTTTACTTCCTGGTCTGTATCTTTACTCTCTGGTATGTATGTTTAGCTCCTGGTATGTATCTTTACTTTCTGGTAGGTATCTTTACTTCCTGGTATGTATCTTTACTTCCTGGTATGCATCTTTACTTCCCAGTATTTACCTTTTTAAAGCATGCGTGACGGGTCTCAGATCGTCCTGTAACTACTGTCAGTAACATAACGCAAACTCTACAACCTCCGTTACAACTCTCCTTCCTTCCTCCTAACCCACCCTCACTCTTACCTTTCTCCTTCTTTCTCTCTTCTTATCTCTTTATTCTTTCTTCTTTTCTTTCATTCATCTTACTCTTCCATTTCCTCAATCTTCGCTCTCCTCCTGTCTACTGTAATTGTTTACATATCACTTGTATTCATTACATGCAAGAGGTCCTTCAAGACCACGGTGCTCTTCAACTCCAAGACTGAGGGACCCATTACCTCATCTTTTGTATATAATTCTTCCGGCAGTGTTGTTCTGGTAGTGTTTCTCTGGCAGTGTTGTTCTGGCAGTGTTGTTCTAGTAGTGTTGTTCTGGCAGTGTTGTTCTGGCAGTGTTGTTCTGGCAGTGTTGTTCTTGTATTGATAAAGCCACTAAATGGCTAAACGTCTAAAAATAAAGATACCCAGATGTTGCAAATGTGTCAAATTCTTCATAAACCTTAATTAACTCCTCTTACCCAGGAACTCTATGGCCCTGGCGGGTTCAGCGCTCTCACATGATTATAATATAATTCATGCTATTTAGTTCAGGACTTGTCCGTCTCGTCTCCTCACTGTCAGCTATGTTACTGAAGTGCAGGAATATTTAGTTTAATATGCAATAAGATCACAGTAAACAGGTGACATTATAATATGCAAAATAACCACAGTGAAAAAAATAAGTGAAATTCCAAGTGCTTTCGTGATTTTTCATATCATTCCTTGATAATGTGAGAAATCACGAAAGCGCTTGGAATTTCACTAATTTTTCGCTGTGGTTGTTTTGCATGTAGTTTAATATGTACTCAAGCCTACGAAACATATTACAAATTCCTACAGGTTTTGCTCTGCCGGTGCCCTCTTGTTTTACGTAAAACGCTAAACCCGTATGCGTCATTTAGCGCAGGGGACTGGTGAAAGCTCAATCCATCGCCTGCTGACACAGTCACTACCTAACCCGTACCCACTGATGTAACTCGTGCCCACTGATGTAACCTGTACCCACTGATGTAACCCACTGATGTAACCTGTACCCACTGATGTAACCCGTTCCCACTGATGTAACCTGTACCCACTGATGTAACCCGTGCCCACTGATGTAACGTGTACCCACTGATGTAACCGCCCTCTCTACCATGGTGAGTTGCTGCTTGTGATACAGTCTCCTGTGTCCTGCAGGGTAAGTATGTATGTATCCTGGAGTGTGGTAGAGTGGTGTTGACACTCTTTTGACCATACGTTGGGTGTTCCACTCTCTTAACATTTCACTGTAGTATATTGTTATACAGTAGTATTAATACCATCATTGAGATATCTCTCTCTCATAAAGCTTGTGTTAACAGTGACCATTGTATGTGTGTGTGTTCTCTCTTTCTCTCTTCCCTACATTCTTCTCTCGCTCCCATCCTTCCTATTCTCTCCCTCCCCTTCGTTCTATGAGCCAAACTCAGTGCCTGCACCTGCCTTCCTGGCAGCAGTAATAACATCAGCATACGGCGTCAAGGGGCACACTTGACCTCACCTTCACATCTTAAGACTCACTCTCCTCCGGCACACTATTGGAAAACTATACCTGGGCTCGATAATTTCTCCTCCTCTAAACACCTTGTTTACGAAGGTGTCACCCTGAACCACTGTTGACGCCGGCCTCAGCTCCTCTCATTACCCCCGTTCATTGGTATGGGCTCCTTCATCCTAATGAAATGCTCTTGAGATAAGGAATTGGGGCCATCCTTCCTTTAAACTAACCCTGATTACCCTAAAGTACAAAAAAGCACAATATCGTGATTGGAAGACACAAATAACCAGCACATAAGAGGATGAAATTTATTATGACGTTTCGTTCCGACTTGGTCCATGAAGTAGTTACACACACACACGAAGGTAAGGGAGCCACGTCTTGTATGATCGGCAAGGGTTTAACGCTCCCCACTCAGCGGTGAGTGGAGGCAAGTGGTTTCTATAATCTGACGAGCTTCTGGAGTGTGAGCAAGATAACATTTATGAAGGGATTCAGGGAAACTGGTTACCCGGAATTGAGCATCCTGGAGGTGGGAAGTACAGTGTCTGCACTCTGGAAGGTGTACGTGGGGATCATGCAATTTGGAAGGTCATCTGAACGGTTGTGTCAACACACTTCTTGCAAGGCAGTAATTGAATGAGCGACAGTAAAAGTATTTTCTTTTCCGGGTCAATCTACCTTGGTGGGAGACGGCCGGAGTGTTTAATATTATTATTATTATTAACTCCTGATGTAGGAAACACCTGCAGTGACTGAACACGAGAGGGAAACATAGCTAGTAGCTCTTCTTGCTATAGTAAGGTTACATTATAGAACAAAATAGCCAGACACCGCTGGTGTTGTTCGCACCATGTAACTCTCGCATATAGTAGGACAGCCCACACTGCTGATCAATGTAATTTAGCTTAATAAGTGTCGTGGGATCCTCTTTCTAGGAGGACTAGAACCTATTAACAAGCCGATGCTGTTCCAGGCCAGGTGTTGGAGAGCTTCCTTAAGGAGTACGATTTCTGTCCTGGCATTTTCTTATAAGGAGGATGGAACGAAGGGGAGGTGAGAAAGAGAAGACAAGAGGGAAGGGCAATAGTAAAGGGTGAGGAAGAATTGGAGTAAAGGGATGAAAGAGAGGGAAATAATATGAGGAGGAATGTAGCAAGAAGAGAGGGGGAAAAGGCAGTGAGGCGGAAAGGGAGGAAGGTGAGGAAGGGAAGAGTGAGGGGAAGGGAGAACGGTGAGGGAATAAGAGGACAGTGAATGGGAAGGGAGGAAGAAGAGGATAAATTATAGTGAGTGAGAGGAAAGGAGTGTTAAGAGAAAAGAGGGAGGGCAGATGTACGGGAGAGAGAGAGGAATAAGAGGGGAAAGGGAAGAGGTGGGACGAGGATTAATAAAAAAGGAATATGGTAGGGTCAAGGAGGGGTTGCATGAAGGGGAGGGGGAAAGAGAATAGGGTGGTGGGGAGGGAAGAAGATGGAAAATGTTGGGTGGGGGAGGGGTATGTTTCCGCTTGCCTGAAATTACTAGACTCTAGTAACTTGTTCCTTCCTTCTTAGTGGGTGCACTTGTTTTATTGTTGTTGTTGTTGTTGAGGGAGAATGTGATGGGGGTGAGGAGCGAGGGGTGGGGGTATGAAGCGAGGGGTGGGGATGAGGAGGGAGGGGATGAGGTGAGGGATGGAAGACATATGGTAGGAATGGAGGTTATTATAAGAGGTTGGAGGGATGCAGAGATCATTTGGTAGTGAGGATATTCAGTGCAAAACTTATATACTATTTCTCTGCTTCCATCATTTCCTTCTACTTCTCTCTCGCTCTGTCTCTTTGACATTGCTCTCTACCTCTACTCCCCGACCTCCCTCTTTCTTATTCTACTTCTCCTTTAACTCTCTATATACCTGTCCTTTTTTGTTTTTTGCCTCTCCCTCAATCTGTTGTCCTCTCTCAATTTCTCTCTCTTTACCTCTAACATTTACAAACATTGATCTCAGCCAGTGTGAGGATTCGAATCTATACTATTCACTCCCTGCATGGGCAGGGCGTCAGTCCCACAGTGCTTGAGTCCATAGGCTATGGATGCCACATAACTTTGGGCCGACTACAAACTTTTTTTTTTTTTGCACAGATCAATATTACAGGCTAAGATCTGTTGTTCTACCTCACCTCCTTTCATTGCCCAGTCCTATCTAAGGTATAATTCCATCCCCAGGGATGCGACCCACAGGATACCTACGTACTGCTAGGTGAACAGGTAGGCAGCAGGTATAAGAAAACATGGTCAATGTTACCACCTGTGCCGGGGATCGATCCACGGACACTCTGCTAGTAAGCGAGCTAAGTGTGCTACCAATCGAGCCACGAACATTGAAATAACCTGTGTGTGATGTCTATCAGTTGTCTGAACTAGTGCGTCTTATATGTCAACCCACAAGATATGTTAGTTCCACCCTGCAGAACAAGCGAAATATTTACATTTATCTGAGCTAACTTGCACAGTATATACTAATCTCAAACGTAAAAAATTCAACCACAAAACTCTTATGTTGACGAGATCCATACATAAAACTTAAAATTATAACAACAACAAAAGTTGACTTATAAGATGCAGCGACATCTTTAAAAGGGTAAATGTGTCACCGAGTACTGAGTCACATTAATGTTATACACCTGACAAAAACCGACTGTAATATTTATAATTTAAGTGGTGTGTGTAAACCACCAGTGAGGGTGTAAACTAACAGTGAGGGTGTAAACTAAAAGTGAGGGTGTAAACCAGGGAGAGTCAATAAGAGTTAAAAAGCGAGGCCACGAACCATAAATTAAATCTTGCAAATAAATAGTTGAGGACAACTAGTTGAGGACATTGTGCCCTCAACCTCACTAATAAAATTACGTAACAATACCACAAATAACACGTGCAACTATAACATAGAATTTGACCTCAATGAGACAGACTCAAATTTATTATCCAGATGTTTATACCGGAAGACCGTCCGGAGTGCCACGTTGTTTATACCGACAGACCGTCCGGAGTGCCACGTTTTGGATCACTCGTATACAATCCTTCACAACTTGCTATCCACATTGGACCGCTTTAGACACCCAACACACCCTCCCCTCCCCCTTGTCTGCTACAAATTGAGTGCAATTGGGACTAATTGGGGGGCAGAGCATCGTCGTCAGAGCCTTAATTACCTGGTAGACTACGTGTGACAGTAACCTGGCGAAGCTCCAACTACCGCTTTCTATACATCTATCTGTATTTTAAAAACATAACGAAAGCAAGTGTGTGTTGGAATCATTGTTGCTTTGTCTTTGTGTTACTCTGTTCCACTGGAATGGTCTGTGTGTGTACACGTATGTGAGTTTATGTACGTGTGCATGTCTATGTGTGTGTGTACGCATTTTTCAACTTGCGTAATGCTCATCTATTTATCACTGATTTGTGTCTGTGGGAGGGAGGGGATCCTGGCCCTCACCCCCTGCTTCTCCCTCATAAACTTCATCCACCAGCATTACTGATTACTGACCTCTTAAGCTAGATCGTTCCTTTCCTTAAAACTGTGTATGGAGTTTACCTCGACACTTCCATATCCTTCCTACTACCATGAGACTTGAAAGTTGCGCCGCTTGGGAGAACACAAGAGCCTTCCATTAACGTACAGAAAAGAACCATTTCAAAAATCATTCTTTGAATTATTATTATTATTATTATTCATAGGGAAGAACTAAACCCTCAAGAGTCATACAGCGTCCGGGCAATGGGAGGTGACGTAGTTTGATCCAAGGAAGGGAAGAGTATTTCCAATTCCATGAATTAAGAGACCAACAGTATCACACAGGATCCTTTGAACACTGAATCCAGACATGTCAGTCTCCCTTACGGGACTGCTATCGATTCTGCAGAAGAGTTTTCCGCTAAGTACCAACTCTGCTGCCCACTCTGCCAGCTTTATACCCTCAGTCTAAAGTAATATGATATATGATGCAGTTTCCGGGTTCACAGAATATGGACATCTTTTCATATTTAAAAAAAATACAAATATATTTTTCCTCCTATTTGAAGCATACATTTGCTGATTAATGTAATGAAATAAATCAAATAATTATTAATGTTACATAATTAACTAAAATACTGAATATAATAAGTAATAATAATAATAATAATGCCAGTATTAAACCACGGTACGGGCGGGGATTGAACTCGCGGCGAGTGAGTCGTAAAACTCCAGACCGATGCGTCTGCAATCATGTCATTACAATTTCGTGAGTCATACCAGTATTCTTATGAAATTAATATTTTTGAAACCTAGTGCACTGACAGGGTACACACACACACACACACACACACACACACACACACACACACACACACACACACCCCACCACACACACACACACACACACACACACACACACACACACACACACACACACACACACACACACACACCACACACACACACACACCACACCACACACACACCACACACACACACACACACACACACACACACACACACACACACACCAACGTGTTCTAACCTCACTCAAATCAACCTACCAGAATACAGCTTAATCTTCAACATCATATGTAAGGTTAGTTTAACATTAGTTACTAGTATTTATCACTAATACAATAAACTGTCTTTGTAAAGCTTGGGAGGAATTATATTATTATTATTATTATTATTACAATTATTCCTGTTGTTATTACTAGTATATATATATATATATATATATATATATATATATATATATATATATATATATATATATATATATATATATATATATATATATATATATATATATATATATGAGTTATTGAATAGGAGGACCCCGAGGGAAGGTGCAGTGATGCCAGTAATAGACTCGTTATCCAAGAAATTGAAACTAAACTTCCCTTCCTTGGATTGAGCTTGATTGCTTCCATCTTCCCATGCACTTTATGACTTAGTGTTTTCCTCCTGGCTATGCTAGTAATCAGCGCAGGGAGTAGTTGAGGCTCGATCTTTCGTCAGCCAACCGCGAGTGTCGCGCCATTTGGTTTAGCAAAACAATCTTTGCCAAGTTAGCTAAGCTGGTATCGTGTAAATAAAAAGTATGGCGAGATGTAAAAGGATTTGAGTGGGACTCGCAAATGAGTGAATGGAATTGTCAAAGCTTATTTCTTGGGTAGCATTGAAAATTGGATTGAGCAAGTGTTCTGTTAGTGGGACGGATTGTGAAGGACATGCCTAGTATGGGCCAACAGGCCTGCTGCAATGTTCCTCCTTTCTTATGTTCTTATGTTTAGAAAAAAGACAAGTTGAAGAATTTACATCACGCTTGTGGATTTTTCCACTGGTGATTCCGTCTGCTCTTGCGTCAACTCACCTGACTGCAATATATACGTCACTTCTCCAGCGCATATGATATACAGTTCTCAAAATTGATGAACTGCTGAACACATCGACTCCAGGCTGAAGGACTGATTACCTCAAAATCGTCATCATCTTCTGAAGTTCTTCTCTGTTTTGGACTGAAGAAGCCACTGGCTGTAGAAACATCTCCGCAATAAAGATTCCTAAATGTTGCACAAGTGAGTCGTCACTACAACACAATAACAATGATCTACCTACCTGATACATCATTTAACACTGCATGTATTTTAGGCTGTATGTCATTAAGACTGCATGTCATTTAGGCTGCATGTCATTAAGACTGCATGTCATTTAGGCTGCACGTCACCTACTGACCACCAGTCTTACACCTCTCTCTGTGTATAATTTTTTGTCTACTAGGCGTCAACCTGGTAGAAAAGAAACCACAGCCTGGCTGATCAGGAACTGCTTAAAGGAACTTGCCAAGTGTTCCCTTGAAGAGACTTTCAGAGTCTGTCTGTAATTCCTCTTATATATGAAGAGTAGGAAGAGACAACACCTTGCCTTCTAGTGCACTTAATTAATGTTAAGTAAAAGGACACAAGTGCAGCTAATGCGAAACTTTATTGTGGCAACGTTTCGCTCTCCAGGAGCTTTGTCAAGCTGCTACAAACAATTAATTCATCTCTGCTTTACAACTGGTCTATTTTGCATTTAGTACTAAGTCAGCTGCTCTCGTGAGGCAGACTCTCAGGGGACTGACTATAAAGCTTATACCACCGATTTAGATTTTCTTATAAATATAATATGCCTTTATCTCTCGCTCGATCCATGTTTACTTTTCTCTTCCCTCTCTCTCTCTCTCTCTCTCTTCTTTTTTTTTACACAGGGTTTGACAAGGTTAGGTTAAGGATCCCTAACTTTATTGACAAGCTATTTACAAGTTAAGGATTCCTAACTTTATTGACAAGCTAAGAGCTGTTACCTACATCAACTCATCACCTCTCTCTCTCTCTCGCTCTATCTGTCTTTCTACCTATATTTCCATCTTTCCATCCTTGACTCATACATTTAGATAACACACGATAGTTCTTAATCTAGATAGACGTAGACAGCTCTTCTCAACAGACAGCCTGGAGTAAACTTCCAAGTCCTTTGCTGCTGTCTGGTTTTTTTCCCTGTGCTCTCTCTCTCTCTCTCTCTCTCTCTCTCTCTCTCTCTCTCTCTCTCTCTCTCTCTCTCTCTCTCTCTCTCTCTCTCTTTCCCTCTCAGCTTCGAGGTAATTACTTTACCACTCCCAACGTCATTAGCTAGACAAGCACTAATCCATCCTTGCACACAAAGGCAGAGAAAAACCCACAGCATAATATGCATGTCTGGACCTGACAAGACCTGAGCTGGTACGACCTGATGGTCCTGGACGCCTGATGGACCAGGAAACCTGATGGACCAAGAGGACTAATGGACAAAACGACCTGAAGAACCAGATGTGGTGGTCCTGGAGACCTGATGAACCAACAGATCTAATGGACCAGGAGACCTGATAGTCCTGGAGACCTGCTCAAGATAAATATTATGGAAAGTCTAGAATAAGCAATGGATGGTTTACAGGATATAATAAAGACAATTAAATCAATAAAAACATAATAACAACAATCTTAATGAACGACAAAAGGAATATTAAAAAAAAAAAATATCAATTGAGCTTTTGAAAATGTCACTGAATATAAAAGTCGGTGAAGGTCTAAAGAGAGCTCTTGATTCAAGGAAGTGGAACTATTCTCCCCTTGGAGTGAACCTGATTCCCTCCCATCTCCATTATGTTGTATGACCCCTAAGGATTTAGCGCCTTTCCCTGATTTTAATGGAGAGCCAATGTTATCTTTATTTCAGGGAGTGGAATGAGAAGGCTAGGAGACCACTGTGGTGGCTCCTCACCCCAGTGGTAGGAAGGCTACGAGACCACTGTGGTGGCTCCTCACCCCAGTGGCAGGAAGGCTACGAGACCACTGTGGTGGCTCCTCACCCCAGTGGCAGGAAGGCTACGAGACCACTGTGGTGGCTCCTCACCCCAGTGGCAGGAAGGCATGAGACCACTGTGGTGGCTCCTCACCCCAGTGGTAGGAAGGCTACGAGACCACTGTGGTGGCTCCTCACCCCAGTGGTAGGAAGGCTACGAGACCACTGTGGTGGCTCCTCACCCCAGTGGCAGGAAGGCTACGAGACCACTGTGGTGGCTCCTCACCCCAGTGGCAGGAAGGCTACGAGACCACTGTGGTGGCTCCTCACCCCAGTGGCAGGAAGGCTACGAGACCACTGTGGTGGCTCCTCACCCCAGTGGTAGGAAGGCTACGAGACCACTGTGGTGGCTCCTCACCCCAGTGGTAGGAAGGCTACGAGACCACTGTGGTGGCTCCTCACCCCAGTGGCAGGAAGGCTACGAGACCACTGTGGTGGCTCCTCACCCCAGAAGTAGGAAGGCTACGAGACCACTGTGGTGGCTCCTCACCCCAGTGGTAGGAAGGCTACGAGACCACTGTGGTGGCTCTTCACTCCAGTGGTAGGAAGACTAGGAGACCACTGTGGTGGCTCTTCACTCCAGTGGTAGGAAGACTAGGAGACTATCATGGTAGCCCCTCACCCCCGGGGTTTGAAGACTAGGAGACTATCATGGTAGCCCCTCACCCCCCGGGGTAGGAAGACTAGGAGACTATCATGGTAGCCCCTCACCCCCGGGGTAGGAAGACTAGGAGACTATCATGGTAGCCCTCACCCCCCAGGGTAGGAAGACTAGGAGACTATCATGGTAGCCCCTCACCCCCGGGGTAGAAAGACAAACAATGGAAACATCAGTGAGTCTGTCACAGCCACTCAGGGGAATTAATCCTGGGTTTGAAAAGACAACCTTCCTATATGTCCATTGTGACTCCCACGCCTCCTGCAGCTCTTGTGTGTGTGTGTGTGTGTGTGTGTGTGTGTGTGTGTGTGTGTGATTGTTCATTATATTAGAGTAATTTACATAGTAGTGTTTCACTGACCAGTTTCGTCTGCTGTCTGTGAAACAAGTGCTGTGTTATTATTTTGAGAATAAAAGTGTGGCTGCTGCAAAGTGGTGGAGTCACTGGTTATTGTTGGGCGCCTCTCATCACAACAGTGTGAAACACCTTGTAAACCACCACTCTTATTCCTCCTTTCCACTACCATTGTTGCCTGTCCCCCCTCTTCTCTCTCTCTCTCTCTCTCTCTCTCTCTCTCTCTCTCTCTCTCTCCTGCATATACTTTTCTTACTTTTCTTGCTGTTTTGTCCACAAAGTATTTTATCACAAACCTTGAAGAAAGGCAGTTTAACTCATACCAGATGTAACTAATATTACACTCTAGTCAAGCATACAAACAATGTAAGACTCAGTGAACACAGTATAGGCTAGTTGACCTCTCTTACTAACATATTTATGTTACTGGATACCAGGGTCCAGACACTTCTTTCCCACTAACATATTTCCCACACTCTCTACGCAATCAAGAACATTTTAATTAAGTATTCTTAATGGGAGGAGAGGGTTGTATCTGATGAAGAACTAAACCCTTGTTGACCATTATAGGCGAAAGGAGCAGTGGGGACTCGATCCTCCAGCCTCAGACTTATTACTTAAAGAAGCAAACACCTGAAGATCTACTCACGTCCTCTTCCTGCTAAAAGAAAACCATAAAATTAACTTATGCAAACTTTTCATTAGTCACTTTTGGGTTTTACACCAAGACTAACATAGCAACTTAACTTATTTTAACCTTGTTAAAGTCTATATAATATAAAATAACTCAATTCACTTTATCTTAGAATTTGCATAATTATATTTCATTGTTTTCCCCTGAGGAGTAAATCTTGTGGAGGTCCTTAACCTGAGTACACGCGGGATATCAACAAACTTATTTTTAAAGCTACCACCAATACACACGAAAGTGACACTGGTTGCCTTGGTTTAGCAAAATAAAGATCCTGCATTATTTAAGTTTAGCAACAACATTTATGAAATCATTAAAACCTCAATATATATATTTTCGAGTACGAACTGTGGGCTATGTAATATACATGTGTAAAACTGCAGGGCATGGAATCTGACATTGTTATTATATTCTGTAACTATTGATACGAAGACGCCCCAGACTCTCCTTGAAGCTAAAATGCTGTTCAATATGACGCCGAAACAAATATTCTTTTGGAAATCGTATCTTTAAGAGAATCCAGGACGAGGGTATTATAGCCTAAAGCGAAACTGAATTCACTTGCTCGCCCTTTCCTTCTTACTCCGTAAATCATAAATGAAATTTCTCATTAAACCCAGAGTAGCAATGAATAGCTATTCTTTTTTTGCGCTTCGTCTCCGAGAAGGCCTCACATAGCGAGCATACTCCATGCTTCATCAAGCTCTAAAACAATATTTCACTGTCAGAAGAAAGTTTTAGGTTCTGCTGGTTGTAGGAGCGAAGCTCTGGAATGCTTGGGTCCGTGGCCGAGGCTCTGCAATGGAAGAACTTAATGCAAGGGACGTGGGAAGAGACGTAGCCAAGAGAATGAGAGAACTAGAGAATGACGCCTAAAGAATTTCTTTGAGTCTCAGAGAATGAGGCCTAGAGAATGAGAGGCCTCAAGATGGATTATATATATATATATATATATATATATATATATATATATATATATATATATATATATATATATATATATATATAAAAGAGAGAGAGAGAGAGAGAGAGAGAGAGAGAGAGAGAGAGAGAGCCGGAACGAAAAATACATCCCCAACGATAAGAATACTGGAATAAGAGATTTCAGAATAAAAATCTGGAACGAGTGTTCTAGAAATCAATTTTTTTAAAGAGCATTATAGAGCAGAAGTTTTGAAACTATATATTTTTAAAAAGAGTCTGGTACACTAAACCTGGAATAACATATTTGGATGATGAGATACAGAATCAGAGGTCTGGAATTTGACGTCTGTAACGAGAGGCACAGAATAAATAAAAAGATTTGAAATATAAATCCTAGAATGAGAGTTCATTAACGAAATACCTTCAAATTTGTAGAGAAGTGTGAAAAAGTGAGTTATGAATGTTTGGTTTGAAATAATATTTGGAAACAAGTGATCACAAAGGTTAAAAAAAGGCAGTGGAATAAATTGTTCGGATATACGGTCATCTAACGATGCTTGTGGACCAAATTCTGAGGCATATAAAGTTACATAATGAAGGTTGGACAGTTAAAATGATGTGATTATATAACCTAAGCAGTTAGAAAAAGAGTATGGAGTATATGGCATAAAAACAATACTATGAAACAGTATTCAGTATATGGTATATTAAGAATTATGAGAAACAAAGAATGTGGAATATATAAATAAAGACGAAGTTAATGAAACAAAAGCGTATGGAAAACGTCTTTGCAGAGCGAAGGTTGTGGAACAGAATGTGGGAAAATTTAGTTAGCTGTTTAGTTAATAAGACAATATTCCACCTTGACACTAAAATCAAGAAAAGAATGAACGGGTGAAAACCCGAAGACTAGGCACGAAGGCTGAAGGAGAATCGGTGTCGGAAGAAAAGACATGAAACGAAAGGCATGACACACAAGTCAAAGGAACAAAGGGGAACCATGAGAATAAATGGAAAATACAGATATAAAAACATGTTACACTCTACATCGAGGCTGTCTACTGAGAAGGGCTAATTACAGCGTAATTAATTCTACTTCGGTCTAAAGAAGCAAGATAATAGAGCAGGCGCCCCTAAACGAGACTTGCTGGGACAGAAGCGTTGCAGGAGGAGTATATTTTAGTATCCGGGTGCTTGGAGCAGCGTACGTACTGGACGGAAGCTGTCCAGTCTGGCCAGAGTTAATGTCAAGCGAACAGGGATCTGAAGCTGGGATATAATATTGGCCCCGGCGGCTCCATCTCTGACACAGTTTTATCGACCTACAGCAGCGCTCGATCTGCTGTTTGGGATATTGTTTTAGTGGGTAGTGTTGGTATGGGCTATTGGAGTGGGTTGTTCGTGTGGGTTGTTACTCTTGGAATGGGTTGTTGGTGTGGGATGTTACTTTTTGTATGGGTTGTTGGTGTGGGTTGTTACTCTTGGTGTAAGTTGTTGGTGTGGGTTGTTACTCTTGGTATGGGTTGTTGGTGTGGGTTGTTACTCTTGGTGTGAGCAGTTGGAGTGAGTTGTTACTTTTGTTATGGGTTGCTGGAGTGGCTGAGGTAGAGGGTGTATGTGCTGTTGTAAAGTGAAGTAAACGTAAGTTTCTGTCATGGAGTTGGTGGAAACAGTGTAACAGTGAGTGGGTTTGAGAGTAGGTGCAGAAGTTGGCTACCTTTAAACTTACCTCCAAAATACACTTCTAACAAGATTTATAAAAATGCAACAAACATAATTGCATTACAAGTTGTACAGAAAACGAAAACTTGTACAATTCCACAAAGACAAGGACAATAGATAATTGTATAATTCCCCGATTATTTTTGTAAATATTTAAAGCTTCATGATTACAAAGAAGGCGAGAACCTCACTAGTATTAAGTAAGATTCACCAGTGTATAATAACGAGAAAGACTCGGCGTTGCAGGAGAGGATAATGAGAGAGATTTGCATATTACCTGTACGCGCACCTAAATACACGCACGCACGCACACACACACACACTATACAGTATGTACAGTACTCCCCGGTTACTTTGTCATGTTACATATATGGGTTATACACAAATAACCCGCACATGGAAGACATGACAACGCTTCGGTCCGACTTGGAGCATTAACTAGAGACACATGAGCGAGAAGGGAAGGGAGCCAGAATATATACGAGAGGGGGGCGGGGACGGGAATAGTGTAACGAGAGGAGGAAATAGTATTAAAGTGGTAGTGATAGTAGTGGTAGCAGTAGCCATGGAAGTAGTACTAGTGGTAGTAGTAGGAGTGAAGTAGTAGTAGTAAAAAAAGTAGTGCAACAGTGGCAGAGGTGGCAAATAAGAAGGTAGTAGTTCTGGCTCCCTTCCCTTCGCGATTCTGTGTGACTACTTAATACTCCATGTCCGACCGAAACGTTGTCATGAGTTCCAGTGTCCTATGTGCGAGTTGTGTATTGTTGCAGTCAGGGTATTGTAGACCCCTACGTGTGCTCCTAGGTGAGTGACGACCCCCACGTGTGCTCCTAGGTGACTGACGACCCCCACGTGTGCTCCTATGTGAGTGACGAACCCCCACGTGTGCTCCTAAGTGAGTGACGACCCCCACGTGTGTTCCTAGGTGAGTGACGACCCCCACGTGTGCTCCTAGGTGACTGACGACCCCCACGTGTGCTCCTATGTGAGTCACGAACCCCCATGTGTGCTCCTAAGTGAGTGACGACCCCCACGTGTGTTCCTAGGTGAGTGACGACCCCCACGTGTACTCCTAGTTGAGTGACGACCCCTATGTGTGTTCCTAGGTGAGTGATGACCCCCACTTGTGCTCCTAGGTGAGTGACGACCCCACGTGTGCTCCTAGGTGAGTAATGACCCCACGTGTGCTCCTAAGTGAGTGACGACCCCCACGTGTGCTCCTAGGTGAGTAATGACCCCCACGTGTGCTCCTAGGTGAGTAATGACCCCCACGTGTTCTCCTAAGTGAGTGACGACCCCCACGTGTGCTCCTAGGTGAGTGACGACCCCCACGTGTGTTCCTAAGTGAGTGACGACCCCCACGTGTGCTCCTAGGTGAGTGACGACAACCTCCAAGTTGTGACACAGATAACACTGCTGCAAACAACAAGAAACCTGTTAACTTGTGAAGATTCTCTCATCTCTGCCGCTGATCGATCTCTTACTTTTACCCACACACACACTCACGTCTCTCTCACACTCGACCACACACTCGTCTATCACCCTCATACTCATCTCTCTCACCACACTCTTATACTTCTCAACCACAAATTTGTCTATCATCTTCACACACACCTATCATCTTCACACACACCTATCATCTTCACACACACCTATCATCTTCACACACACCTATCATCTTCACACACACCTATCATCTTCACACACACCTATCATCTTCACACACACCTATCATCTTCACACACACCTATCATCTTCACACACACCTATCATCACACTAACACACTCCTCTGTCATCCACACAGTCAATCTCTTAACAACAATTTCAAGGTACCATTATATATGTATGTATTTTTTGTGTGTGTGTGTATTGGTGTGGGCGCGCGTGTGCACTTTCTAATAATATTATAACTGAAGAGTACAGAAGTGCTTTCACTTCTCAACAGAATATCGATTTCATCTCTAAAAGGCATCAATTCTTTCTTAATGAGGAACATTTGCAACTGGAGGAGAGAGAGAGAGAAGACGCTGTTACAAAGCAGGTAGTGTATATCTTATTGATCCCCGGCAGCACACACAGCTGTCTCATATATTGCTTCACTTTGTCTGTCTACTGTCAGTCTGTCTGTCTGTCTCCCTCTCTATATCTCTCTCTCTCATGAACATGTTATGTATACACCCTGACGCATTCCCTGTGCTACTTTATTTATGTTAGCGGCGACTATGATCAAACACAACCGATACAATTTCCATATTAAAATATATATATATATATATATATATATATATATATATATATGGAAAAATTAGAAAACTTACCTAACCTTATTATAACAAGTGGAATTTAATTTAGCCTAATCCAACTAAATATATTTTAGAAAAGTTTACAATAATTTAATGATAAACAATGATTTTTTGCGAAAGTATTGCTCATACAAATTTTCGCTTTCCTTATTCGGCAAGAAGAACGTTGAACAGGAAGGAGTTTTAAAGAAAGGGAAGAGAGACAGGGCAAGGCAGGATGGAAGTTGAAGATGAAAAAGTTGAATGGAAACGTAGATTAAGAAAGCTCCGTAAAAAGGTAGGGAGGACGAGGGAGGGAGGTATGGATGAGAGAGGGGAATGAAGATGGAGGATGGATGCGGGAGTGAGGGAAGGAGGGATGATGAATGAGGTAGGGATTATGGGTAGATTTGAGTGAGGGAAGGGGGCTGATTCAGAGAGGGATGACTGAGGGCTAATAGTGAAAGATGAGGGGATAACTGAGGGCTAGTAGTGAAAGGGGATAACTGAGGGCTAGTATTGAAGGATGAGGGGGTAATTGAGGGCTAGTATTGAAGGATGAGGGGATAACTGAGGGCTAGTATTGAAGAATGAGGGGATAACTGAGGGCTAGTATTGAAGAATGAGGGGATAACTAAGGGCTAATAGAGAAAGATGAGGGGATAACTGAGAGCTAGGAGTGAAAGATGAGGGGATAACTGAGAGCTAGGAGTGAAAGATGAGGGGATAACTGAGGGCTAGTAGAGAAAGATGAGGGGATAACTGAGAGCTAGTAGTGAAAGATGTGGGGATAACTGAGGGCTAGTAGTGGAAGATGAGGGGATAACTGAAGGCTAGTAGAGAAAGATTAGGGGTAACTGAGGGCTAGTAGTGAAAGCTGAGGGGACAACTGAGGGCTAGTAGTCAAAGATGAGATGATAACTGAGGGCTAGTAGTGAAAGACGAGGGGATAACTGAGGGCTAGTAGTGAAAGATGAGGGGACGACTGAGGGCTAGTAGTCAAAGATGAGATGATAACTGAGGGCTAGTAGTGAAAGACGAGGGGATAACTGAGGGCCAGTAGTGAAAGATGAGGGGACGACTGAGGGCTAGTAGTGAAAGATGAGGGGACGACTGAGGGCTAGTAGTGAAAGATGAGGGGACGACTGAGGGCTAGTAGTGAAAGATGAGGGGATAAGGGAGACAGAGGAACTTGGAAGGGTAATGAGGTAGAGAAATTGTGTTAGTTACCATTTATAAACGGCACTTGTCGATAGATAATCGGCCTCTTGTGTGTGTGAAAGAGAAAGAGAGTCTCATTAAGAAGAAGCGAAAAATGCAGAAAAATGAAAACTTTTCTAAATAATTCAGAGAAAAGAGACAGGAATAATAATTGCGAAGAAAAATAAAAGGGGGAATTAAACGAGGGAGAGAGTTAAAAAAACGAAAGAGAATAAAAAGGTGGATAAATGAGGAAACCTTAAATGTGGAGATGAAATATACAATAAAGTGAACAAGGGAGCATAAGCCTGGAAGGAGAGAAAAAACACAGAGCACTAGTAACTAAGTAGACGATGATAAAACAAGGAGATAGCACATCACAGGTGACAAGAATAAAAGCTATAAATATTTACATCTTGATAAAGATTTTATACACAAAACAGAAGACGATCCTCTGGAAACGTACTTGCTGTGACTTCCTCCTCTTTTATGCAATTTTGCAAGCTCCTGATGATGTGTTGATTGCAACACGAAAGGCTTAGAGCTATCATTCTACTCCCCGTGGTTGTTTTATATATATATATATATATATATATATATATATATATATATATATATATATATATATATATATATATATATATAGTGTTCAATTATTTATTAATACTTGCTCTCCTGCTTACCATTCTTCCTGCCCTCATCATTATTATCCCTATTCCCATTCTCATTCTCTCCTGTCCTCTTCATCATTTTCCACGTCCCCTTCCCTAGTCTTCCCTAACCTTTTTACTATTTTCTTGCCTCTCTCTCTTCCTATTCTTTCCCGTCTCTCTCTCTCTTTATTCTCGTTTAGCCCTGTTCTTTCCTCTCTCTCCTTTCACCTCTCATTCACACTTGTCTTATTCTCCACCCTCCCTCCTCCTCATTCTCCCTCGTACACATCCTACAACCACCACAATCCCCATGCATAAAATACCAGTGTAATATCACCCCCACCATCACCTCCTACAACCATAGTGCTCCACAAACAACAGTAACACCACAGTAGTCTCCCCCACACAAACATCGGTAACACCACAGTAGTCTCCCCCACACAAACATCGGTAACACCACAGTAGTCTCCCCCACACAAACAACAGTAACACTACAGTAGTCTCCCCACACAAACAACAGTAACACCCCAGTAGTCTCCCCACACAAACAACAGTAACACCGCAGTAGTCTCCCCACACAAACAACAGTAACACCGCAGTAGTCTCCCCCACACAAACAACAGTAACACCGCATTAGTCTCCCCCACACAAACAACAGTAACACCTCAGTAGTCTCCCAACACAAACAACAGTAACACCACAGTAGTCTCCCCCCCCACAAACATCGGTAACACCACAGTAGTCTCCCCCACACAAACATCGGTAACACCACAGTAGTCTCCCCCACACAAACAACAGTAACACCGCAGTAGTCTCCCCACACAAACAACAGTAACACCGCAGTAGTCTCCCCACACAAACAACAGTAACACCACAGTAGTCTCCCCACACAAACATCGGTAACACCACAGTAGTCTCCCCACAAACAACAGTAACACCACAGTAGTCTCCCCCACAAACATCGGTAACACCACAGTAGTCTCCCCACACAAACAACAGTAACACCACAGTAGTCTCCCCCACAAACATTGGTAACACCACAGTAGTCTCCCCACACAAACAACAGTAACACCACAGTAGTCTACCCCCCACAAACATCGGTAACACCGCAGTAGTCTCCCCACACAAACAACAGTAACACCACAGTAGTCTCCCCCCCCCCACAAACATCGGTAACACCACAGTAGTCTCCCCCACACAAACAACAGTAGCACCGCAGTAGTCTCCCCCACACAAACTACCGCTGCCTCTCCTCTCACTCTCGCTATAGTAACCAAATCTCAGACATATTCATTAGCACCTACTAAGCCTAATCACAACACAAGACTGAAAAAATAGGGGGGGGGATGGGAGAAAACCGAGCGAAAAAAAGAGGTGCTACGAGAAGCGCACCAAAAGAGAGCGCACCAAAGAGAGAAAGTGCGCATTCAAGAGTAGTCTCATTCGTTAGTAGGCGATGAAGAGGTTCCTTGACAAGTCTCCGTCAAAAGCACAGTAATTATCCCTAAGTTTCCCTGGATTAAAATTCATCCAACGGACTTGAGAGTTGATGTTAAAGGAAGAGAGAGGGAGAGGCAGGAAGTGATGTATGGTTAGAGAATATGTACAGAGAGAGAGAGAGAGAGAAAGCATGGAGGAATGGGAGAGCTTTATGTATGGAAGGGATGATCATATGGAAGGGAGGGATGTATAGAAGAGAGAGATGTCTTTCTGTCTCTCTCCTTGGAGAGAGAGAGAGAGAGAGAGAGAGAGAGAGAGAGAGAGAGAGAGAGAGAGAGGAGAGAGAGAGAGAGAGAGAGAGGAGAGAGATCCCGTATTTTCTATATCAACTCATTAAAATATTTAACTTTTATGATAATCGTTGAAAAATATGAGTTATGAATTAGAAATTAGTGGAAAAGTTTGGTCTTAAAGAGCAGTGAGAAAGGTAATGAAGGAAAATGGTGAAATAAAGGAAGAAGGGGGATTAAAGTAGGAAGGCAGAGACACACAATTAGACGTAGTAATTTGTAAGTGGGATGGTTTCCTACCTCTCTGGCTTCCTAGCTCCAGGCTTCCTACCTCCCTGGCTTCCTACCTCCTGGCTTCCTACCTCCTGGCTTCCTAGCTCTCTGGCTTTCTAGCTCCTGGCTTCCTAGCTCCCTGGCTTCCTACCTCCTGGCTTCCTAGCTCCCTGGCTTTCTACCTTCTGGTTTTCTAGCTTCGTAGCTTCCTGGCTCCCTGCCTTCCTAGTTTCCTACCTCCTGGCTTCCTACCTCCTGGCTTCCTAGCTCTCTGGCTTCCTAGCTCCTGGCTTCCTAGCTCCCTGGCTTCCTACCTCCTGGCTTCCTAGCTCCCTGGCTTTCTACCTTCTGGTTTTCTAACTTCGTAGCTTCCTAGCTCCCTGGCTTCCTAGCTCCCTGGCTTCCTAGGTTCTTAACTTCCACGCTCCCTAGCCTCCTAGCTTTGCAAGGTTTATCCAAAGACTGGAGCTACCCTCCCACTCTCTGAATCAAATAATAATAATAATAATAATAATAATAATAATAATAATAATAATAATCACAAAAATTGTTGCTCCAGAAAAGATGCTGAAGAATTTCTATACAGTATTGACTGGAGAGAGACATTAAGGTTATATTCAAGACATCGAAATACTGGCCGCATTTTATATCACACACACACACACACTATATATATATATATATATATATATATATATATATATATATATATATATATATATATATATATATATATATATTTAGATATATCGTTCACTTGTCTACACTTAAATATTTTAGAGAATATTCAGACATATGGTA
>WNWK01000206.1:412500-435000 GCA_009830355.1 Cherax destructor | reverse complement strand
TTTCCCCATCACCTCCCTCACACTATCTTTCCCCATCACCTCCCTCACACTATCTTTCCCCATCATCTCCCTTACACTATCTTTCCCCATCATCTTCACACCATCTTTCCCCATTATATGATATCTCCCCATCATTTCCCACACACCGTCTATCCAATCAGCAAATCTCAATACTGCGACTAGCTGGGGATCGAATCCCCGATATTTTAGGACGCCTCCCCGAGAATTCCGCCAAAATTCCGAGACGCCTTAGTCCACTTGACCATTAATGCTTCAAACATCAGGTGTCTAGCACCAGTGGACATGTCACCCGTGATGATGATGCCAGCACATACGTGGCCGTGGAAGCTACAGTACTAACTTCATTGTCCTCCCGTTTGGAATCCCAGCCTTCACGACCACTACACATATTAATTCATCCACTAGCCGGGGATCAAACCCCCTGAGTTTTGCATAATAATTCTTGGTAAGAGTGTGTAAGAGAGAGAGAGAGAGAGAGAGAGAGAGAGAGAGAGAGAGAGAGAGAGAGAGAGAGAGAGAGAGTGAGAGAGTGAGAGAGAGAGGCGAGCAACAGCTCCACCATCAAGGACTCGTCGCCTCACAACACCAGCAAAATATTCATAAAAATATAATTAACGCAGAAAATCCCCTGGTAAAAAAAATTACATAAATCCTTGTTTATGAAGTGGCTCAGAGCCCGTTATTGAGGGAGATGATATGGGGAGGGGGAAAGTGAAGGTAGGGGGGAGAAGGGGAAGGGGAAGGGAGTAATGAGGATGGGAAGAATGAAGTAAACAAGTGGGAGGATAATAAGAAAGTGTTGTGTATGTACAGGAGGCTTCCTAAGCCTCTAATGAACTCCACTACCCTACTCTCCCCACTACCCTACTCTCCCCACTACCCTACTCTCCCCACTAATCTACTCTCCCCACTACTCTACTCTCCCCACTATACACTTCCCACTACTTTACGCTTCCCACTATACACTCACTACTCTACACTCCCCACTACTCTACACTCCCCACTACTCTACTCTCCCCACTATACACTAACCACTACGCTTCCCACTATACACTCACTACTCTACACTCCCCACTACTCTACGCTTCCCACTACTCTACGCTTCCCACTACTCTCCCCACTACTCTACACTCCCCACTACTCTACACTCCCCACTACTCTACACTCCCCACTACTCTACACTCCCCACTACTCTACACTCCCCACTACTCTACACTCCCCACTACTCTACACTCCCCACTACTCTACTCTCCCCACTACTCTACTCTCCCCACTACTCTACTCTCCCCACTATACACTCCCCACTATACGCTTCCCACTATACACTCACTACTCTACACTACCCACTACTCTACGCTTCCCACTACGCTTCCCACTACTCTCCCAACTATACACTCCCCATTACTCTACTCTCCCCACTACTCTACACTCCCCACTACTCTACACTGCCCCCTTTTCTACACTCCCCACTATACAATCCCCACTACTCTACACTCCCCACTAGTATACTTTTCCCTCAAGGAAAATGCACTAAGGCCCATGAAGGGCTCTTGATTTAAGGCACTGGAGTTACCCTCCCTACCTTGGATAGCTCCTCACTAATCATTCCCTGGCGCTGTATAACCCCTACAAGTTTAGCGATTTCCCCATAAATATGACTATGTTTTTTTTCTATTAATTCTAAACTCTCCCGTCTATCTTCCGTATATTATCTATCGGATACCATCTATAGGGGGGGGGGGATAAGCACAATCATAAGCAAAATAAGAACCAAGATAAACCTCAGTGTCGAAACACATACAAACAAAAAAAGGAAACCAACAACGTCACGCAGATGGACAAATAACGAAAATGTGCAAACATACACAGGCAGCTAGACAGATACGAGTCAACCGGCCGTGGGTGAATGCAAGTCAACCCCTCATATAAAAAGGAAGAGAATAATCGATTTAACAAATTCTCAGGTCCATCTCCCCTTTAAGCAGAAGAGCTAGCTAGCTAGGGTCAACCCCTTCCCTTATCATATTAAAATGGATTAAGTCTCGCATGTTCTTTGTGCATAAATCCGGGTTACGATCCAGCGAGAAGGAATGCCACCATTACTAAGGGAAATGGGAGACGGAAATTAGAAGCGGGGAATGGGGGGAGAGAGAGAGAGATACAGAGAGAGAGAGAGAGAGAGAGAGAGAGAGAGAGAGAGAGAGAGACAGAGACAGACAGAGCTAGAGAGAGAGATAATACAGATACAGATACACAGAGACAGAGATACAGAGAGAGAGAGAGAGAGAGAGAGAGAGAGAGAGAGAGAGAGAGAGAGAGAGAGAGAGAGAGAGAGACTAGTGTAAGTATTCATTCTAAGTCATATAATAAAGTTTTAAGATGTTGAGAGATTATTGCCACAATAAATCTGCGTTGTTTACATACTGGTGTGTACGTATTCTTAGACACATAATTCAGACCAAATTTCACTCCTTTCACGCTCTTTTCTCCTGGAAGTAATTTTTCTTGTGCCGCTCTGTGATGATGGAGATATCTTCATAAAATTTTCATTTCTCCTGTGTATGGAATAGGCCATCCTGAGAGGTGGAAACTCCCGAGTCATGGTAACTCCAGCTGTGATCGAACGATACCTTGGAAGCTGCCACAGAAGATGAACCCGTAACGGTATACTCACTGCCCTACTGAAGTCTCCCAGCTCAGGCTGATAGATATCATCCACCCAGTGTTATGTAATATGACAGGGAAACATAACTCTCTTGCATATAACTATCATATGGAACAGGGTAGTAACATATCGTTGATGTATCAAATTTTAAAAATATATAAAAAATGCACTTAAAGTATGTGATCAGTCTTCTTGTGTTTGTCTTAGATAAGGTTCACACACACACACACACACACACACACACACACACACACACACACACACACACACACACACACTATAAAGCTCTAGGAGCAGGGAGAGAGAGGACCTAGTAGCAAGCAGCGAAGAGGTGGGGCCAGGATCAGTGAATCGACCATTGCAACCACGAATACGTGAGTACACACACACATACATAGAGTTACAAAGAAAAAAAATGCCATAGTTTAGTTACTGGTTTTGAGTAAGAGGATGTAACGAACCCTCGAATCTCCTGACCCACTTACCAACCACTACCACTATCATCTACCTTCTTTTCTTTACAGACCAATAATTGCTACAATAATATAACTTCCCATATTTACATATTATTTAAACTCTACTTCAAGAGAGTTATGTTTAAAATGTCTCCTGGTTAGTGTGTTCCGTTAGTTAGTTTATTATGCTTAAAGGCTAACAAAAAAGTCTTCTAACTCCTAAGAAAGGATTACAGTAAACTCCTGGTATACTCCAGTTTATATACACCGGCGTATATAAGATGATGTAATCCGCTCACCACCTCTCAAAGATACTTAAATCCCTAAAACAGTGATTAAAGTAGATTCTCACCGTAGATACCCTCACTACACACCTCTTAATGTATATACCCTGACTGCTACACACCTCTCAGTGTATATACCCTGACTGCTACACACCTCTCAGTGTATATACCCTGACTGCTACACACCTCTCAGTGTATATACCCCGACTGCTACACACCTCTCAGTGTATATACCCAGACTGCTACACACCTCTCAGTGTATATACCCTGACTGCTACACACCTCTCAGTGTATATACCCTGACTGCTACACACCTCTCAGTGTATATACCCTGACTGCTACACACCTCTCAGTGTATATACCCTGACTGCTACACACCTCTCAGTGTATATACCCTGACTGCTACACACCTCTCAGTGTATATACCCTGACTGCTACACACCTCTCAGTGTATATACCCTGACTGCTACACACCTCTCAGTGTATATACCCAGACTGCTACACACCTCTCAGTGTATATACCCTGACTGCTACACACCTCTCAGTGTATATACCCTGACTGCTACACACCTCTCAGTGTATATACCCTGACTGCTACACACCTCTCAGTGTATATACCCTGACTGCTACACACCTCTCAGTGTATATACCCTGACTGCTACACACCTCTCAGTGTATATACCCAGTGATGCGACCTAATTCTCTACCGTCCGAAAAACTGCGAATGCTCCACACGTCCCCAAGCGCGCCAGATATGAAATGTTTCAGAAGCGCTTCAGAGTTCTCAATTGGATGACCTTCGATGCTGTATTTTCGAACGTCAAAAAGCCAGTGTCAGACGTCAAGTCTCGGTAATAAGCGTTAGAGGAGGTCAACACAGCGAGTCAAGCAGAAAATTGGATCAAAGAGACAAAGGCAATGCACTTGTCACGGAACTCAAGGAGAAAATAATATTATTTATTCCTGATCGTAGAGACGCAGAGAAGTGGGTTTGATCTTTCATAAATTTGAAGCTTCCACCATTGCGATGGCAATAACAATTTCCACGAACGAAAGGCACCATGTGCACAGAAAAATCTGTACTATTTCCCCTCTATTCAGAGCGAAACGTCGTGTGTAAACGTGCGCTCTTTCTGCCATATTTGTCAACAAGTCTTAAACTCTCGGAAGCAATGATGATAATTATTTTTATATTTATGGGGAGGCGCTAAACCCATAGGAGTGTCAAGGATATGAGGGTCAGCCAACCACTAGCAGCAACATCCTAGGTGACCAGACAAACACCAGACGAGCCTGGCCTATGGCCGGGCTCCGGGAGTAGGAAAAACTCTCGAAACTCGTCAAAGATGGAAATAAATGGTATAAAATACCGACACAATGGAAAAATAAACACATAAGCAGTATAATGTGATCCTTTATACTGTTTGTGACTCTATAAAGCCCACTGCGTGGGCGAAACATTGTCAATAAAGGATCACATTATACTGCTTATGTGTTTATTCGTCAAAGATACACAAAAGGGGACAGTCACCGCCCTGGGAAATGGTAGGTAATCAGGTGTGATCCGAGGAAAGGGAGTGTATCTCCGATTTCTAGGTATTAAGAGATGGCTTAGAAAGACACGTTAGTAAACACTAGGACATATTTATTAGGAAACGTTTTGGTCCTGGGACCTTTGATCAATTCAAGGTGGTCAAGGTCCCAGGACCGAAACGTTTTCTAATATGTCCTAGTGTTTGCTTACGTGTCTTTCTAAAGCAGTTTGTTGGTATATATTACTAAGGTTTATACTGTATTAAGAGACATCAACCAAGTCACGCAGGCCTTTGCATTCAAGAGACTAATTCACGAACTTTTGAACTTATTCAAGACTTTTCGAGCTGAGTCAACGTGATTGGAGATGATATAAGCGTGCCAGAGATGGTTAACGCTCTGGCTAATCCCTCCTTCAGGGAATACCACCTTCAAAATCCACCTCCTATGTAGATTTTAAATTGTCGAGATTTCCTGAGCGTGTGTTAATCCCCCGGTGATTAATGGTTGAGCAAGTGACGAGTCGGAGGAGTAGTTAATCGTCCCCTCGGGGTGATCAATCAAGTGCCTGGGCCAGGAGATTGATCCCTTGATCTAGGCGATGAAGTGATCAAGAGTATGGGGCGAGGAGGACGGCCAGTAGGCCTCGCCTCGCTACAAACACAATGATTCTAGGATTAACTCGACACAGACACATCAAGAACAAAAAGAAGGAGAGGAGAGGAGAAGAGGAGGAGGTGTTTTGGTGGAGTGACAGGTGTAGGGGGGCGGGAAGTGAGTATAGGGGAAAACTGAAAGGGGGAGAATGGGGCAGTGACGAGAGGAAGTGAGGGTTAGGGAGAGTGCTGGTTGCTACGAGAGAATAGGGAATAGATGGCTAGGGGGGAAATAGAGCAGTGATGGCCAGGGATGGAATATGCTGGATCGGGGAGAGAGAGGTGGTGAAGGTGGACAGAAGTGAGGGTGAGATGGTGGACAAGAGTGAGGGTGAGATGGTGCCTAAGAACGAGAGGGATGATTGTCACGTATAGGCATGGTTGCTAGGCATGAAAGGGGAATGATAGCTAGGCATGAAAGAGGGATGATGGCTAGGCATAAAAGAAGGATGATAGCTAGGCATGAAAGAGGGATGATAGCTAGGCATGAAAGAGGGATGATAGCTAGGCATGAAAGAGGGATGATGGCTAGGCATGAAAGAGGGATGATAGCTAGGCATGAAAGAGGGATGATGGCTAGGCATGAAAGAGGGATGATGGCTAGGCATGAAAGAGGGATGATAGCTAGGCATGAAAAAGGGATGATGGCTAGGCATGAAAGGGGGATGATGGCTAGGCATGAAAGAGGGATGATGGCTAGGCATGAAAGAGGGATGATAGCTAGGCATGAAAAAGGGATGATGGCTAGGCATGAAAGGGGGATGATGGCTAGGCATGAAAGAGGGATGATGGCTAGGCATGAAAGAGGGATGATAGCTAGGCATGAAAGGGGGATGATGGCTAGGCATGAAAGAGGGATGATGGCTAGTCATTAAAGAGGATGATGGCTAGGCATGAAAGGGGATGATGGCTAGGCATGAAAGAGGGATGATGGCTAGGCATGAAAGGGGGATGATAGCTAGGCATGAAAGAGGGATGATGGCTAGGCATGAAAGAGGGATGATGGCTAGGCATGAAAGAGGGATGATAGCTAGGCATGAAAGAGGGATGATGGCTAGGCATGAAAGAGGGATGATGGCTAGGCATGAAAGGGGGATGATGGCTAGGCATGAAAGAGGGATGATGGCTAGGCATGAAAGGGGGATGATGGCTAGGCACGAAAGAGGGATGATGGCTAGGCATGAAAGAGGGATGATGGCTAGGCATGAAAGAGGGATGATAGCTAGGCATGAAAGAGGGATGATGGCTAGGCATGAAAGAGGGATGATAGCTAGGCATGAAAGAGGGATGATGGCTAAGCATGAAAGAGGGATGATAGCTAGGCATGAAAGAGGGATGATGGCTAAGCATGAAAGAGGGATGATAGCTAGGCATGAAAGGGGGATGATAGCTAGGCATGAAAGAGGGATGATGGCTAGGCATGAAAGAGGGATGATGGCTAGGCATGAAAGAGGGATGATGGCTAGGCATGAAAGGGGGATGATGGCTAGGCATGAAAGAGGGATGATGGCTAGGCATGAAAGGGGGATGATAGCTAGGCATGAAAGAGGGATGATAGCTAGGCATGAAAGGGGGATGATGGCTAGGCATGAAAGAGGGATGATGGCTAGGCATGAAAGAGGGATGATGGCTAGGCATGAAAGAGGGATGATGGCTAGGCATGAAAGGGGGATGATGGCTAGGCATGAAAGAGGGATGATGGCTAGGCATGAAAGAGGGATGATAGCTAGGCATGAAAGAGGGATGATGGCTAGTAACTATATATTGTTGCTAAGCGTAGCTATGATTGCTACACTGGAGGGCTGTCGGCCAAGAATAAGAAAAAGGCGATAGTTACAATTGTTACAAATGGAATAGCTTTAATTACAAAAAAGATTTTAATTTAAAAAAAAAAGCTTACATTAATTATAAAACTCAGTAAGAAGAAGACAGCAGAGTTTTCTCTTACTAAGAAAACATTATTTTAAGAACTCTCGCTCCATATAAAACGTTTGTATAATCACTACATTTTACAGGAACGACCTTGTAAAAGGAAATAATTAGCAGTAAACACCATCACCACTGACCTGATGACTCAATCTCTCTCTCTTTCTTTCTCTCTCTCTCTCTCTCCCCTCAAGGGAGGTTCCTTGAAGTTGGTGAGGGGCTCTTGATCTAGGGAATTAGATCTGTGCTCCAGTTCTCTGAATTAAGCCTGAATACCTTCCACATCATCCCCCCCACAGGCGCTGCATAATCCTACGGGTTTAGCGCTCCCCATGATTATAATAATAATCTACCTTCCCCCTCTCTGCTCATCCCAACTAAACGGATGACGTGAGTTGCCAGTGAAGCGTTTATCACCATCTAACTTTTTTTTTTAAACTTTAGAGCGATTGTTATGGCCATCTTCTATCTTAACGATTCCTTCCACATTTCTTCACGGTCGCAGATGTTATGACCGGACGGGGAAAACTGAGTTGTGATTTCCGTATATATATAAACTTTTGTGAAACTACTGGCTAAGTTGAGAATTATGGATGAATCTGCAACTCAACTTAACGTACGTGTGTGTGTGTGTGTGTGTGTGTGTGTGTGTGTATGTGTATATGTGTGTGTGTGTGTGTGTGTGTTTGTTTCAAATCTTTCCCATTGAAAAACGAATTCCTTTCCTGTGTACTGTTTTTCTCTTCCACACACACACACACACACACACACACACACACACACACACACACACACACACACACACACACACACACACACACACCAAAAGATGTATGATAAAGCTCATGGAGAAGGGAGAGAGTGACTTAGTATCGACCAGTGAAGAGGTGAAGCCAGGAGCTATGACTCGACCCCTGCAACCATATATAGGTGAGTATACACACACACACACACACACACAAATATACATACATACACACCAAAAAATATTCCCTCACCAATCCTATGCTTAAACCTCTCACTCTCTTTTACCCAGGGAGTCACAAAATGTGCCGGCTACATTAAAAATTTACTCCTGCAAATGGTTTTCAGCACTATCGGACCTGTCTGGCAACGATGTCCCCAGCTGTTCAGTATTTACATTGGATCAGCTGATAGCTGAAGTGCTCAGCTCTCAAACAGGCGCAGAGAAAACGCATTAGTTTTTTTTTACCCCAGTCGATGGATGGTGTTCTTGATGGATGGTGTTTTTGATGGTGTTCTTGATGGATGGTGTTATTGATGGTGTTCTTGATGGATGGTGTTATTGATGGTGTTCTTGATGGATGGTGTTATTGATGGTGTTCTTGATTGATGGTGTTATTGATGGTATTCTTGATGGATGGTGTTATTGATGGTGTTCTTGATGGTGTTATTGATGGTGTTCTTGATGGATGGTGTTCTTGATGGATGGTGTTCTTGATGGATGGTGTTATTGATGGTGTTCTTGATGGATGGTGTTATTGATGGTGTTCTTGATGGATGGTGTTATTGATGGTGTTATTGATGGTATTCTTGATGGATGGTGTTATTGATGGATGGTGTTATTGATGGTGTTCTTGATGGTGTTATTGATGGTGTTCTTGATGGTGTTATTGATGGTGTTCTTGATGGATGGTGTTCTTGATGGATGGTGTTATTGATGGTGTTCTTGATGGATGGTGTTATTGATGGTGTTCTTGATGGATGGTGTTATTGATGGAGTTCTTGATGGATGGTGTTATTGATGGATGGTGTTATTGATGGATGGTGTTATTGA
This sequence comes from Cherax destructor, assembly GCA_009830355.1. NCBI lineage: Eukaryota > Metazoa > Arthropoda > Malacostraca > Decapoda > Parastacidae > Cherax > Cherax destructor. The sequence continues at coordinate 425,662 of WNWK01000206.1, read as the reverse complement.
TGGTGTTCTTAATGGATAGTGTTATTGATGGATGGTGTTCTTGATGGATGGTGTTATTGATGGTGTTCTTGATGGTGTTATTGATGGTGTTCTTGATGGATGGTGTTATTGATGGATGGTGTTATTGATGGATGGTGTTATTGATGGATGGTGTTATTGATGGATGGTGTTATTGATGGATGGTGTTATTGATGGATGGTGTTATTAATGGATGGTGTTCTTGATTAAAAATAGACAGAACAAACTTAAATGTACACAGACACGCTGACAGACAGCCATGTTTATACAGACATGCAAACAGACAGCCAAGTTGACAGAGACATGCAAACAGACAGCCAAGTTGACAGAGACATGCAGACAGAGAACCCATGTTGACACAGACATGCAGACAGACAGCCATGTTCACAGACATGCAGACAGACAGCTATGTTCACAGACAGGTAAACAGGAATATACAATGATGACTCAAACAGTTGCAAAGGAACGGAGTGGATGATGAAGAAATAAGGAACAAACACATACTAAACAACATACATACATCTGAAAAACACACACCAAACAACATACATACATCTGAAAAACACACACCAAACAACATACATACATCTGAAAAACCCACACCAAACAACATACATACATCTGAAAAACACACCAAACAGCATACATACGTCTGACATATACCAAACAGCATACATACATCTGACATATACCAAACAACATAAATATATCTGACAAACAGCATACATACATCTGACATATACCAAACAGCATACATACATCTGACAAACAACATAAATATATCTGACAAACAGCATACATACATCTGACATATACCAAACAACATAAATATATCTGACAAACAGCATACATACATCTGACATATACCAAACAACATACATACATCTGACAAACAACATACATACATCTGACAAACAACATACATACATCTGACAGAGAAAATACATACATCTGACAGACAACATACATACATCTGACAGAGAAAATACATACATCTGACAGACAACATACATACATCTGACAGAGAAAATACATACATCTGACAGACAACATACATACATCTGACAGAGAAAATACATACATCTGACAGACAACATACATACATCTGACAGAGAAAATACATACATCTGACAAACACATACGAACAAATAACTCATAACAGCGTAATCTGTCTATTTTCTGAACTATCAAATACAATTATTGCAGTTTGTATTCAGCTGCGTAATTCAGACTACAACTGTGTGCATTCATGCATGTGCGTGTGCTTCTGTATCTGTTTGTGGCATGTGTGAGTGTTTGTGTATATGACTGTGTATATATATGTGGTGTGTGTGTGTGTGTGTGTAAGTGTAGTATGTATTCTTTTGTGTATATATGTTTAGTATCAGTGTACATGTGTGCCTTTATATGTGGTGTGCATTTGCGTTTGTGTATACTATGTATGTTTGTGGATGCTTGTGCCTGTATGTGTAAGTGTATGAGTGGTTTTTTTTCAAGTATGTATTGGTATACACAGTTTAATGATTAAGCCTGCAAATATTTCCCGGCCAAATGCATAAATAAATGTATTCATGTCTATAAATACACACACAACAACAACAAGAACAACACTGAAATATATGCTGATCACTATATATCCTCCTAATTCCAACACGTTGATAATCTCGCTACGGTCTAATTGACACAGAACTGATTATAGAAATGCCTATATTTAGTTAATAGGGATAAGCTGCCATATAAATATGTAACCAGTGTTGAGTTGTCAGCTAAAACGAATGGTTAATTTATTCTTGCAAGTCCTGGCTTCACCTGACTAACCTTAGTACTAAATCCTATTTTTGTCGATAATTCTTTGTAGTCTAATGGGAATTACGAAGTCGTGAGTGTGTGAAGAGAGAGAGAGAGAGAGAGAGAGAGAGAGAGAGAGAGAGAGAGAGAGAGAGAGAGAGAGAGAGAGAGAGAGACTCATTCCGCCTCAACGTAAATAAGTTAAATTTACATACATTCTCTGATACGTGCGTCGCAGAGTCGTTCAAGATCGTTCACTCTCTTATTTAAAAATTTTATATTCTAAAATAACTCTACTTTTTCACCCATTTTTTTGCAACAATCTGTTTTTTCGTTTCGTTTACTGTTCACACACACACACACACACACACACACACACACACACACACACACACAAATATATATATATATATATATATATATATATATATATATATATATATATATATATATATATATATATATATATTCATATATAGCGAAACGTTCCCATAAAAAAAATGTCCTGAATGATACCTAAGTGTCATTATGTACAACTTCTCGTTATCACCCTACCATTTACAACCATACTGACACATATTTAATAACCCCCACTCCTCACTGTCCTCACACATCCACAACTCCAGTACCAAACGAGTACTCGCCAGCAAAAAAAATAACTTGTTCCTCGTTTCAAATCTGACTGCCTACCATTTACCAAGCGGTGTATGAACCCTGCTGGTTTAGCGCTTCTCAATAAATGTATTAGTAACAATAATAAAATTAATAATAATAATTGCACTACCTATACATACAATTTACGACAACCTACCCCACACGTGTTGTGGTCAGCAACATCCGCGAGTACAACATCCGAGGGCACAACACCCGAGGGTACAACACCCGAGGATACAACAAACGAGGGCACAACACCCGAGGGTACAACACACGAGGGCACAACACACGAGGGTACAACACCCGAGGACACAACACCCGAGGGTACAACACCCGAGGGTACAACACACGAGGGCACAACACCCGAGGGTACAACACACGAGGGCACAACACACGAGGGTACAACACACGAGGGTACAACACACGAGGGTACAACACACGAGGGTACAACACCCGAGGACACAACACCCGAGGGTACAACACACGAGGGCACAACACACGAGGGCACAACACCCGAGGGTACAACACACGAGGGTACAACACACGAGGGTACAACACACGAGGGCACAACACACGAGGGTACAACACACGAGGTACAACACACGAGGGTACAACACACGAGGTACAACACCCGAGGACACAACACCGAGGGTACAACACACGAGGGCACAACACACGAGGGTACAACACACGAGGTACAACACACGAGGGTACAACACACGAGGGCACAATACCCGAGGGCACAACACACGAGGGCACAACACACGAGGTACAACACACGAGGTACAACATCCGAGGGTACAACACACGAGGTACAACATCCGAGTGTACAACATCCGAGGGTACAACACACGAGGGTACAACACACGAGGGTACAACACTCGAGGGCACAACACACGAGGGCACAACACACGAGGGTACAACATCCGAGGGTACAACACACGAGGGTACAACACACGAGGGTACAACACCCGAGGACACAACACCTGAGGGTACAACACACGAGGGCACAACACACGAGGGCACAACACCCGAGGGTACAACACACGAGGGCACAACACACGAGGGTACAACACACGAGGGCACAACACACGAGGGTACAACACACGAGGGTACAACACACGAGGGTACAACACCCGAGGACACAACACCCGAGGGTACAACACACGAGGGCACAACACACGAGGGTACAACACACGAGGGTACAACACACGAGGGTACAACACACAAGGGCACAATACCCGAGGGCACAACACACGAGGGTACAACACACGAGGGTACAACATCCGAGGGTACAACACACGAGGGTACAACATCCGAGGGTACAACATCCGAGGGTACAACACACGAGGGTACAACACACGAGGGTACAACACTCGAGGGCACAACACACGAGGGCACAACACACGAGGGCACAACACACGAGGGTACAACATCCGAGGGTACAACACACGAGGGTACAACACACGAGGGTACAACACAAGAGGGTACAACACTCGAGGGCACAACAGACGAGGGTACAACACATGAGGGCACAACACGAGGGTACAACACACGAGGGTACAACATCTGAGGGTACAACACACGAAGGCACAACACGCGAGGGTCCAACACACGAGGGTCCAACATCCGAGGGTACAACACATAAGGGTACAACACACGAGGGTACAACACACGAGGGCACAACACACGAGGGCACAACACGCGAGGGTACAACACACGAGGGCACAACACACGAGGGCACAACACACGAGGGTACAACATGAAGGCACAATTAAATTATTGAAACCCACAAACCCTCCTGAATTCCTTTGTTGATATGCAATAAGATAGACATTGCAGGGGACGATGCCCGCGCCTCTGCTTCCCGTCTTGGCAATATCTATTACAATTTTGGTGTCATTGTGGATTAAAGGAAGGTAGGGGGATATGTGTGTGAGAGATAGAGAAAGAGAGAGAGAGAGAGAGAGAGAGAGAGAGGGAATAGAATTAATAACACCATTATCATTCTCGCTGTTTCTCTTCCTCACAATTATCGCTACACTCTAAACTCTCTTTCTTTCTCTCTCCCTATTCTTCATTTCTCATAAGTTACTGCGCTTTACCTTTCCCTCCTCTCTTAATTTTATGTTATATCTTTCCTATGACACCAGTCCTCACCATTCCATTTTTGTTTAAAAAAAAAAATGATTTTCAAAGTGGTTTTGGTATAGTAGTAGTACTGATGGCAGTAGAAGTACCAGGAAGAGTTGCTTTGGTAACTATAATAGTAGAACAGAGTAACAGTATACTCAGCAGCTTATCCAGAGTAATCTAAATCTAAACTGAGCTATAATCCACCACAAGAGTCAAAACTAAATTAAAAAAGTACTGGACTATGGCAGACTGAAAGCCTTTCAGTTTAAGTTAGACTAAAGCAAACTAGGACAGAAATAAATTAAAATAAAATAAGAAAAATAAGAAATAAATTAAAATATAAAAATCGTATCTTTACCGACAGAGGACAGACCCAAATTAACCCACAATAACCTAAACTGATGCAGACGACCCCTAACTAACCCTAACCTAACCTAACTGACCCTAACCGATCCAAACGGAAATAGAATAAGAAGAATTAACACAAACGAACGTAGTCTTAAGACTAAGTCTTACTTGTGACGTCAGAGCGGGCAAGACTGAGGGTGCAGAAGGAAGGCAGGTCAGACACGAGTTCTGCTCAAGACATTGTCAGAATAAAGATGTGTTTTTTGTGCTGAATGTTGATTTATTCTTTGGTGATTACGTACAGCGGAAAATTACTGCTATATGAGGGGAGGGGGAAAGAGGACTAGTGAATAAGTGGAGAGAGATAAGAGATGGTGGTGGAGAGAAGAGGTGGTAGTGAAGAGAAGTTGTGGTGTTGGAGAGAAGAGGTGGTGAAGGGAAGAAGATCTGGTGGTGGAGAGAAGAGATGATGGTTGAAGGAGAAATGGTGGAATGGAAGAGGGAAGGAAGAGATATGTGTGTGTGTGAGAGAGAGAGAGAGAGAGAGAGAGAGAGAGAGAGAGAGAGAGAGAGAGAGAGAGAGAGAGAGAGAGAGAGAGAGAGAGAGAGAGAATGCAGAAGTTTGACGACAAATTAAGTAAATTAGACACGATCAAGGCACAATAACGAGGAGGAAAAAAAAAAACTGATGATTCGGCAGACCGGCCCCAACATCTGAGTCTTCAATTCTCCCCGACGCTTCCTCCTCCCAACACCCACACTTTCCACCTACATCCCCATGCTCTCCCTACAATCATACCCTCCCCACCCACACTCCCTCCTTACCCCCATAACCTCCAAATACCCCGTACCCACCCACCCCACTCCACACTTTGTCTCCACCCTCACACCCTCCCCACTCCCACAGCTCGTGCTCTTCACTCCCCAGTATTTCCATGCTCTGAAAGCCCCACTCAGGAGCGATTCTTCCCTCCAATGAGCGGGAGAGGAATTGCAGGCGCACACAAGTGCTTGTCCATCACATAATGTTCCCTTTGAAAACCTCGCTCTCCTCACCACCAGCCAAGTTTTCCGCCTTAAACACCCCATTCTCCACCCTCCTGCTGAGCCTTTCACCCAGCCCTTTGGTCACTGTATTTATGATGACGCCATGTTTTTACACACACACACACACACACAGACACACACACACACACACAACGCTCGTCAAGAGAGTACATTAAATAAATAATGAACGTATTCTCCACCTTAACACACTGCACTGTCATATTCTCTGTCACTTACTTTCCCCTCTCACTTAACACCATTATTGTTGCATAACACCATCACACAAACACACCATCATTGTTTTATCAAGATAACGTATCTGGTCATGCCCAATCCACCATAACTTTCCTATTTTCCCTTCCCAATGATAAACCTGTGATTTATCTCTGACCTGTTTCGGGAGTTTTCCATAGTCTGGGGATACGCCCGTGGGCCAGACCTCCCTGTAGACTGCCTGGTCGACCAGGCTGTTGCTCCTGGCGGCTCGCTGGTCCACATATCAAGCACAGCTTGGTTCACCTGGCATACCGCGGGGGTGGTGATCCAGTTACCTCTTGAAGACCTCCACACTGGTTCCAGCAACTTTTATATTTGCTGGTGTCAGGTTGAATAGTCGAGGACCACGGAGACAGATACAGTATACTAGTACTGTGCCTCTGGCTCCCCTACTTTTCGCTGGGTCAGTTTTACACTTCCACATCTCTCACTTTAGTACATTGTTACTGTAAAGCGAAGATTTGGAACTAGGCTCTCTATTATCTCCCATGTGTATATTATTGCGTATTTCTCTCGCCTTCTTTCCAGAGAGTACATTTCCAGTTCTTTGAGGCGTTCCCAGTACTTTAAATGCTTTATTTAAAGCATTTAAAGTATTGAGAACAACAAAACATTCTGACCATCACGAAAAAAAAATGGTTTCCTTCTGTCATCCACTACACACGTTAACCCTTCGTGCTGACGAAGGCCTTTTTGACCAATGCCAATTACCTCCCATTCCCCAAAGGCTTTATGGTCCGGATGCGTTTGGCAATTCCCCATCAATATAATAATAATATAAAAGCTAAAAAAAAAAAAGAAACAGCGAAACTGTCAGATTTCTTGAGAGCAATAAAAACGTAGCCACTATAAACAGAGGGCGAAGAGGTGCCACAGAGCAGAATGAGGCAAAATAGAGGTTCTCATTAGACAAGGGTCGAGCCAGACGTCTCTGTTTTCTGTGTAAACGCCAGAGAGTGTGCAGGTATAAATCATATTTTCTTCGGCAGCCAGGGGATCCAGGACTAAAACATTTCACACCACTCACAGCCAACAATTTGACAATATTATTATTTAACTATATATTATTATTATTATTATTATTATTATTATTATTATTATTATTATTATTTCAGTGTTCTATAAAGCTAAGTGATTCGTTACAAAGAGCTCGAACCTCTTTTCTTGCATTGCGATCATGTTACATGATTAATGTATCACGTACATTTTTATGATATTGCTATAGAAAAGGGGAAGGGAGGGGAGTTGAGGAAGTAAAGACGTCAAACAGCCTCAGGAAGAAACCTAAGAACATCTTACCGAAGGCCTTTCACCGTCTTCCCTGAGGCAATAGACCCGCAAAACAACTCCTGAGGTGGTTCCTCTAGATATTGTAGCACTTTTCGTTTAGTCCCTTAAACTAACTCCATTTTCTAATATATATATATATATATATATATATATGTCGTGCCGATTAGGTAAAACTTGCGATTTTGGCTTAAATAGCAACGCTCACCTTGCCATATAAGACAAGTGAAAATTTGTGTATGCAATAATTTTGCCAAAATCATTCTGAACATAACGAAAAAAATATATTTCATTGTGTTTGTTTATTATTAAGTTAATGTTAACGTATCTAAAATATATTTAGTTGGGTTAGGCTAAATTAAATTGCGCTTGTTGTAATAAGGTTAGGTAGGTTTTCAAAGTTTCTCTTGGTACAAAATTATAAATTCTTACATTAACATAAATTAAAAAATAGATCTTTAAACGTATAAGAGAAAATTTTAGAAAGGACTTAATTTTAGATGAGTTCTTGCTAATTGACCAGTTTTACCTAATCGGCACGACATTAATATATATATATATATATATATATATATATATATATATATATATATATATATATATATATATATATATATATATATATATATATACAAAAATATATATATATATATATATATATATATATATATATATATATGTATATATCTGTATATATATATATATATATATATTATATATATATATATATATATATATATATATATATATATATATATATATATATAGCGTACAGCATATAAATGCTGGTTGAAATCTTACACCATAAAAATGGAGCAGTTAACGTGGCATGATTCCCAGATAATCCAGATAGAAGCTTTATGTAAACTACATTAATCTACGAAATGAGATGTGATGGAGGAAGCAGCGACAGCATCAACATATTACCCTCGGCATTTCTTTGTTGTTGCTGCTGGTCTTGTGTTGAGCACTAGCTCTGGTCCATGCACGCTCTCAACATACGGTTTCCGCTAAGCTCTTGCCTGCCTCTAGCAAAGAGAGAGAGAGACAGAGAGAGAGAGAGACAGAGAGACTGACTAACTGACAAAGTGGAAAACACTGATAGTTTCGTACAGCCAGTGAGATGAACATCAAAACAAAGTCAGTTGAGCAGCAAGCCTGAGTCCCAGCGTCCAACATGAACATTCACTGGACACTCAGAGAGCTTAACTACCGTCACATCTGCTGTACTCAGTGAGCGTAATATATATGATTACCATACCGAATATACATTAATGTATATAATTACTTTCACAGCCAGTCTTTCGAGTAGCATTGTCTCGTATGTAATAAATATATATATATATATATATATATATATATATATACAAACTTTATTTCAAGACAAAATACAAAATACAATGGGGAGTAAAACAACATAGATAACAACTCAGAGCTACATGTCAAATACTTCGTCCAACTCCCCGGCAGTGGGCCGCGTGCCCAGAATACTGCAGGCATTTCCCCTCTGGATCGCAACACTGAGTCTCTGAAACAGGAAGCTGGTCGCCCTGTGGTCCTTGGTTTCTATGATGAGTTTTCCACCCAGCTCCTTGAGAAACTTTAGAGCACACTTGCCCCATGCTCCATGGGTCTCCGACCCTATTGGGATGAAGTTATAGCAAGAGGGAAGGTCTTCATATTTGCGGGTCTTCTGGGTCTCCCTGTGGCTGGCAGCTCCACCCCTTCGGCTAAGGAGTGTGGCAGGTAGGTGTCTGCCAATGTGGCAGCACAGGTGTAGTCCCAAGCAATCTGCTTACCATCCTTCCAGGGTAGCATGGTGGCTCCATCAGGACGCTTTTGACTTCCATCAGACCTCTGCACTTGGGGTTCCCGTTGAGCTGGGCAACGGGCTGTGGCGAGGCTTCTCTTTATGATGTCATTGACCTCCTCATGTCTAGCATACTTCCCTTCTGATGTGTGACACACTAGACCATGAAGTCCGAATTGGTCAGCCGTCGCCCTGCCGCAAATACACCTATGTTCGGTGAGTATGGGGGCGGCTAGGCGAAGAGCAACACCAATCCGAATGGCCTGTGGGTCGAGTCGAGTCCCCAGAGAGGAATTGGGAACAGCAAGAAGGAAATCTCCTGAGTGTGGTGCCTTCACCGCTAGGAGACGAGCTTTATATATATATATATATACTGTTTTACATGATGGTAGGATTGCTGGTGTCTTTTTTCTGTCTCATAAACATGCAAGATTTCAGGTACGTCTTGCTACTTCTACTTACACTTAGGTCACACTACGCAAACATGTACACGTTTATGTATACACACTCATCTGAGTTTTCTTTGATTTTATCTTAATAGTTCTTGTTCTTATTGCTTTTCCCTTTCATATCCATGGGGAAGTGGAATAAGAATCTTTCCTCCGTAAGCCATGCGTGTTGTAAAAGTCAACTAAAATGCCGGGAACAATGGGCTAGTAACCCCTTTTCCTGTATAGCTTACTAAAAAGAAGAAGAAGAAAACCGTCAAAGTGGGATGTTTGAATGTGCGTGGATGTTGTGCGAATGATAAGAAAGAGATGATTGTAGATGTTATGAATGAAAAGAAGCTGGATGTCCTGGCTTTAAGTGAGACAAAGCTGAAGGGGTAGGAGAGTTTCAGTGGGGAGAAATAAATGGGATTAGATCAGGGGTTTCAAATAGAGTTAGAGCTAAAGAAGGAGTGGCAATAATGTTGAATAATCAGTTATGGCAGGTAAAGAAGGAATATAAATGTATAAATTCAAGGATTATGTGGAGTAAAATAAAGGTTGGATGTGAAAAGTGGGTTATAGTAAGTGTTTATGCACCTGGAGAAGAGAGAAGTGTAGAGGAGAGAGAGAGATTTTGGGAAATGTTGAGTGAGTGTGTGGGGAGTTTTGAACCAAGTGAGAGAGTAATTGTGGTTGGGGATCTTAATGCTAAAGTGGGTAAAAATGTTGTGGAGGGAGTAGTAGGTAAATTTGGGGTGCCAGGGTAAATGTAAATGGGGAACTATTAATTGAGCTATGTGTAGAAAGAGGTTTGGTAATAAGTAATACATATTTTATGAAAAGAGGATAAATAAATATACAAGGTATGATATAGCACGTAAGGAAAGTAGTTTGTTGGATTATGTATTGGTGGATAAAAGGTTGATGAGTAGGCTTCAGGATGTACATGTTTATAGAGGGGCAACAGATATATCAGATCATTATTTGGTTGTAGCTACAGTTAGAGTAAAAGGTAGATGGGACAAAAGAAAATGGCAACAGCAAGTAAGAGAGAGGTAAAAGTGTATAAACTAAGGGAGGAGGAAGTTAGGGTGAGATATAAGCAACTATTGGCAGAAAGGTGGGCTAGTGCAAGTAGGAGTAGTGGGGGTTGAAGAGAGTTGGGATAGTTTTAAAAATGCAGTATTAGAATGTGGGGCAGAAGTTTGTGGCTATAGGAGGGTGGGTGCAGGAGGAAAGAGGAGTGAGTGGTGGAATGAAGAAGTAAAGGGTGTGATAAAAGAGAAAAAGGTAGCTTATGAGAGGTTTTACAAAACAGAAGTGTTAATAGAAGAGCAGAGTATATGGAGAGTAAAAGAAAGGTGAAGAGAGTGGTGAGAGAGTGCAAAAGAAGAGCGGATGAAAGAATGGGAGAGGCTCTGTCAAGAAATTTTGCTGAAAACAAGAAAAATTTTGGAGTGAGATAAACAAGGTAAGAAAGCCTAGGGAACGAATGGATTTGTCAGTTAAAAACAGAGTAGGGGAGTTAGTAGATGGGGAGCTGGAGGTATTGGGTAGATGGCGGGAATATTTTGAGGAACTTTTAAATGTCGATGAAAAAGGAGGCGGTAATTTCATGTACTGGCCAGGGAGGTACAACATCGTTTAGGAGTGAAGAAGAGCAGGATGTGAGTGTGGGGGAGGTGCGTGAGGCATTACGTAGAATGAAAGGGGTAAAGCAGCTGGAATTGACGGAATCATGACAGAAATGTTAAAAGCAGGGGGGGATATAGTGCTGGAGTGGTTGGTATTTTTGTTTAATAAATGTATGAAAGAGGGGAAGGTACCTAGGGATTGGCAGAGAGCATGTATAGTTCCTTTATATAAAGGAAGGGGATAAAAGAGAGTGTAAAAATTATAGGGGAATAAGTTTACTGAGTATACCAGGTAAAGTGTATGGCAGGGTTATTATTGAAAGAATTAGAGGTAAGACAGAGAGTAGGATTGCAGATGAGCAAGGAGGCTTTAGAGTGGGTAGGGATGTGTAGATCAAGTGTTTACAGTGAAGCATATATGTGAACAGTATTTAGATAAAGGTAGAGAAGTTTTTATTGCATTTATGGATTTAGAAAAGGCATATGATAGAGTGGATAGGGGAGCAATGTGGCAAATGTTGCAAGTGTATGGAATAGGTAGTAAGTTACTGAAGGCTGTAAAGAGTTTTTATGAGGATAGTGAGGCTCAGGTTAGGGTGTGTAGGAGAGAGGGAGATTACTTCCCGGTAAAAGTAGGTCTTAGACAGGGATGTGTAATGTCACCATGGTTGTTTAATATATTTATAGATGGGGATGTAAAAGAAGTAAATGCTAGGGTGTTGGGGAGAGGGTGGGATTAAATTATGGAGAATTAAATGCAAAATGGGAGTTGACACAGTTACTTTTTGCTGATGATACTGTGCTTATGGGAGATTCTAAAGAAAAGTTGCAAAGGTTAGTGGACGAGTTTGGGAGAGTGTGTAAAGGTAGAAAGTTAAAAGTGAACATAGATAAGAGTAAGGTGATGAGGGTATCAAACGATTTAAATAAAGAAAAATTGGATATCACATTGGAGAGAGGGATTATGGAAGAGGTAAATGTTTTCAGATATTTGGGAGTTGACGTGTCAGCGGATGGGTTTATGAAGGATGAGGTTAACCATAGAATTGATGAAGGAAAAAAGGTGAGTGGTGCATTGAGGTATCTGTGGAGACAAAAAACGTTATCCATGGAGGCAAAGAAGGGAATGTACGAAAGTATAGTAGTACCAACACTCTTATATGGGTGTGAAGCATGGGTTGCAAATGCTGCAGCGAGGAGGAGGCTGGAGGCAGTGGAGATGTCCTGTCTAAGGGCAATGTGTGGTGTAAATATTATGCAGAAAATTCGGAATGTGGAAATTAGGAGAAGGTGTGGAGTTACTAAAAGTATTTGTCAGAGGGCTGAAGAGGGGTTGTTGAGGTGGTTTGGTCATTTAGAGAGAATGGATCAAAGTAGAATGACTTGGAGAGCGTATAAATCTGTAGGGGAAGGAAGGCGGGGTAGGGGTCGTCCTAGAAAAGGTTGGAGGGAAGGGGTAAAGGAGGTTTTGTGGGCGAGGGGCTTGGACTTCCAGCAAGCATGTGTGAGCGTGTTAGATAGGAGTGAATGGAGACGAATGGTTTTTGGGACATGACGATCTGTTGGAGTGTGAGCAGGGTAACATTTTGTGAAGGGATTCAGGGAAACCAGTTAATTGATTTAGTTGGACTTGAGTCCTGGAAATGGGAAGTACAATGCCTGCACTTTAAAGGAGGGGTCTGAGATAGTGACAGCTGGGAGGGACTTTTCTCAGCTGTCGTATCTGAGCTCCT
>WNWK01000206.1:387500-407500 GCA_009830355.1 Cherax destructor | reverse complement strand
CACTACATGACAGGACTGACATGTTTGGACCTCCTCACTACATGACAGGACTGACATGTTTGGACCTCCTCACTACATGACAGGACTGACATGTTGCGTAAAGAGTCCTAAAATGATTCTTCATTGAGGCTTCTTATGGCAAGTCTGAGATTAATTAATCTCGCATATGCTGCAGATGTCATGAAATGTATGTGAACCTCCGGCGATGTGTTGGGTGTGAAGTTCACTCCAAGATCTTTCTCCTTGAGCAGTGTGTGTGTGTGTTTGTGTGTGTGTGTGTGTGTGTCAGTCCATGATCTCTCCCAATTCCCAACTTTCCTGATCTTGCACTTATATGGGTGAACTTTGGTAACATTTCTTTGACCACACTACACCTTGTTCAACACAATTTCATAATGTTCCTTGGTACATCATTTTCATTTTTAGCTTCCAACTGTGTCCCCTTATCCTTGGTCCTCTCCGTTTAGTCTCTCCTTATTCGTCATTTCAATATGTCTGAGTTACCTTCCTCTCTCTTTGTATGTCAAGTCCTCTTAATTAGGAAACAGTTTTGACCACAAATCTCTAGAATTCTCCCATTTTTATGTTTCTGTTCAAGAGTGAGCTCTACACTGGTGCTGCATACTCTACTATACACCAGACACGACAGTGGACTCTGTTGAGGCTCTTACAGACACTTATTGGATTCGCCAGAGTTCCATATGCAGCACAAGCTTTTTGGTTGATGTGTACCTCTGGTAATTGGTTTGGTATTAAGGTGATTGACAGAAGCTACTTGCATGACCACTGATTCCAGGAGGCTGAGTTACAGGTAGTGAGTGAGGCAGAGTGTCTGTCTGGCGAGTAGCTCTGCGAGATGGAGCCTCCACTACTACTTGTGCTGAATGACACACTAAGGTTTAGTGTTTAATCTACTCACAACAAGGTGACTTGGAGTTCACCCTTGTTCACCCCTGTTCTCATACGCTGTTTTACCCTTTGACTGTGAGCAAACAGGTCCCTTGATGTTGGTGAAGGACTCTCGAATCAAGGAGCTATAAACCCCTTTCCTTGGATCAAACCTGATTATCTCCCATTCCCTAGGAGATCTTCTATAATAATAATAATAATAATAATAATAATAATAATAATAACCCATACTTAGTTGTTACATTTATCTTTGTTCCTGTCAACCATCACCAGGTGATGTTTTACAAGTCGACACAAACAAAGTAACATAAAGAAGATGACACAAACTAAGAGACACAAACAAGGTGTCACAAACTAGGCAACACAAACTAGGTAAGCGTTGAAAATTATGTTGTTTGAGATGGATGTTAGGTGCTGTCGCAGCTGCCATTGATCTTGCTGCTTTGCTCGCCTCTCGCTCCACTTCACTTTTCACTTTTATTAATCCTTTGTCATGCGCTGATATTCATCTCGTTTACTCGCTCTCCTCGCTGACCTGGTTCTCATTTTACTGCCACGCTAATGTGATGAGTTTCTATCAGTTATCGATAAAAAAGAAACTGCCATGAGTCGAGCTCTAGCGAGACATCCCACCTTCCTGACCGAGCAACTGTGTTCACTAAGTTGCGCTTGTGGGTGTCGTGGCAGTCCTCCAGACCCCATTTCCTGGATTGGCACTATGGACATGTAATGGAATCTGGTCTCTCAGACTGTCATACCTGCCTCTGAAGCTGCTGTGAACGGAAGAAGCTTTCATCACCACCTCGTCTAGCTCGTTCCACTTTCCATTTACCGAGAGACTAAAGAGTGTATACATAAGTGTACTTCTATTTGTGTTTGTATACTTGCATGTGTTCGGTCGAGTTGTGCTTGCTGAGAGGACGAGATACAACTTCAAATCCAGTTTCTTGGTCTGGCTTAACTAATATCTTCTCGATTCTGGCCTCTCGGACTCTCTTATATCTGCCTTTAAAGAATACTGTCAATATGCGTGCAAGTGTAAAAGAATTCTTCCTCTGTAAGCCATGCGTGTCGTAAGAGGCGACTAAAATGCCAGGAGCAAGGTGCTAGTACCCCCTTCTCCTGTATAAATTACTAAATTTAAAAAAAAAAGTTTCGTTTTTTCTGTTTAGGTCATCCTGCCTCGGTAGGATACGGCCTGTTTGTTGGATATATATATATATATATATATATATATATATATATATATATATATATATATATATATATATATATATATATAACGCCTGCTGGCGTGGAGGGAGGGAGCCAGTTTGTGGTGCTCCATATATTTTGTGTGTAAACAGGAATCTACATGTGTGGGAAGGGCCAGTTCAAGCAGACGTCATCGTGAGTATCCCTGGAGATTACAGAAGCATGACAATCTTCTGCATCAGGCCGTTGCTTCTATATCAGTGAAAGTGCAGTGTGATTGTTGGGAGTTGAGTAGTTAGAGGATGCGGTGTTGAGGGGATCCCTCCAGTGTAGGTGTGGGGGAGGTTTGTTTACCCTCTGTTTGGCCGGGGTTGGGGGGAGAGTGGCCGCCCAGTACTCGTCTTTTGATGATGAACAGAACACCACCTTGGTTAACAGTGAGAACACGGCGATCAGTGTGCCAAATGGCGAGGTTGTTTCTAAGTATATCAATTAGCAAAAGTTAGCAATGTGCATCTTAAGTGAACATATAGGGCCACTCCCCTCACCCCCCATTCCTGGTCTAGGCCTACTGACTTCCTGACCAAGAGTGTTGCCGTTTAGTGCCTCACGAATTACTCACACTCCCGCTCACTACTCTCCCACCCCCATCCCCCATGCATCCATGCTGTCCTTCACCCGGTACCCCACAGCTGGCGCCCTCCCACCCACACCATGTCACAAGAAGTGCAGGGTTCCCAGGAATCTCCAGGACAGAGCCAACGCCTTGGAACCCGTCCCCGAGGCATCTGCCAGGTGTGCCATAGGGAATGTGCACTCAATCCCTCTACTGGCAACATCCGTGCACACAATGGATGTCTAGGCTCCAGGAGGGCTCCAAATGGGAACAGCCAACAGACCCTCCCAGCAGACAGAGCTGACAGCCACCCTGACTTCACCTCTACAGAGGACCTAAAAGCTGCAATCAAATTAACATCCACCAGGACGCTGACACACATCCCCAAAGCAGCTCGCCATGAAGCTGCCAGCAAATCGCTGACCTCTTGAAGAAAGTCAACGATGTTCCTGCAAACAATGGATCCTGGCACAACCTTCTGCTTTTTGGCAATGCCTGTTTGGCTGTCCCACCAAGGAGGGACAAGTCACTAGCTACATCTGTTATCAGGGCAATAAATGCATTCCCTAGAGATGACAACCTTGTCCGTATCCTCCAGGACGTCAAACACCCGCCAGGCAAATGTCAACAACAGGACACCAGACGCCTCAAAAATCAGGGCCCACATTAGCAGAAAAATAGAAGAGGGTAATACTATCGGAGCACTGAGGCTTATAACCAGTGAGGATACCATCGCTCCTAAGGATATCATTACAGCACAAGCCCTGAAGGACAAACATCCGCCCAGGGCTCCCAGTACCAACATTGACCCCCTTGACATTGCAGCAGGTCAAGAACATTTAACCTTACGGGACGCCGATGTGTATAAAGCTGCTATGTCTTTCCCACAGGGCTCAGCAGGAGGTTTCACTGGTTTAAGGCCACAACACTTGAAACAAATGCTCAATCCAGGTCTTGGTGAGGTCTCTGAGAGATTGTTGTCTGAACTCACCAAATTTTCCAATGGGTGCCTGGCTGGTAGTGTCCCAGAGATCATTAGACCCCTTTTCTTTGGTGCCTCACTGTGTGCCCTCCGGAAAAAGGATGGAGGAATCAGGCCCATTGCAGTGGGCAACACCCTTCGGCGCCTAGTTGCCAAGGCTGCAGTACGAAGGGTGAGTCAAGATGCTGCCTCAATGTTGAAACCAACTCAGCTCGGTTTTGGTGTTCAACAAGGCTGTGAAGCAGCTGCCCATGCAGCACGAGTATACATCAACAACATGTCCAATGAAAAAGCCTTAATCAAATTGGACTTTGCCAATGCTTTCAACTCAGTCAGAAGGGATGCTGCTCTCCAAGCAGTTTCTAGGCACTTTCCTTCCCTCTATCCCTTCATAGAATCGTGTTATAGTGTGGCTTCTAAACTTTTGTTTGGGGACCATGAAATTGACTCGTGTGAGGGTGTGCAACAGGGGACCCTCTTGCTCCCTTTCTATTCTGTCTAGCCATCAAGGATGTCACAGAAGCATTGTCCAGTGAGCTCAATATCTGGTTCTTGGATGACGGGACCCTAGCTGGCACTACACAATCTCTCCTGGGAGACATCAGGAAAATTAAAGATATGGTAGGTAGCCTGGGCCTATCTTTAAACCCCACCAAATGTGAGATAGTTTCCACCAATCCACAGATGATCCAGGACATTAGGGCTGTTTTACCAGGGGCACGAGCCATCGATCCAGCCAACAGCACTCTCCTTGGTGCTCCCTTGGGCCCAATGCCATCGATCTGGTCCTGGAAAAAAATCTCCGACCTCAGGACGATGGAAGGTAGGATGAAAGACATTGATACACATGATGCCTTCTACCTACTCACCAGGTGCCTGTCAATCCCAAAACTTACATACTTCCTGAGATGTTCCCCAGCCTTCAACAGCCCGAAACTCGAGGAATACGACTCTCTCCTCAAGACCATGCTAGAGAGTGTATTGAATCTTTCCCTCGAAGATGGACAGTGGTTGCAAGCTTCACTTCCAGTCAGACTTGGGGGGCTGGGAGTACGCAAATCCTCCCAGATTGCCCTACCAGCCTTCTTATCCTCTTCCATAGCATCAAATGAGCTAATAAAACAAATTCTTCCATACAACCTCAGTGATTCAGCAGGAATACAGGACCCTAGCTACACCAGTGCCATCACTGAATGGGAGACTCTTGCTGCTCCAACACCAAAACCTAGTGAAGAACAGGCCTACAAACAGTCAAGCTGGGACAGCCCCATTGTTGAAAAGATACTTGCCAATATGCTCAGGGCCGTAACATCAGACAGGGAGACTGCCCGTCTCCTAGCCGTGAGTGCACTTCACTCTGGGGACTTCCTCCAAACAGTTCCCATTTCGGCCATGGGAACACGCCTGGACCCTAAGACCCTTCGTATTGCAGTGGCTCTGCGCCTTGCTGCCCCCATTCACACGGAATATACGTGTATTTGCGGCGATGCGCAAGCCGACCAATATGGTCTACATGGTCTTAACTGTTCTAAAACCAAGGGTTGGCATGCAAGACACAATGAGGTCAACGACATCATAAAGAGAACCCTCGCTACAGCTGGATGCCCAGCCGAGAGAGAGCCTCGATCACTAGCAGCCAACAACAAGCTCTTAGCATGGGATTATACCTGCGTGTCGACACTGGCTGACACCTACATCCATCACAGTGTTGGGCGACAGGGAGGAGCTGCTGACCACAGAGAGGAGTACAAGATCGGCAAGTACAGGGACATAAGCCAACAGTATAAATTTGTCCCAGTGGGATCGGAGACCTTGGGAGCGTGGGGAAAAAATGCAACACGTTTCCTTAAAGAGCTGGGTTCCAGACTCATCGACACCACCAGGGACCCAAGGGCAGCCACGTTCATGTTCCAGCGTCTCAGCGTGGCCATCCAGAGGGGAAACGCATGCTGCATACTCGGCTCGCGTCCGGCTTCGGAGGAGCTGGAGGAGATTCATAATCTTTGACATATTGTACCATTGTATTCATGTTCATGTTTGTGTGTTTTATAAATGTATTCTGTCTATTAATATATATATATATATATATATATATATATATATATATATATATATATATATATATATATTAATTACGAGAGGAACAAGGTTAAATAAACATGCTTATGCACTGTTGCATGCAAAGAGTACGTCACCTTATACGGAGCATGTTAACACACCCATTTAGGCTGCCTCACCAACCAGCAAACCAAGTTGCTAAGGGTTTGGTGATCGGGGCCCCATCATCAGATCAGCACCTAGGTTCAGCCAATCATAATGTGGATCTGGCAATTGTAAAGGTGACGTGGATTCCACTCACATGTTTACCATTGTCATTTCCACTCTGTGCTGGTTGCTGCACGGTTGTCTCTTGTCTCTTGGCTGCTGTTTTGCCTTGACTACCGTGGCGTACACTAATACTTATTCTGCTGTATATAGTGTACATAGTTGTATGAAGGTATATATATATACTTGGCGAAGGAAAATACAATTCAAAGTTTTTTCTACTATGTTTACTTTGCTCCAAGCTCCCTTTACACTCAGGATAACAAGCCTTGAGAACCTGAGGTTGTAATATGCACAAACGCAGGAACTTACCGACATCTTTCTTAATTTGAAGACTCATCCACACCTTAAATCCACACCCCCATCTCCCATTCTAAACCCCTCACCCCTATTTTGAACCGAACCCCACAACCCATCTCTCCATGCCCCCCCCCACCATCCTATCGACACACTATCATAACAAATAAACACTTTGTAAACAAGAACACGGGCTTAAGCTCAAACAGCGGAGTTAAACCAATTCTTAAAGCGTTTCTGTCTTTTCCTGCTCCCCTGCTGAAAATGTGTGAAAAATGTATGAGAAGCGAGAGAAAAAGAGGGAAAAAGAAAATATAAAGGATAGAACTGGCTGGACAGTTTCTCTCTCTCTGTTTGTGAGTGGTTTTGTATGTATTCACTCTGCTTTAGTCATCTACCTGTCCATTCTCCATTTTGTTTATGTTAGTCATGAAAAAGCGCTAAATCCGATGGAGTCGTAAATCGCTGAAATTCCGGTGAATGAGAAAATATCTCGGAAAAGCAGGGCCATCAGCGAAGAGCAACTGCGACATTTCCCACTTCGTATCAGATATATTATATTTCAAAACCACGTCTCTCCCCAACACTCTAGCATTCACTTAATTTACCACCCCATCTATGAAGAAATTAAGCAGGCACGACGCCCTCACATATCCCTGTACAAGGCCTGCTATTACTGAAATACATTCGCTTTCTCTCTCACATACCCCATGTTAAGCTTCACTCTTCTCATAAAAGTTTTTTTAATCACTTAACAGTCTAGCACTTCACACATTTGCAACACTAACATCATCTCTTCCCTATCCGGACTATCTTATGCGTCTTTCCAACTCAGTGAATGTACCATGTAGCTCCTTTATATAGTTACTGGTCGCTTATAAGTTTCTTCTTAAGTCCAGCTTTTTCTTCTGCAAATACGTTGTCTTGGCTATATCTCTAGTAATAAAAAATCTGCTATATACTTTATCCGGTATACTTAAACTTATTCACGTATAATTATTACACTCTTGTTTTTTCTGTCAATCATAAGTTGTATTTCCTTTTTTCATAAACAGATTAAACGAACTTGGCGAAGATCCCAAACTTTATCCCTACCTAACTGACTTGAGCATCTCTTGTTTTAATCTCATCTTTCCTCGCTGTTTTATTTTTTTTTACTTTCAATGTGCTTCTGAACCACCACTTCCACCTTATTCACTTCTGGCTCTTCCTTCTTTTTCTTTTTCAGTAAAATCTTCGCCTCCCTTTCATCATTTACGTTTAACAACTCAAAATGTTTTCACCATTTTTCTAATGCCTCTTCCTCCTTATCTAGCATCTCACTAATATTACTCTTAATTTAAATGTCCATTTACCTCTCTCCAAATATTTTTTTTTTATTCTAAGCAAAATTTGCTGATTATGATTAACCTTCATTTATTTCTTTACACTCATTCAACATCCTTTTAAACTTTTTTCTCACCAACATGTTCTACTTTCCTCACATCATTTTTAAAAATCTGTAAACACCTTTCATTTCTTGTTTTGTGTTTCAACTCATCGTTGCACTAGTCATTCCTCCTCCCAGCAACACCCACCTGCTAGGGTGAGCTGCTCACACTAACACTGTATTGTTAAAGCTCCCATAGTGCCTCTCTTGACCTCATCAGGTTTTCTCACTATAGCTCATCTTCCTTTGAACAACTGTTCGTATCTCATATGAGCAGTTGTTCAACAACTGCTCATATCTCCCTTCTATGATTCATTAACTTTTCCATCCCTTCTACAATTCATTAACTTTTCCATCCCTTCTACAATTCATTAACTTTTCCATTCCTTCCATAATTCATCCTCTTTCACTTCCTTTCTCACAGTGAAATCATTCTGCTTGTACTCCATGTCCCTCTTACTGTAGCTACCACTAAACGATGATCAGATGAGTCCATGACAACATGACACGCTAAGACCTACGCCAACATGATCTTGAAAGTCACAGTATGGAGAATGTAGCAATGTGAAAATCAAGAAATACTACGGGAAACGAACCAGAGCCCAGCATGCGAGTTACTATGTGTATTCTTGTCTTGTGCAACTTGTTTTGTGTCACATCAACAGTGCAAATCGCAATTGGTTTTGGTCTGAGTTGTTCAGCAGCAGCAGCAGCAGCAGCAGCAGTACCATTGTAAAACAACAAAACTGGTTTCGTTATCTATCATGCATCAGCATCAGTAAAGCAACAGCACATATTGCAAATGGTTTTGATTAATTGTGCAGAAGCACCCGTATTACAGCAGCAAAATAACAGTGCAGATTGCAACTAGTTTTGTCGTCTCTGGTGCAGCAGCAGTGTTACAGCAGCACAGACTATAACTGCTTTTGTTTTCTGTGGTACAGCAGGATCAACAAAGCAAAAACACAGATTGCAACACAGCTCCCAACAGCATCACTGTAATGAAGTCTGTAGATTTTTATTTTTTTCAAAGCTGAAAATTGGGCCGTAATAGGCGGAAAGTATTCTAAATTGACCAATTAACAATTCCTGACATTCGGAAATAAAGGCCAGAACGTATGACCGTCGGATAAAACCCATATATATACATTGGTCCTTTAATCCACGTGGCAACAAGGCCTGTCGCGACACGGAGGTGAGATGAGAAATGCGCTCTTAAGGTTTCGTGTTGATTAGAACTTTCCTACCACATTTCTATTCGCTTTTCAATTCCTTAAAATTTAGTTTGTGATGCTCTAGTAGCTCAAGGGGTTAGAAGAGGGGATAATGGGGGGAATAAAGGGAGATGGAGAGCGGAACAGTAAGGGGTAACGAGAGAGGACAAGGGGAGAGGGAAGAGGAGAGTGTAAAGGGCTTTAATAGGGATTTTTATAAGGCGTTTAATGTCAAAACTACGTAAGAAGGAAATATAAATGAGTTAGAAGAGGGGATAATGGGGGGAATAAAGGGAGATGGGGAGGGAAACAGGAATGGGTGACGAGAGAGAACAAGGGAAGAGGGGAGGAGAGTGTAATGGGATTTAATAGGGATTTTAGGCGTTTAATGACAAAACTACGTTAAGAAGGAAACATAAATAAGTTAGAAGAGGGGATAATGGGGAGAATAAAGGGAGATGGGGAGGGGAACAGGAATGGGTGACGAGAGAGAACAAGGGGAGAGGGGGACGCGAGAGAAAGGAGAGTGTAAAGGACTTTAATAAGGATTTTAGAAGGCGTTTAATGGCAAAACTACGTTAAGAATGAAAACAGACGAGTTTTATGTAATGGGTAAATAATGATGTTAACTTTGCGGCTATTTAAATGGAGAGAGAGAGAGAGAGAGAGAGAGAGAGAGAGAGAGAGAGAGAGAGAGAGAGAGAGAGAGAGAGAGTTCGCTTTATGCTTTAATTATTAAGAAAATATTATTATAATCAAATTAAGCTCTAAACGTGAAGTTTAGATTTCTGACAATGACGAGAAACACTCAAAATCTGTGCAAATTTTAGTGAGTGAAGAAGCAATCATCAATAGCGTATTGACGTATATTTTACGATAATTCTGGAAATATCGCCGCTGGGACCCACAACTTCTCTTCCTTTTCTATTGATGGACATACGAAAAGGCAAGACATTTTTCTTCCTTTTCCTTGAAGGATAAATGAGTTGGAATTAAAGATTCTTTCCCTTTTTCTTGAAGGATATACTACCTATAGGAAGAAAAAGTTCTATCTCCAGCCCTCTGACTCATGGCTCAGTAGTAGAGTGCTCGGCTCACAACCAAAAGTACCGGGAATAAATCCCCAGGCGAGACAAGACGTATGGGCAAGTCTCCATACACCTGAAGTGCACTTCAGGTGTATGTAGACTTGCCCCTACGTCTTGTCTCGCAGTTATGCTGCACTAATAGCCTTTGCATTAATAGCCTTTGCATTAATAGCCTTTGCTTTAATAGCCATTCTGAGTCTTCGTTTCCCCTCCCCTCTTTTATGGGGGGAAGGAGGGGAAAGGCCAAGAAATTATTCCTCTCAGCTCATTTTAATTTTAAACACCGATGCTGAAGCGACTCTCATACAAGTCCCCAATTACTGTTGGGTTCACAGAAACGGTTGTAGTAAAAGAACTTGATCAACGTCGTGGCCTCACGCCCAGTATTCCAACCCAGCAATTCTGACTTGTGAAGCCAGTGTGCTAGCCGCTGCACCACTCCCTCACCAGAGCAGAAATAACCGAAGACAAATTTATCTGATTCTGAGAATGTTTGGGGGAAAATGGTGGAAAATTACAAATGCCGGGAGTTATTTTAGGGAAAGTGTGGAGGATGCTACTGACTTTAGGACTACTTCAGTGCGCACAAACACACACGAGCTATGAATCGACCCCTGCAACCACAATTAGGTGAGTACACACACACACACATAATATATATATATATATATATATATATATATATATATATATATATATATGAGTGTCCATGGTTTTTAGACTGCAGCAGAGAAAGCGTACGAGTGGCTAGTGATGTATGTGGTAAGGAGCACAAGAGTATCTAAAGTAATGAAGTCAGAGGTGACTAGAATAATGAAAGATGGAGAGAAGATCCAAGGAGAACATTTAAGGAGACGAAACAAAGATAAAGGTGATATGTGTGCGCTTAGATGATGGTGGGGAGGAGGGAGAGGGAGAGAGGAAGAGAGATAAAGAGTAGATAAAGAAGCAAAGGGGGTAAAAAAAAAGAGATGAAAAGGGAGAGGGAGAGACGAAAAGGAAAGAGAGGGGAAAAAAGAGGAAGAGAGAGAGAGAGAGAGAGAGAGAGAGAGAGAGAGAGAGAATAATAGATGTCAACTATATTGTCCCATTTCTAGAATTCAGCGGAACGGAAAGGCGATAAGGAATAGGAAGATCCCATACATTGTTCCCGGTAAAAAAGTTTTCCTTGCATAACAAAGACGTAATCCTTCAATTGCAATCTGGCATCTTCCTCACCCATGAAAACATCCACTCAAAAAAACGCCCACTTCTTCAAGAATACTTCAAATTATTTAACATAGCCTCCACTTCTTCAACATGACCTCCACTTCTTCAACATGACCTCCACTTCTCCAACATGACCTCCACTTCTTCAACATGACCTCCACTTCTTCAACATGACCTCCACTTCTTCACCATGACCTCCACTTCTTCAACATGACCTCCACTTCTTCAACATGACCTCCACTTCTCCAACATGACCTCCACTTCTTCAACATGACCTCCACTTCTTCAACATGACCTCCACTTCTTCAACATGACCTGCATTTCAACATGACCTCCACTTCTTCAACATGACCTCCACTTCAACATGACCTCCACTTCTTCAACATGACCTCCACTTCTTCAACATGACCTCAACATGACCTCCACTTCTTTAACATGACCTCCACTTCTTTAACATAGCCTCCACTTCTCCAACATGACCTACACTTCTTCAACATGACCTCCACTTCTTCAACATGACCTCCACTTCTTCAACATGACCTGCACTTTTCAACATGACCTCCACTTCTTCAACATGACCTCCACTTCTTCAACATGACCTCACTTTCAACATGACCTCCACTTCTTCAACATGACCTCCACTTCTTCAACATGACCTCCACTTCAACATGACCTCCACTTCTTTAACATAGCCTCCACTTCTCCAACATGACCTCCACTTCTTCAACATGACCTCCACTTCTCCAATATGACCTCCAATTCTTCCAGAAAACACCCACTTCTTAGAGAAAACATCTAATTCCGTAAGAAACATCCACTTCTTCCAGAAAACATCCTTCCACTTCTTCAAGAAGATATAGTCTTGATGGCGTCTTCCTTCTTGTTCCTGGAGCTCCTCAGCAGCGGTCTCCAGAAACAGTTAAGAGCTGCCTGGTGTCAACCCTGTTACAGGTGATTCACGCAATTAAACCAATAAAGAAACCATATTCTGAAGCCTCGTCTTTCCCGAAAGCTGCTTGAAAGAGCTTCTGTATTCATCTGAGGTTTCTATACAAACTCAGTCTCTTTTTCTCTATATTCTTGAAATTTGTTCTTCATTCTTACATACTCCTTTTATTTTGGTAATTTTTAATGTGGTTTTCTTAAATTTATCGCGTGGTTTTCAAATATTCGCACAAGTTTTCGTTTTATCTCACCTGTGATATGCAATTTTACATTAATGTATGACTTGGTTAGAAAAACGTAACGCAAACAGGTATGCTATACAAGCCGTTATAGAGACGTTTCACTCTAGAGTGACACGTTGTCCAAATAAAAGATTTGTTCAGCAGACACATGGGTGTCTATGTCCTCATTCAAGAACACGTACATATTCTAACAAGTGTCATTAATCATTCATTTTAAAAGTATTGATATATTACCATTCCCTACACATATTTTTGATAATTTTACTACAATTTTTGTTTATTTTACCAATGTTTTTTTTTTTTTAATTTTAAAAATGTTTTACTTATTGTTTTCGTAATGTGATAGTTGATTGAATACCAGGTGTTTACCAGACGAGAGTTCACCTCCAGGGTGAGATCCAGAGTACACGAAGTTATAAGTCTCCTAATATGGTGAAGGAATTGGAGTAATAGTGTGAAATAGTGTGTAAAAGAAGGAAGTTGAAATCAAATGCAGAAGAAAGAAAAATTACGAAAACGGGTAGAAATAAAGAAGTCTGGATGAAACGTGGCGGCGCAGTTGGCAACGCACTCGCCTCACACAGTGTCCGTGGTTTAATTTCTGGCATTGGTGGAAACGTTGGGCATGTGTCCTTACACATGCTGTCCCCGTTCACCTAGTAGTAAGTAGGTGCATGTGTGTTAGTCGACTGGTGTGGGTCACATCTTATCTTATCTTAACATTAGGATATTAGGAAGTAGAAAAATGAGGAAGATGGTTTATGAAAGATGAAGCCACAGAATATAGGAGGAAAAAGAAAGTTGCGAGAGTAATAAGGAAGATAGCAGACTGATGTGTGTGTGTGTTAGTTACCATTTTGTCCTAGGCACATGTCGATAAGACACTAGGCCTGTTGTGTGTGTGTGTGTGTGTGTGTGTGTGTGTGTGTGTGTGTGTGTGTGTGTAAGGAAACACTTCGAAATGTTTCCGCCCTGCCGGGAATTGAACCCAGGCCCTCTGTGCGTGAAGCGAGAGCTTTAGCCACCAGGCCACCGGGGCATGTATGTGTATGTGTGTGTGTGTGTATGTGTGTGTGTGTGTGTGTGTGTGGAGAGAGAGAGAGAGAGAGAGAGAGAGAGAGAGAGAGAGAGAGAGAGACAGACTACTGTTGATGTTTCTGTGTTGTTAATGTGTCTCTTTCTTTGTTTTTGTGAACATATTAATATGTGTGTGATGTTTATGTGAATGTTGTATGTGATTATTTTTCAATTGCCTGTGAGTGTCCTGTGTTTATTTTCAATTATCTGTGTGTTGCTTGTTTACTTCTAATTATCTCTGCGTTGTGTTTATATATTTGTAGGTGTTTTATCTCTCTGTCTTTGTGTATTGTATGTTTACGTCTCTCTCTGTAAGTCTTGTTTATGTCTCCTGCGACTTTACCAGCAAAAGAGAAAATTATAACTTCAAAAATTTCAACCACAACCACAGCATCAAAAATAACAATACAATATTATTATTATTATTATTAAATATAAAAAAAAGCAGGACTAAAAAGATAAAATAACAAAAGTAACATTTAAAAAAACAATAACATTAATACCACACAAAGAGTCATTAATATTCTTTACATTTTAAGTCATTAAGGTCAATTTTACATTGTGTGGACCAAGACTGTGAGTTACGCAGCACCTGGGCCCAGTGATGACCTCAACAATCAAAATAAATGAGTGATTAACGAGGGCTGGCCAGAACGTATTCCAATTGTTTTGTTGAGGAATAAAAAGTCAGATTGTGGAATTGCCTCATCAAGGGTCAGTGAGTGGTAACAAGTTGTGAGCAGCGAGTGTGTGCACCAGGGAGGCAGGCAGGCAGGCAGGCAGGCAGGCAGTCAGGCAGGCAGGCAGGCAGGCAGGCAGGCAGGCAGGCAGGCAGGCAGGCAGGCAGGCAGGCAGGCAGGCAGGCAGGCAGGCAGGCAGGCAGGCAGGCAGGCAGGCAGGCAGGCAGGCAGAGGAAGATAGACAGTGGGGAAGGGAGGCAGAGGAAAATAGGCAGGAAGGGATCCAGGGAGAGGAAGATAGGCAGGGAGGGAGGCTGAAGAAGATAGGTAGGCAGGCAGGAGGGAAGAGAGGAAGGGAGGAAGACCAGCAGTGAGGCAGAGGAAGATCGGCAGGCAGGCAGGGAGGGAGGGAGACAGAAGAAGACAGGCAGGACAGGAGGGAGAGACGGAGGAAGAGGAAGATAAGCAGACGGGGAGGGAGAGGAAAATAGGCAGACGGAATATTAGTGTGGGAAAGGAAGATATGCAGGCAGGGAGTAATGAGGGAGAGAAAGATAGAAAGAGTAGGGAGTGGGGTTAAGGAAAGATAGGCAGGAAGAGAGTAGCAGGAAGGAAGGCAGACATAGACCAATAGGAAGGAGAGAGAGAACAAGAGGGGCGAGGAAATAAGGAGAGAAAGAATGATAGTGTTACAAATGAAAGTCAGATAACACAAGATCCTTTGACCTATCTTGATCATGGCTACCTACTGTCTGAGCTACAGCTACTGTCAGCACAAGTCGTGGTGTGTGTGTGTAGTAAGGCGGTTGTCTACTGTCTGAGTGTTGCTACAGCTCTGGAATCCAAGGAGAGGCTGAATACAGCACCAGCAGATCTGCTGACCCTACATTACTTCACCTTTCTCAGCTACGACTCTTGCTAGACAACTACTCACATGAGGAACACATTATGTGCTATTGAAAGAAAAGCATAAAGTAATTTAGCAGAAAACGATGATGTTAAACACAGTCTCAATACTACTACTAAAATTATTACAACTTTTACTACTACTACTATTACTACTACTGTTAATACTACTGCCACTACTATCTCTATGACTGTTACTATTACTACCACCCCTACTAACACTGCTACTACTGCTTTAATTCATTAATATCTTGCGTAGGACAATTAGCGGATACGATATATTCACAAACCACAGGACGACATGAAACACTGAATTCAACCTCATTCCACACCATGTACTCTAAACTTTAAATATTTAAAAACTATTTGTCTGAAAAATATTTCTGTACACAGCTCCTTTCTCATGTTTATTTGTATCTAAAACAGCGTGTGGGTGACAATAACTTAAACGTGTCCTATAAACAGAACGAGTAACTACAATATACACAATACTTCCTTGATGTATTTGCCTTGATCTAAACCTCTACAAAAAATTCAATATTTGTTATTCTAGGTTCGGTTAATTTAGGGTAAAGGAAATTAAAGTACATTTACATTAAGTTACCATACACTAACAAAATAATATTAACGAGTGGCTTGCGTCTGGTAGAGTGGGATATATCGTAGTCTCGTAGTGTTAGCATCCCCACATTCGCTAAGATGCCGGATGGGTTTCTTGACAAAAAATATCTTCATAACCTGTCTTTTATTTGCAGTTTGTCATATTTTCCTCGCTGTTATTATATGTCATTATTATTATTTTTAATTCTCCATGTGTATGTACTAAAAGTTGTTTATTTGGTATTTGATGTTAGTCATCCCTAAGTTTTTTGCATTTCTTGTGATCTTACGTGTTGTTATATGCTGGAGGCTTCAATACGATGTTAACTTAGTTTGTGAGGTTTGGATCGGATGGACATCACGTGGTTCATTAAGGCTGGAATTCACTTGTACACAAACATTCAAGAATACTTCGATCTCTAAAATAAGGACTAAACTAAACACTCAGTAAACATATACTGAGAGATGCTGTACACTGTGACGCTATAAGGTTCCACTTCCTACAGTTGGCTTATATTTCTAGAATATTTACCTGCTATATATATCAGGTTTGATAATTTTCCAAGATTTACCAAACATCTCACACACTTCAAAGAAATTGTGTTACCTGAGAATGTTTCCTCTTGATTATACATACTAAACTGAACGTTGAGTAAATGAAGTCTTCCTCTATTAAGACTCGTTAGACCATTCGTGTAATGACGTCACATGTTCTAATATTCTGAACACGCCATAACCTTGGCTGTTTCTACTCCCTGTTTCATGACCTGGCTTATGACCTCCCCTTTTCTTTCTCACCTGCCACTTAATAATGGGCCGGGATGGACCGAAACATCGTCTAGTTTATATTAACCAATCTCCTCTTTAATTATGTTTCCTTCATTAAAGATAACATATTATCTTCAACTTACTACTCCTCATCTTTTACGAATAATTCTCCTTTTAGCTTTCTGCTGTGTTATATATTTCACATTATTTTGTTAGTCTCTCTCTCTCTCTCTCCTCTCCTATCTCTCTCTCTCTCCGCAATCTTATACAATTTCCATCCAAGAATTTTCTGTCTAGCTTTTTCAATATGCATTACCTTTTCGTTCTATCGAGTTTTGTCAACTGGCATTTAACGTTTTTACTTCTTCTTTTTTTAACTTTCTTGGAATATTGTCTCTGTGGACAGGAAGTATTGTATATCTATATCTACTCCACATTTCCTCTAAACTCTTTTTCTCAACAATTGTTCTCGAAAATGTTCAGGGAAGGGAGAGAATGCATAAAGGTGGGGAGGAAAACAATGAGGGAGGGGAGACGAGGAATGAACTCGGGGAGAGAAGAAATGAAGGAGGGAAGGAAGGAATGGGGGACGATAGGGAAGGAATGAGAAAAGGGAGAGAAGGAATAAGATATGAAAGGGAAGGAAAGAGCCATGGGAGGGAATGACACAATGAGAGGAGAGAAACAGGTAGGACTGAGAAAGAGAGAGAATGGAGGAAGTAAAGAGGGAGGGGATAGGAGGAAGGGATGTAAAGAGACACGAGAGATAAAAGGAAGATAAACACCGATATGTACGTTTTAGGTCACTGGGGTAAAAAAAAAAAGGATAATATGACACTTATACAACCAGTCAAAAACACTGACATATAATACGTTGAAATATATAATTTTGTGTATATAATAAAACTAATTATAAAAATATAACACTACTATAACTATCACCACTAAAACTACTACTAGAAATACTAGCTATTAATGCTGCTATTAATAACAGTATTACTACTACACGTTCATATACTACTACTACTACTGCTGCTATTAATACAACTACAACTACTATTGCTACTACTGATGATGATAATAATAATAATAATAATAATAATAATAATAATGACTCCTAAGGGTTTAACGCTTCGAGATTAAAATATATACAACCCATACCTATTAGTAATGAACATAATGGACGATTCTAAACAACTTTGAGACTTAAAACAAAACATAATAATTTATACAATCATATACCTCAATAATAAACACAAACGGCTCTGTATCAAACTTAATTTACGTAAAAATTAAAGGAGAAATTAACAACATTTTTAACGAATCTCTTCATGTTTCATAATTCTTGTAATTTATTATTATAAACAAAACAAAATGTCTTTGGGATGCAGATCTGAAAAGCTGCGAGAAAAGTGCGTAAATGGGAAACATTTTTCCGGATACGCCATGCTCTACGCGCCTGTGATTTAAGCGTATTGACGCCCTCGGCCAGGCCTGGAGTCAAGCCCGGAGGCTTGTACGCCTCGCTACGCTCCTTCCCTGCCCGTATTTTATGCTATAAATACAGCACCATTTTTAGGGGGTTTGTGGGGAAAAAAAGCGGAGAAAGGGGTGGGTGAGGTGGAAGTAGAGAAGGAGGAGGAGGAGGAGAGGAAGGGGAGCAGGAATATAAATAATCATAACAATACACATTCTATGAATAGCAGGATATAATAACAAGCAACTTATTATACAGTGAGAGTATAACAAGAAACACAACAATGAAAGTATATCAATATGAAAGATAACTGAGAATATAAGAATAAGACTAAGCATAATAACAGTGAGGGCATAAAAATAAGAAGCAGAATAACAGTGAGAGTATCAGACTAAGAAGTAGAATAACAGTGAGAGTATCAGACTAAGAAGTATAATAACAGTGAGATTACAAGAATAAGAAATAGAATAACAGTATAAAAAGCAGAAAAACAGTGAGGGCATAAGAGTAAGAAGAAGAATAACGGTGAAAGTATAAGAATCAGATACTTAAAATAACAGCTGCAAAAACAGGGTGACACAAAGTTGCTTTGAGCGCGAGTGTTTGACAGGTGTTGCGTGTGTTCTCCGACACTTCACCTTATTATCTTCCAATTGACCTTGACAAGTGTGAATTAAGTGCTTAATATTTGCCCACCAGTGTTCACACTTTCCATTAACTAATGGTACCATCTTCTTTTCCAGGTATGTTAACTAGACCATGGTATTATCCGTCTTACCATACAGCTATGTAAGCACAACACATGTAAGTACACTATAATGGAAGTTAATACAAAATAATAAAATATCATGCACAAAAATGCAATGTAATATTAAATAATATAACTGCAGACAACACCTCGGGTTCCTGACACAAAAAATCCAATATTACAGAAGTTAATGTGATGATATTACTCACATGAAAGTCAACTCTGATTATCTGCAATATATTTAAGAATATATATATATATATATATATATATATATATATATATATATATATATATATATATATATATATATATATATATATTTATTAATTTATTTCTCCTTTATTTTTCTTTATATTTGCCTTTCTCCCTCAGTTTAACAATACCTTATAACCTTTCTACCCATCTCTGCCATCTTATCTTTCTCTCTCTCTTTCTCTTTTCTTGACCCTACAATTTCACAATCACACATTACATACCACTGCTGTCCAACACCATCACTTCAATCCCCTTCCCTCTACTTTTTGTTTTGCCATTTTCTCCCTCAATTTAGTTTTTTTCCTCCCATTGCACCTTCCCTTCCCCCGCTCACCCCTTCAAACAGCGCACTTGAAGCGGCAAGCCAAAGCCAGCACCATAAAAGCCAAGATATATTAAAGCCCACTCGCTATGTACGAGCGCAATTAAACAGCTATTATATCACGGCTTCCCAGAAGGGTCAGGAGAGAGGGAGGGAGTGAGCCAAGCTGCCTCCTTCCCTGCTCTCCTTACCACCCTCTAACTCCTATCCCAATTCCCGTCACGTAGGGGCTACTGTGACCTAGAGGGTGAGGGGAGAGAGGATAAGGAGAAAGAGGGTGAGGGTGAAGGGAGAGGTGATGGAAGGAGGAGTGGGAGGGAAGAAAGGGCTTGGGAGAGTGTGAGAGGGGAGAAATGGGTGAAGAATTTTTTTTTTTTCCATATTTTCTCTAGTCCAGTTGGTATTGCTTAAATCTTCGTTGCTTTCTTACTGTTTAACTACTCTTTGTTTTGTTTACCTTGTGTGTTGTGTGTGTGTGTGTGTGTGTGTGTGTGTGTGTGTGTGTGTGTGTGTGTGTGTGTGTGTGTGTGTGTGTGTGTGTGTGTGTGCTGGTGCGTGCGTCCGTATTTGTTCGTAAGTTTTGCTTCTTTATATGTGTGCATAAAACACACACACACCAGCTAGAAGCCCCATATGATTAACAATGTTCATATGCTGAAAAGATGCAAAGATTTTGAACCAGAGTAGACCCAAAACTAAGACGAATGCATTATG
>WNWK01000206.1:150000-382500 GCA_009830355.1 Cherax destructor | reverse complement strand
TATTATTATTCTTATTATTATTATTATTATTATTGCTAGTTTAATAGGCGGGTACTGACAGCGCGGACTAAGTACTCTTGACTAATAACGCGAACTTAGGTGCAACAAAACTGTCAACATCACATAAATGCTGGAACTTCATGCAATACCTCCTTGCAATTTCAAATGTGAAAAACATCGAAAACCTTCCGGTCAATATCTCTGGCTCCCTCGTCGACACAATTTTGAGCGACATAACTACAGACACTTATTAGCAGACCGCTTAAATGGGTCGGCTCATCAGAGCAAAAAGTCGAGAAGGAAAAGAAATATATGGGGAAAGGGAAGCGTAAGGGTTGATTAGGGAAGGGAAGGGGTGGGAGGGATTAGGGAGGAATAATACTCATTACACAATGACTCACATCATGCAACCTTGAACCCCCCTTCCTTATTTTTGAGGCTTGTTTAATCTGATCCCGTATTGGGACATTTTTTTTTTTTTTACATTTTTATTTTATGTAACATTTATTTTTTTTTCTAGTTATTTATTTTTTTTGTCTGTGTACTTTGTTACTTACCTTAACATGTTTGGTGTTTATTGTGAGTGATATTGTTTTTAAATTTATTTAATTAGCATATTTTTGTTATTATGAGTATTACTATAGAAACATTCAATCATCAGTTACCCATCTATTTCATGCATATGAGCTCATTATCTACTTTCGTAAAACACACAGATACACACACAGACATACTGCATTAAGAAGGAAGGTAGTGCTGACCAAGTCGATACATGGATTCGGAAACATTTGTGACAGGACACAAGAGAGCAGGAAACCACACCAATATGGTTAATATGGTTCAACCCCCGCACGCCCAATTAGGTTAATACACAGTATTATATATATATATATATATATATATATATATATATATATATATATATATATATATATATATATGTATATTATATATATATGTGTGTGTGTGTGTTTGTAATGACACTAAAACAGAACAGAAAAAGATATGAACACTACCATTATTAGACTGAGAAATTAAAAATAAGAACTCCCAAAAAGAAAGCAAAAGAAAGCGTTAAGAGACAGCGGAAGAGAAAGGAACACGCGGTCCATCCATCAAATCAAGAATACGGAATAAAGAAGCAGAAAAATACTCTTGAATATTTTTGTGAGTGTGTCCTTCCTATCCTTCCCCTCCCCCACTCAGTTCCCATTCTTCTCCTCCCCCACTCAGTTCCCATTCTTCTCCTCCCCACTCACTGTGTCTCACTCTCCTCTTCTACTACGGCTTTTTCTCTGAAATAGGAAAGGGAATGAAATGGAAAAAGAACGCAGGAGAGGAATAGAGGAAGAAATGAAGAGAAATAGGCAGAGGAAAAGGGTAGATAGTTATGAATAATGACGGAAGATAGTGATGAATAATGACGAAGAGGATGTTAATATATAATAATGAAGAGGATGGTGATAAATAAGAGAGGATGTGAAAGAAGAATAGAGGAAGGTGTTAAGAATAAGGCGGTAAAAAAATATGGTTCAGAATGCAAGGAACGAAAGAGGGAAAAAAAGGATGAACAAGTAGAAAGGAAAAGGCAGATTTGAAAAACAAACAATAAGACGATGGATAGGAATGAGAATAAGACAATAACAGTAGAATGACAGAACAAATGTAATAAAGTTAAGCATAAAAAATGACGCGGACAATGAGGGGAAGAGAGAGAAAGAGAGAGAAGAATTAAAAAAAATAAAACAGGAATAGTGATATCAGTAAGGACATGTACAAGTAACAATAATCCATAAATTTATATAAAAATAAATAATCTTTGGCACCAGGGAACAAAATTCTCGTGGTGAACACCAGCTGCACTTCACCTGTACACTAACAGTGATAATATTTTAATCCCCCAAAATATGGAAAAAATCTGAGTATATTCACTTCTGGATTTGTATACACTAAGATATACACACCTCAAGGTATATACACCCTGTTGTATCAACACAAATATTCAAGTAAATAAAAGAGACTCGCATATATTTCCCCCAACCGGTTAGCCGGCAACTCTGGGGAGGAGCCACAACAAAGAACAGCTGTTAGCTCGACGCGCCCTCTGTCACAATCAACAACAATTATGGTGGTGCAGCTCCCAAACCCCTGCAAGCCAAGCTGCTCCCAAGGTTACGAAAATATCCTCAGTTTTACATTTTGTTTTACTGCAGCAGTATGTAACTGCCCTACGAAGTAGCTTGGCGTGAGGGGTTAAGGAGGTTACGATAGAATAAGTTAGGTTAGGTTACGTTAGGTAAGGTAAGGTAAGGTAAGGTAAGGTTAGATTGCGTTAGGTTAGGTTAGGTTAGGTAAGGTTAGGTTTGTCAGGAAACAGGACAGGTGTTTCCTGACGCTGGTTAAGGAGGATGTGCTTACCTAGTTATATTTGCAGGTGTTGATTCACAGCTTCTAGTCCAGCCTCTTAACTCTTATCAACGATTTTTACTGAATCCTGACCTCCAGAGCCAGCTCATACCTACTCTTGAAACTGTGTATACTGTATGTCTGCTCACAGTTCACAACGGTATAATATAATAAAATAGTTTTTTTTAACAAGGTTTAAACGGTATAATTTTATATCCAATTGTTTGGGAATATAGTGGTTCATATACTTCCATGGATGTTGTATAGAGTGTAAATACAGTCATTATCCGCTATTTTTATAATTCCTTTCCATTAATCTCTATCAAACTATCTACCTGCCTCCTTCCACTCTCTTTCTCTCTCTCTCTCTCTCTCTCTCTCCCTGCATACTCCTTATCACATTTTCTCCCCTCTATTCTTCCTGCACTCTTCCCTCAATCTGTAATATTAATCCAATACTAGTGTTGGTGGCACTTCCCTACCTCAGATGACATTACCGTGGTATTCTCTTCAATAGTTTCCCCTCTCTCCCTTGAGCTTAAATGGCGTTTATTGCTCTCCTGATTTATTCTAATATTCTCAGTATTCTGTTTATCCCCTGCTTGTACCCTCAGTTTATTAGTCGAATTTCTTCACGTGATAATTGTTGCCGGACATTGATCCAAGCAAAGCAGGAACCACTTCGAATGATTTTAGAAAAAAATATGTGACTAAGGACTCATATCTAAAACATGATGAGCATAAGGACATCTAAAAAAACATGAGCATAAGGACTCATATCTAAAAAAAACATGATGAGCATAAAGACTCATATCTAAAGAACATGATGTGCATAAGGACATACATATCTAAAAAAAAAATATTTAAAACACGTGATATGCATAAGGTCTCATATTAAGAGATTAAAGACAAATATTTCAAGTGATTCCATATTTTGGAAATGTAATGCCGTGAAAAAAACGCCTTGTTGAATTTTAATAACGTAGAATTAGCAGTAATAATATTAGCAGAAAATTATCTTCAATAGTAGATGCAGTGGCAGTATTACTATTGTTGCTTTTATTGTGATTCCATTGTCACTTTTCATGTAATTAGTTTTATCGTTATTTCTCCTACTTTTCATCATCCTCTTATTTTCGTTCTGTTAACAACACCTTCCATTGTTTCATTTCATTTATTTGATTTTCCTTCTCTCCTTTCTCTTTCTCGTAATTTTATTCCTCTTCCAATATCCCCATTATTTAGCCTCCTTTTTGTTTCAACTTTCTCTTCTTGTAACTGCTCTCTCTCTCTCTCTCTCTCTCTCTCTCTCTCTCTCTCTCTCTCCTCCCTCTGCAAATTTATGCTTTCTTTATCTTTCTTCCGCCCCTCTGCCTATAATTTTCTCACTCCAGTTCTCACTTTCATTCTTATCCTTATCCCCACTTCTTCCCCAATATATTGCTTCTCTTCCTCGCTCTTATTTTAAATATCTACATCGCTGTTGCTCCTTTTTCAACTGCAGTCTTCCCACTGTTTCTTATTTAATTCCTCATTCTCCTTATGTCCTTGCATGTTTATTTATCCTCTCTGTGTTCCGTATTTAGGGTAAATTCCCCAAGGGGCTGTTGCTGGCTACAACGCCATGATAATAATGTAAGAATAGCGAGAATGATAAAGAGTTAGACACATGTGCAACATCTGCAATAAAGATACGCAGATGTTGCACGTGTTTCTAATTATTCATCTCGGTATTGTACACTGTACATGAACAGCGAGAATGATGTACAAAGCCTATATTAGATCCTTAATTGATGATACTGCGCACATGTTAATATTAGCTAAAGAAAACTCTCTCCGGCTCTTGAAGGTAACACAGCACGAAAGCCTCAGAAATATTACTAGCTGTCCTACGACTATCAAGGTCCTTACTGACTCGAGGTCCCTTAATATGAGGAAGGAGCTTGATATTACTGTTATATCAGTGACTGAATAATTGAGATTAATATTGTGATTGGTGTGAAAATGTTAAGAAATGAACCGGACACTGTCACTTTAAATTTTGGTATAAACCTTGGTAACTGATACCGACCTTGATCAAGGTCCCAGGACCGAAACGTTTTCTAATAAATATGTCCTGGTGTTTTCTCACGTGTCTTTCTAAAGCACTATAAAACTTGCTACATGTCTATAACCTGTATGAATTGCATTGCTGTACACAACAAGATTCTTTTACCCCTCAATGGAAATTCTATTCATTTAATATCACATTTCTTAAAGCCTCTTCCAAAAGGCTCATCACTAGTAATCCCTTCGTAAAATTAACTGCAAAAGCAACCTGTTAGGAACAAGAGAAATTATATACACCGGTAGATCTAAACCTGTTAGGAACATGTCACAAATTATATACACTAGTAGATCTAACCAAGAGCCTACTGGCTGGGAATGATTTGATGTTTTTACCGCCTCTCTAGATGAGAATCATTTCAGCCAAGTTGAGTCAAGGCATAAGATTAACAACTCGGCTTCCGTATTACACAGTTTGTCATCCTAATGACACTTAAGGTTAATTTATGACAATGAGTTTGACTCCTTGATCATTACTGATTCTACGTCATCACCGAATGCACTTAACTGACATAATGATTAACAACATGAAAACAGAGGGAAATAAATAAATGTACAATTGTTATGGATTCCGTCTCCCACTGAATTACTTCAACATAATATAGCATTAGAAATAATATTAGGATAGATGTAAATAATGAATCTGAATGTCACAGATATACAGTTAGACGCCTAAGTAGATATATAAGTTATTAAGATGACATAAGCGTAGATAAGCACATTTATGGAACAACTTGCATTGTAAACAGAGAGACTGATGTTGTAGTAGGTAAGTTTAGGTTTGGTTACAGGCTTAGTCGAGTATCATATCATTGTTTAGTGCTAAGCGGTCCTCGTGAGTCACGGTACCGCTGACGTCAGAGCTCAGCGCATGCACGCCTCATAGCAGACTGCTCACTAACGTTAGACCTACAGGCAGACAGACGTGTGGACTCTCCTTCACTTACTGTAAATATACCGTAACCATCCAACAAGGAGTATCTTTGACCTCCTATATATCTCTCCCAAGACCCACACGACACTTATGGCAGTCTAGCCTATACAAAGACGATGATCAAGGTCAAGACAATGCATGTGGTCAGCATTATTATCACTTTCTACAACACTAAGTGCTTCAATGTCTATTTATTAAGAAATAGACAGACAAGATAACAACTTCCGGAATATGATATGTCAAGGTAATTTACTAATCAAAACAATATATTAGGTATTTTAAGCAATATCCTAAATTTGCTTACAAAAGACACATTATAAATTGCAAATTTATATATAGATGAACTCTTGCCATTTTGGGGGCTTAGTATCCACGTGATCTTGTACTACCTCCCACAGGATGGATATGCGGTGCACAATAAACTAGCCACTTCAGCGGCAAAATATGATCGGTGTGTGCTTCTCTAATCTCCCTCTCCTTGTTTTCCTCCTTTTTTCTTTATTTCCTTCTACTCTCTTACATTTTCTAATCCACCACTAACTCCCTCCTTTCCTGGTTATCTTTCATTTCCTCCAACTCCCTTATTCCTTCTAAACCCTCGCCTTCCTCCGTCCCCCTTCATTTTCTCAACCTACCTCCCTCCCCATTCATTCTCTCAACCTCACTCCACTCCACATTCATTCTTCCTTCCAAATCTATATTACCCTCACTCTTCTAGCCACCTGTTCTCTCTCTCTCTCTCTCTCTCTCTCTCTCTCTCTCTCTCTCTCTCTCTCTCTCTCTCTCTTCTCTCTCTCTCTCTCTCCCTTTCTCTCTCTGTCCTTTCCTCCCCTCCTTCACTTTTTCTCGTGCCTCTCTCTTTCCTTCCGGCTGCCCTGCTTCTCTGCTCCCCCCTCCTTCCCCTTCCCAGACAGGACGGTGCCACAGCAAGCATGCTGGAGCAGTGCCAGCAGTGCCACACGCACCTACCTCTGCTAACCTTTCTACAACCAGAAGAGAAGTGAGAAAAGGTGGGAGAAAACTAATAGAAAAGAGAGAGAGACAGTGAGGAAAGAATGGGAAGAGAGTGAAGAAAGGGGAAGTAAGGGGAGTGAGAGAATAGAGGAAAATGAAATGGACAAGGGAGAAGCGACAAGGAAAGGATCGGGGGTTATTAAAAAGAGAGAAACTGGAAGATGTAGTAAAGGTGGTGTGAGAGAGAGAGAGAGAGGTAACAGGTCTTAGCTTGTAAATAACCTAACATTGTTAAAATACTTCTGTAAATAAAAAAGAAACAAAGGTAGGGATAGATAAAAAGGTAAGTTAAATGTTGATGTGAGGTAGTGAACAACACACACACACACACGCACACACACACACGCACACACACACACGCACACACACACACACACACCACACACACACACACACTCACACACACACTCACACACACTCACACACACACACACACACACACACACACACACACACACACACACACACCTATACAAAAGCTCCATGAATATACACACATTGTTATGACTTTTAATGATTCCGCCTCAATGGGATCATTGTTTGCGCTTCAAAATGTCCTAAATTTTTCAACATACATTTTTATCCAGTGTACAAACTGCTGTTAAAAAGGACCATTTTTTTGGCAGTTGGCATTTAATTGGCAATGTATGGAAGGATTTTTTTTCTGTCTAGATAACTGGTCTCAGCTTCTTAGTCTTCTTTCCCTTCTCTTCATTAGCAAAAATTAAAGAAAAAATCATAATTATAATGATACTGATATAATGATATGTTTGAAGATGAAAGAAGACTAGTTGGTAATAGTAACAGCCCCTGCACTGTGACTTTTAACCATCTTAGTTACTGTAATTGTAACAACAAACAATATTTTGCCAATTTATACCATAACAATATTTGGGTACCCAAGACAGAGGACCGGAAATGGGAGAAGTACCTGTCTTGTACGACTAAAATCGAATTTTATAAAATGAATATTGCACGTCGACCATAAGAAACTAGGATTCCTTCGTCTGTGATGCATCTTAGAGAAGAGAATCCAAGACAAAGCACAGCTGTTCTCACTTACTAAGACAGTCGAATGTCTTTTCAGCACCGCCGACCCAGCTAATCCCGAGCCCATTTTTCAAGGTCGCACTCGGCTGAGCATCTCCAGAAAGCCAAGACAAGAACAAGGCAAAGAAGAAGGAAACTTAAGTGCCTCTCAGACCACACTAGACAGGTTGCTGGAGAAGCAGACTGTGATTCCGCCCATTTGGCTATTTCCTTGTAGGAGTAATCTAAATTTCTAGACTTCTGCAGTTGTTTGGTAGCTTCCCCTTACACTACTACTAGAAGTAATGAGGCCAAGAATTCAGCCCAAGTCACCCTGGAGTGGCTCGCCATAGTGCCAATCATTATCACATTCGCATCAGTGTTTAACAATTCGCAAATGGCCGAAATTATTTACAAAAATTATCTCAGTCCACAGCAGGATTCGAAGTGCGTAAATCAGATTCAGATTCCTCTAACAAGACAGTTCCTACTTCTTGCATCTACCTGAATAATGAAGGTAAAAGAAAAAAAAGTAGGCGTTTTAACTTATTAAACGCTTCTTCACACTTGTTAGATCAGATGAATAGTACCTTAGGGCTTGTTGCATCACTACTTTCCCCACTCAGCCAGATCTGGGATCTGGCTGAGTGATGCAACAAGCTGCAAGGTACTATTCATCTGATCTAACAAGATTGAAGAACCATTTAACAAGTTAAAACACCTAATTTCTTCTTTTATCTTCATTATTCAGGTAGGTGCTAGTGAGCAAGGATTAGATAAATGTGAATCTGATTTACGCACTTTGATACAGAGTGTGCAGGTTCGAATCCTGCTGTGGACTGAGAGATAATGTTAGTAAATAGATTCACATCAGTGTTGGACGCCACCATATGTAGCAGCACCCGGAAGAGGTTGTTGCCTCTCTGCCAGTCACCTCGTTCAGTGGTCACATGATGACCAAGGTACAGGTCAGCATATAACAAAAACCGTGTCTGGAGATTTTTCCTGAGAAATAAAATAACAACAACTTTTTCTAGTTAAGGCAACGGAGAGTTACTAATGTTCTGCCTTGCACTGAGCTCTGAGTCACAAATATTGTCTGTCCCCTTACCAATGTGACGGAGAGAAGAGCCTTTTCCTCCCTCTTCCCTTCCTCTCTCCTCCCTCTTTTCCTTTAATCATTCCTTTCCCACTCCCTCTTTTCTCCTTTCCCTTTCTCCTCCCTCTCCTTAATCACTCCTTCTTCCCCTCCCTCTTCCTTCACTCCTTCCTCCCTTTTCTTTTACTGTCTCCTCCCTCTTCCCTTCTCAGACCATCAAATACCCGCCAGTAAGTAATGAAAACAACCGAGACGACCCTTAAATACTTTTTAAAAACCCATTTGGGCTAAGGACCAAGAAAAAGCCTGGCTCTCTTCCCTCGTCTCCGCTACTTCCATTTAGCCTGAGCCTGACCATGCTGCTGATAACTCTACACAAAGATCCACCACATTCCCTAAGCTTTTTCTCCTTAAATAGTGATGTGAAGACGTCCGTCTGATAATAATGGGAGAATCTTCATACAAAACTAATATCTTCAACGTCGTCGTGTCTCGCAACACCACACACACACACACACACACACACACACACACACACACACACACACACACACACAGTGCTGACATAAAATTTACACAGTGTGTAAACTGATGTAACTAGGACTGGCTGTTGCCTGCTAGCCAAGTAAGAACACATTCTGAGCGCTCTTCTGAGCAATGCATTCTGTTCAGTTTCATTATTATATTCATGGGGAAGCGCAAAACTAGTAAGAGCCACACAGCACTTTGCACTGTTTCCAATAGTGGGAAATAAGTCACTTTGACTTTTTGGGGGATTATTCTAGGTAATTTACACCATGATAACTGTACTTATGTGTACCTGTACCTAATTAAAATTACTTAAGGAAATGTACTGAATCAGGTATAACAGAAATAAAGTAGTCGTCCTTATTCGAATAAACAATCCTGCCCAAGATCACCCAAAAAAAGCAAGTTTTGTGGTGGTCGCTGTTGTCCTGTGTCGGTCTGTGTCGGTCTGTGTAGGTCAGGATCAGTCGGTATCAGTCTGTCGGGCAACTACACCGGAATTTCCTTGCAGCTCCGGCGGTAGTGTCGGGTTCGTATTAACAGTGTCGTTACTTACATGGTACCTCCCTTTCCCTAACATGGTACCTCCCTTTCCCTACCATCACCCTCACCCTACCAGCCTCTTCACCCGTGGGAATGAACCTAAGGTCTCGAGAAGGGGTGGAGGAGGAGGAGAAGGAGGAGAAGGAGGATGAAGAGGAGGAGGAGGAGAAGAAGAAGTGGCAACCTGTCACTGCACAAGATAGTGCTATATATAGCAAGCTTTCTTACAGCAGGTGGTCCTATGGCAACCTGTCATTGCACCAGCTGGTACTATGTATGGCAAGTTTTCCTAGCGCCAGCTGGTGCTATCTATAACCAGCTATCTTTGCACTAGCTGGTTTCGTTGTCAACAAGAGCAAAAACACATACAGCTGCGTGATTGGAGTCAGGATGCTGACTGACTTCCATTTACGGTATTGCTGCTGCCGTCAGC
Organism: Cherax destructor; assembly: GCA_009830355.1. NCBI lineage: Eukaryota > Metazoa > Arthropoda > Malacostraca > Decapoda > Parastacidae > Cherax > Cherax destructor. The sequence continues at coordinate 372,408 of WNWK01000206.1, read as the reverse complement.
CCTTTGACATACCTGTGTGTGTGTGTGTGTGTGTGTGTACTCACCTAATTGTGGTTGCAGGGGTCGAGACTCAGCTCCTGGCCCCGCCTCTTCGCTGTCCGCTACTGGGTCTCTGCTCTCCCTGCTCCATGAGCTTTATCATACCTTGTCTTAAAACTATGTATGGTTCCCGCCTCCACTATATCGTTCGCTAGATTATTCCACTTTCTAACTACTCTATGGCTGAAGAAATGTTTCCTAACATCCCTTTGACTCATCTGAGTCTTCAGCTTCCAGTTGTGTCCCCTTGTTTCTGTGTTCCCTCTCTGGAACATCCTGTCACTATCTGTGTGTGTGTGTGTGTGTGTGTGTGTGTTGCCTCAGCGACATTTTCATTTTCACATCTCTCTCTCTCTCTTTCTATATCTATCTATCTATATATCTCTCATCCTTCCCTCTTCCCTCAGCCACGCCCCGGAAGCCCTAACATTATCGAAAACGAACATATCCCTAATTCCCATCGGAATCTTGGTGGATGCGGGAGTAATTTGGGACGTGGAGCCCGCTAATATGTTGGCGTGAGGCGACCCTCGTAGTTTGTGGTAGTCTGTAGCAGTTCCCAGCAGTTTGTGGCAGTGTGTAGCAGTTCCCAGCAGTTTGTGGTAGTGTGTAGCAGTTCCCAGCAGTTTGTGGCAGTGTGTAGCAGTTCCCAGCAGTTTGTGGTAGTGTGTAGCAGTTCCCAGCTATGTCAGGTAGTGGTAGCAGTTCCCAGTAGTTTGGGTAGTGTAGCAGTCTCCAGCAGTTTGGGTAGTGTGTAGCAGTTCCAGTTGTTCGGTAGTGGAGCAGTTCCCAGAGTTTGGAGTGTAGCAGTTCCCAGAGTTGTGGAGGTGTAGCAGTCCCAGTTGTTTGCAGGCAGTGTGTAGCATTTCCCAGCAGTTTGTGGTAGTGTGTAGCAGTTCCCAGTAGTTTGGTGTGTGTAGCAGTCCCAGTAGTTTGTGAGTTTGCAGTTCCCAGTAGTTGTGGCAGTGTGTAGCAGTTCCCAGGTTGGGAGTGTTAGCAGTTCCCAGCAGTTTGTGGTAGTGTAGCAGTTCCCAGCAGTTCGGAGTGTGTAGCAGTTCCCAGCTTGTGTGTGTGCAGTTCCCAGTGTTGCGGTAGTGTAGCAGTTCCCAGTAGTTTGTGGTAGTGTGAGCAGTTCCAGCAGTTTGTGGTAGTGTAGCAGTTCCAGTAGTTTGTGGTAGTGTGTAGCAGTCCAAGCAGTTTGTGGTAGTGTGTAAGTTCCCAGCAGTTTTGGCAGTGTGTAGCAGTTCCCAGCAGTTTGTGGCAGTGTGTAGCAGTTCCCAGCAGTTTGTGGCAGTGTGTAGCAGTTCCCAGTAGTTTGTGGCAGTGTGTAGCAGTTCCCAGCAGTTTGTGGTAGTGTGTAGCAGTTCCCAGCAGTTTGGGTAGTGTAGCAGTTCCCAGTAGTTTGTGGAGGTGTAGCAGTTCCCAGCAGTTTGTGGAGTGTGTAGAGTTCCCAGTAGTTTGTGGTAGTGTGTAGCAGTTCCCAGTAGTTTGTGGTAGTGTGTAGCAGTTCCCAGTAGTTTGTGGCAGTGTGTAGCAGTTCCCAGTAGTTTGGTAGTGTAGCAGTTCCCAGCAGTTTGTGGAGTGTGTAGCAGTTCCCAGTAGTTTGTGGTAGTGTGTAGCAGTTCCCAGTAGTTTGTGGCAGTGTGAGCAGTTCCCAGTAGTTTGTGGTAGTGTGTAGCAGTTCCCAGTAGTTTGTGGTAGGTGTAGCAGTTCCCAGCAGTTTGTGGAGTGTGTAGCAGTTCCCAGTAGTTTGTGGTAGTGTGTAGCAGTTCCCAGCAGTTTGTGGTAGTGTGTAGCAGTTCCCAGTAGTTGTGGTAGTGTGTAGCAGTTCCCAGCAGTTTTGGCAGTGTGTAGCAGTTCCCAGTGTCAGTTTAGCTCCAGGTGAGTGTGAGCAGTTCCCAGCAGTTTGTGGCAGTGTGTAGAGTTCCCAGTAGTTTGTGGTAGTGTGTAGCAGTTCCAGTAGTTTGTGGTAGTGTGTAGCAGTTCCCAGTGTTTGTGGTAGTGTGTAGCAGTTCCAGTAGTTTGTGGTAGTGTGTAGCAGTTCCCAGTAGTTTGTGTAGTGTGTAGCAGTTCCCAGTAGTTTGTGGTAGTGTGCAGTTCCCAGTAGTTTCGGCAGTGTGAGCAGTCCCAGTAGTTTGTGGTAGTGTAGCAGTTCCCAGTAGTTTGTGGTAGTGTGTAGCAGTTCCCAGTTGTTTGCGGTAGTGTGTAGCAGTTCTTAGTAGTTTGTGGCAGTGTGTAGCAGTTCTTAGTAGTTTGTGGTAGTGTGTAGCAGTTCTTAGTAGTTTGTGGTAGTGTGTAGCAGTTCCCAGTAGTTTGTGGTAGTGTGTAGCAGTTCCCAGTAGTTTGTGGAGTGTGTAGCAGTTCCAGTAGCTTCTAGTGGCAGTGTGTAGCAGTTCCCAGTAGTTGTGGTAGGTGTAGCAGTTCCCAGTAGTTTGTGGCAGTGTGTAGCAGTTCCCAGTAGTTTGTGGTAGTGTGTAGCAGTTCCCAGTAGTTTGTGGCAGTGTGTAGCAGTTCCCAGTAGTTTGTGGCAGTGTGTAGCAGTTCCCAGTAGTTTGTGGAGTGTAGCAGTTCCCAGTAGTTTGTGGTAGTGTGTAGCAGTTCCCAGTAGTTTGTGGCAGTGTGTAGCAGTTCCCAGTAGTTTGTGGCAGTGTGTAGCAGTTCCCAGTAGTTTGTGGTAGTGTGTAGCAGTTCCCAGTAGTTTGTGGCAGTGTGTAGCAGTTCCCAGTAGTTTGTGGCAGTGTGTAGCAGTTCCCAGTAGTTTGTGGCAGTGTGTAGCAGTTCCCAGTAGTTTGTGGTAGTGTGTAGCAGTTCCCAGTAGTTTGTGGTAGTGTGTAGCAGTTCCCAGCAGTTTGTGGCAGTGTGTAGCAGTTCCCAGTAGTTTGTGGTAGTGTGTAGCAGTTCCCAGCAGTTTGTGGTAGTGTGTAGCAGTTCCCAGTAGTTTGTGGCAGTGTGTAGCAGTTCCCAGCAGTTTGTGGTAGTGTGTAGCAGTTCCCAGTAGTTTGTGGTAGTGTGTAGCAGTTCCCAGGAGTGTAGCAGTCCGTAGTTGTGGCAGTGTGTAGCAGTTCCCAGCAGTTTGTGGTAGTGTGAGCAGTTCCCAGCAGTTGTGGTAGTGTGTAGCAGTTCCCAGTAGTTTGTGGTAGTGTGTAGCAGTTCCCAGTAGTTTGTGGCAGTGTGTAGCAGTTCCCAGTAGTTTGTGGCAGTGTGTAGCAGTTCCCAGTAGTTTGTGGCAGTGTGTAGCAGTTCCCAGTAGTTTGTGGTAGTGTGTAGCAGTTCCCAGTTGTTTGCGGTAGTGTGTAGCAGTTCCCAGTAGTTTGTGGTAGTGTGTAGCAGTTCCCAGTTAGTATCAGTGAGTGGAGTGTAGCAGTTCCCAGTAGTTTGTGGTAGTGTGTAGCAGTTCCCAGTAGTTTGTGGTAGTGTGTAGCAGTTCCCAGAGTTTGTGGTAGTGTGAGCAGTTCCCAGCAGTTGTGGTAGTGTGTAGCAGTTCCCAGTAGTTTGTGGAGTGTGAGCAGTTCCCAGTAGTTTGTGGTAGTGTGTAGCAGTTCCCAGTAGTTTGTGGTAGTGTGTAGCAGTTCCCAGTAGTTTGTGGTAGTGTGTAGCAGTTCCCAGCAGTTTGTGGCAGTGTGTAGCAGTTCCCAGTAGTTTGTGGCAGTGTGTAGCAGTTCCCAGCAGTTTGTGGTAGTGTGTAGCAGTTCCCAGTAGTTTGTGGTAGTGTGTAGCAGTTCCCAGCAGTTTGTGGTAGTGTGTAGCAGTTCCCAGTAGTTTGTGGTAGTGTGTAGCAGTTCCCAGTAGTTTGCGGTAGTGTGTAAGAAACCTGGGGTCGTCTCCAGGTACATTATGGCATTGTGTAGTTAACTTCACTGGCTTTAGAATGGTAATCTTTTCCCATCTGTAGTGGTTTCCAGGAGTCCCCTCAAATGTAGTGCCTTAATGCTGGTGAAGGACTTTTAATCCTAAAAATTGTAACCTTTTTTTTCCCCTTCCTCGGATTAAACCTGATTATCTCCTTTTCCCTAGGCGGTGTATGACCAGTATGGGTCATTAATAATAATGTAATTACTGGTAATTGCGCGCATGGAAACGTAATATATACAGGTGTGTAGGATTCCTTTTTTAATTCTCGATACGTCTACAGGAGTGTGGGAAAGTTGTTGGGTTTTAAAAGGAGCCTCAGTGGTCTACAGTATTCCTTGGTTGTGTATGGGGCTTAATGTGGATATCTGATGGTGGTTGACGGTATATTGCAAGCTTCACGCAGCATATTTCTTGGGTAGTTAATTAAAGTTTGGTAGTTTGGTAGTTTGCAGAAGCCTCGTGTATTTCTGACACTGAAAAGTCGTGAGCGCACAAAAATGATATTGCTAGCGATCCATCATTCATAATTAATTCTCAATAATCCTTGGATAAGATGTATCCCTCACGTCCTTCTAATATACCTCAAGTCTATTGCTACATCTCTCATCTCCTATTACATAATTATACCTCCTGTCTATTGCTATATCTCTCACCTCCTAGCATAGCTCTAGTCTACTGCTATATCTCTCACCTCCTAGTATACCTCCTACCTCCTCTCTTCCTTTGCAGTGGAGAAGTCTGGGTGCGAAAATAGCGTGTCTGTCTACTGATTTCCGGACGAAGGCTCAAGCCTCCACAGCTCATGTGCTGAATGACCAATGCAGGTTTAGAGCTTGACGTAAATATAATAATAAAAATCATCTTCGTTCTTCTCCTCCTTCACTTCCTCTCCCCGACCCATTTCTCACTTTTGCTTTTCCCCTCCTTGTCCCCAATGCTCTTGACACTCCTCGCCCTCTTTTACCCTCTTCAATCTTCTTATTCCCATTATTACTTTCTATATTGCTATTTGCCCTGAGTAAAGTTTGTGCCTACTGCTGTGCTTGTGTCTTGTGAGACGCCAGGATGATAAATAATTACTGTATTATTGGATGGGTGGATGATAAATAATTACTGTATTATTGGATGGGTGGATGATAAATAATTACTGTATTATTGGATGGGTGGATGATAATTATTGTCTCGTGGGATGGGAGGATGATAATTGTCTCGTGGGATGGGAGGATGATAATTGTCTCGTGGAATGGATGATAATTGTCTCGTGGAATGAGAGAAGTTTATCTGCTTAGTTTCTTATATTATTTTTGCTTTATGTGTGAGCCAAAAATTGTATTGTGATACAATTACGTCTACTACGTTGACAATTAGCAAAAATAATATAATTTTTTTGTACTCTATGCAACTGAGCTGAATATATTTTTCGTCTTTACAGCTCATTTTTGAACACAGCGGTCGTCTCACACCAAGGTAGGGTGACCCAAAAAATATAACCCATTCAACTATTCAGGATTTGTCTTGCCAGACGTGCACAGAAATCACGGTTTCAATGACCCTCTGAACCACATCATCTCCACTCGACTTACACCAAAGCTTAGGTTTATAAGATTTTCCCGATTTCAGTAATATATATTACCTCACACTCCGACAGCAGGCCAAATCCCAAATACCACTTGTCTCCGCTCACTCCAACACGCTCACACAAGCCTGCAGGATACTCAATACCCCTCACAAAACCTCCTTTATTCCCTCTCTATTTTTTCCAAGGGCGTTTTCTACCTCACCTTCCATGCACCACAGAGTTATACACCCTCTTGATCACAAGCTCTTACTTCAGCCTTTTCAAATGACCAAACCATTTCAAGAACCTCTCTTACGTTCTTTGAATTATTCTAATCCTTTCATACCACCATACCGCTTTCTACTTTTTTCAACACACATTCCCTGCATAAAATTCACAACATACATCGCTTTGCGACACGATATTTCCACTACCTCCAGCCTCCTCCTCCTGTTTAACTTTCATATACCATGCCTTACAACAATACAAAAGTGTTGACACCAAAATACTCTGGTAAATTCTCATTTTCCTTCTATCCACAAAACCTCAACACTCCTACTACCTTCCAATCTGTGATTGACCTCATCTTTCATAAAGCTTGCCCTCTCCAAATATATAACTGCCTCTGTGAACAGATTATTATATGCAGTTTCTGTATTAATCTCTTTACCTCTCTGTTTACAATTAATAAATCACTCCCTCTCTCTTTCTCTTCCTCTCTTTCCCATTTCCCCCTCATCCTCACCCATTCATCTATTCCGCTCTCCCTCTTTCCACACTCATCTCGCATCATCCCTACCTCCCTCTCTCCCTCTGACAATAAAAAACACAATATTTACCGTATAAAACCCATGTTATTCCGAGCAGCATCACAAGTGAGTCACCATAGCAACCAGATCAAGAGTCAGCATCCCATCTCAAACATTGTTTTCTTTTTTATTTACTGGCATAGGTCGAGATGAGGAGGCTGAAAATGAAGCTCATATTACAACAAAATGGTAGATAACTGAGAGAAAAACTAGGAGAGAGAGAGAGAGAGAGAAGAGAGAGAGAGAGAGAGAGAGAGAGAGAGAGAGAGAGAGAGAGAGAGAGAGAGCGGTGAATAGACAGCATGAAGTTACAACTGAGTACGGTTCACGAATAAATATAAGTCATTACCACTCACTTCTTTCAAAGGGACACACTGACGCTGCTAAAGGGCACTTGATCCAATGAATTTTAGCTATTCATCGCCCTCCCCTTGATAACCTCCTATTTCCCAGGCGCTGAATGACCCGTACGGGCCTAGTGCTTTCCCTTGAATATTACAGCAGCCAAGTTGAGAATCCTTTAGAGTTGTTTTTAATACGTAATGTGATGGAATCTTAGCACCACTCGACGTCTCGCAGCTCACGCCCAGCCTATTAACTTTTTTTTTAATCCATTTCTTTTCTTTTATTATCTAAAAACATTCCATCCTCTATTTAAAAAAAAGGTTTCATCCCAATTATAAATCCCATTAAAAGCGTTCCATCCCTATTAGAAATGCTTCATCCCAATTAAAAGAGCTCCATCTCAATTACAAAATACTCAAACCCAATTAAGTGTTCCATCCTCGTTAAAAGTGCTCCATCCCCATTAGTAAACCCTCCATCTCCATTAAGGGCGCTCAATACCCCATCAAAAAACAGTCCATCTCCATTAAAAGCACTCCATCCCATTAAAAAATATTCAGTCCCCATTAAAAGTGCTCCATTCCCATTAAAACGCTCCATCTCCATTAAAAATCACTTGCCCCCTCACGTGAAAATAGAATTTCTACAGAAATTACCTTTAGGTGAGCCCAGTTGATACTATGTGATGGTGCGAGTGTTCGTGTACACTACACTGTCTTCTTTATCACTACACTGATGGTGCGAGTGTTCGTGTACACTACACTGTCTTCTTTATCACCACACTGATGGTGCGAGTGTTCGTGTACACTACACTGTCTTCTTTATCACTACACTGATGGTGCGAGTGTTCGTGTACACTACACTGTCTTCTTTATCACTACACTGATGGTGCGAGTGTTCGTGTACATAACTTCCTCTCTTTATTTTACCACACTTATGGTTTCGATCTATTGTGTACCCAATTAAAAGCTCCATCTCTTTATCACCACACTGATGGTTCCATCTCGTTAAACTCCATCCTCATTATAACCTCCATCTCCAAAGGCTGCTACACTACCCTTCATCAAAAAACAGTCCATCTCCAGTTAAAGCACTCCATCTCATTTAAAATATCTCAGTCCTCATTACATACATGCTCCATTCCCATAAGACGTCCATCTCCATTAAATCACTTGCCTTTTCCCCACGTGAAAATGGAATTTCTACATACCTTAGTGCCAGTTGATACCATGTGATGGTGCGAGTGTTCGTGTACACTACACTGTCTTCTTTATCACTACACTGATGGTGCGAGTGTTCGTGTACACTACACGTCTTCTTTATCACCACACTGATGGTGCGAGTGTTCGTGTACACTACACTGTCTTCTTTATCACCACACTGATGGTCGAGTGTTCGTGTACACTACACTGTCTTCTTTATCACACACTGATCGTGCGAGTGTTCGTGTACACTACACTGTCTTCTTTATCACCACACTGATGGTCGAGTGTTCGTGTACACTACACTGTCTTCTTTATCACTACACTGATGGTGCGAGTGTTCGTGTACACTACAGTCTTCTTTATCACCACACTGATGGTCCGAGTGTTCGTGTACACTACACTGTCTTCTTTATCACTACACTGATGGTCGAGTGTTCGTGTACACTACACTGTCTTCTTTATCACCACACTGATGGTCCGAGTGTTCGTGTACACTACACTGTCTTCTTTATCACCACACTGATGGTCCGAGTGTTCGTGTACACTACACTGTCTTCTTTATCACTACACTGATGGTGCGAGTGTTCGTGTACACTACACTGTCTTCTTTATCACCACACTGATGGTGCGAGTGTTCGTGTACACTACACTGTCTTCTTTATCACTACACTGATGGTCCGAGTGTTCGTGTACACTACATGTCTTCTTTATCACCACACTGATGGTGCGAGTGTTCATGTACACTACACTGTCTTTATCACCACACTCAACACTTACCCATCAACTCTTTAATGAAGTTACCTACCTGAAACATGTTGATGTCAACTATACTGAAGTTACCTAACTAGTACCTGTTGATGTCAACTTTATAAAGAAGTCACCTAGACGAAACCTGTTGATGTCAACTACAATGAAGTTACCTAGTTGAAACCTGTGCATTTTGACAGATATGAAACCTCTGGTTTCACATCTGTCAAAATGAATCTCTCTTCTCCCCTCTTTCCATTTCCTCTACCTTACCTACTTTTCTCTTATCTATACAGTAATTCCCTTACTCATTTTTCCTAATCTACACATCTTTATTCCTTTCCTTTTCCATTTCGATGCTTAATCTATCTTGTCCATCTCTTTGCCCGATCTACTTTTTCCCATCTCCCTGTCGCACCTCTCTCTCCAACATCCCTTTCTCACCTCCCCTCACTTTCCTTCACCTCACCTCCCTTTACTTTTCTTCCCTCATCTCCCCTCTCTTTAATTCCTCACTTTCCCTCACCTTCATTTGGTTATTAAATATTCTCCAACCATCCTTCCCCACTTTCCCATTTCCCTTCCCCCACATTTTCCCTATCTTCCCCTCACCTCCCTCCCCTGCTGCCCATCTGGAGCCCCCTACTCAGGCAATCAGATCCACTAAGGGTATTTCCCAATCACGGTTGTAATGGGCTGGTTGTGACGTCATAAACACCCAACTAATGGAGTGCCACCATTAGTGTCAAAGAGGGAGTGCCAGTGTGCCAGCTGTGTGTTTTAGTGCCCAACCACCCATTAATGGCACACCCAGCTAAGTGTAATCGTAGCTAAAGGGGCGATTTTCCCGCGATTATAACATGGGAAGATGAGCCTTATGAGACTGGTGTTGTGCAGCTCAGGTTTGTAATAGTCATAGTGACACACACAGCACCAGGATATATACACCAAGATATGTATATCACTCAGTGTATATACACAAAAGTGTACGTCTCAGTTTATGTACACTAAAGTGTACGTCTCAGTTTATGTACACTAAAGTGTACGTCTCAGTTTATATACACTAAAGTGTACGTCTCAGTGTATATACACTAAAGTGTGCGTCTCAGTGTATATACACTAAAGTGTACGTCTCAGTTTATGTACACTAAAGTGTACGTCTCAGTGTATATACACTAAAGTGTACGTCTCAGTGTATATACACTAAAGTGTACGTCTCAGTGTATATACACTAAAGTGTACGTCTCAGTCTATATACACTAAGGTGTATGTCTCAGTGTATATACACTAAAGTGTACGTCTCAGTGTATATACACTAAAGTGTACGTCTCAGTGTATATACACTAAAGTGTACGTCTCAGTGTATATACACTAAAGTGTACGTCTCAGTCTATATACACTAAGGTGTATGTCTCAGTGTATATACACTAAAGTGTACGTCTCAGTGTATATACACTAAAGTGTACGTCTCAGTCTATATACACTAAGGTGTATGTCTCAGTGTATATACACTAAGGTGTATGTCTCAGTGTATATACACTAAGGTTTATGTCTCTCAGTGTATATTCACTAAAAGTTGCATGTTTCTCAGTGTATATTCACTAAAAGTTGCATGTTTCTCAGTGTATATTCACTATAAGTTGCATGTTTCTCAGTGTATATTCACTAAAAGTTGCATGTTTCTCAGTGTATATTCACTAAAAGTTGTCTCTCAGTGTATATTCACTAAGAGGTGTATGTCTCTCAGTGTATATTCACTAAGAGGTGTATGTCTTTCAACGTATATACACTGAGGCTTTACTTTAATTAATTACTATCTTAGGTATTAAAGTATTGTTGACAGGTGTTAAACAGGTTATATGCAGCCTTAATGACCCTCATATAGTCGATAGGCTTAAAACCTCATTAACCGACCAGCCTTCACTTACGTCTCTCACTCCTATGGCTTTATTAATATTAATGTCACATATTATTGACGCCACGAGTTATTGATGTTACGTGATACTGATGTCACGCGTTACTGATGTCACGTGTTATTGATGTCGCGCGTTACTGATATCACGTGTTAGTTATGTCACGTGTTATTAATGTCACGTGTTATTGATATTACGCATTAGTGACGTCACGTGTTACTGATATCACACATTAGTGACGTCACGTGTTACTGATATCACGGATTAGTGACGTCACTACACGTTACTGATACGTCCTTTTAAGGGGAGGGGTGCGTTGAAGCTGATCAAGGACTCTTGAGCCAAAGACGTTGATCTACCCTCCTCATCCTCGGATCAAATCTGATAACGATCCATTCTTACTCCCGTTTTCTCTCCCTTCTCCATAAAAAAACTTTCTCCCCTATGTAAATAATGTTAACTTCCCACTTGTTTCCCCTAACCTTCTTCCATTTCCTCCTCCTTTTCTACCCTTTCATTATCCCACCTTCCCTTTCCTTCTCCTCTCCCCTTCTTCTGTTCCACTCTTGCCTTTAGTTTCTTCACTCATCTATTTTCTATCTCCACTTTCCTCTCTCCTCCTTCTGTTATCTTCACCACTTTCCTCTTCCCTCATCCTGTTATCATCTCTCCATTCTTCTTCCCTCCACCAGTTATCTTCTCTCTTTTTCCTTTTTCCCTCTTCCTGTTATCTTCTTATTTCTCCTCCTGTTCCCTTCTCCCCATTCCTCTTCCCATATGTTTCCTTCTCCTCTCTCTTCATTCTCCTTTCACCCTCGTCCCTCTTATTTCCTTCCCTCCATCCATTCTTCCTCCTCCCCCCTCTCTCCTCCATTCTTCCTCCTCCTCCGCTCCTTCCTCCATTCTTCCTCCTCCTCCTCCCCTCCCTCCTCCATTCTTCCTCCTTCTCCTCCCCTCCCTCCTCCATTCTTCCTCCTCCTCCTCTTCCTTAAACCACACGGAATAAAAGACTTTCATTCGCAATAACTTCCGGTTTTGTCATTTTTTCCCCTCAACGCGGCGAAATTAGTCAAAGTTTGAGAAGAGGGGAAAAAAGTGTATATACGCGAGGGGTAATTATGGCAGATATCCTCTGTGTGTGTTTTTTGTTTGGCCTTTTGTGTTTTGCCCTTTTTTTCCTTCCTTCTTGGGAGTTTAATAACCACTTGAGCCTTGATGAAAACAACTCCCGCCTGTTAGAGCCAATGGTTTATAAGACGCTTGTGAGGGGCGTATTATGAGGGATGGGGGAGAGCCTTTTATGGGGAAGATGGGGGAGTCTCTGGCAGGGAGATGGAAGGGAGATCAATGGAGGGTAGGGAAGGGGTTCTTTGGGAAAGTAAGTTTATTCAGGTACACAGGGAAGGGGGAAGTAGTAGGAAGTTCAGTGGGAAGTGGGTGAGGGGAGGGGGTTATTGTAGATGTGGTTGGTATGGTAGGGAGAGGAGAGGTTATTTGAGAAGGGGAAGGTGGTTCATGGTAGAAGTGGTTCGTGAGGAAGTGTGCGGAAGGAGAGAAGATTCATTTGCGATAAATGGAGGGAGGATGAACGTGGGAGGCAGATGAGAGAGGAGACATCGATGAGGAGAGAGAGTGGGAAGAAGTTTTCATGGCGGAGATGGGGAGAAAGATTCCCAAGCCCTTTTCACCCCAAATACTCCTAAGTCCTCCCCCACCAACCAGCTAATATATTACACTACTCAACACTCCTGTCTCCCCAACCCTCTCATTTTCAACCACTCAACCATATTAAGCACCTCACAAACAACTCATCTCTTTCCCTACAACCCCCTTTCCTTCCCTCTCTTCTTACCCGAAGGATGTTTTCGGGGGTCAATGCCCCCGTGGCCAGGTCCCAGACCAACCCTCTTGGTGGATCAGGACCTTATCAACCAGGATGTAACTGCTGGACACACGCAGTCCAACGCACTAACCACGTTCCGGCTGATCAGATACTGACTTGAAGGAGCTTGTCCAGTTTCCTCTTGAAGACAGCAAGGGTCCATAGGTAATCCCCTTATATATGATGAAAGACTGTTGAATAGTCTTGGGCCCCTTACACTTTGTGTTATCTCCCGGTGTACTCACGGCACTATTGCTTTTCCTTGAGGGTGGGGGTGGGTGGTTGGAGGGGTAATATTTTTCACCGTCTGTCGAACCTCTTGTTTTTGTGGAGGATTCAAGCGTTTCCGGTAATTTAGATGCTAGACTGAACGTATACATTACTGAAGGTTCTCTGTACATTATCTAGATCTGCAATTTCGTCTGCCTTAAAAGTGGCACTTAGTGTACAACAGTATTCCAGCCTAGATAGAACAAGTGACTTAAAGAGGACCATCACTGGCATGCCATCCCTTGTTTTGAAGGTTCTCATTATCCATTCTAACATTTTGTTTGCAGTTGTGATCCTTGAAAAACAATATCACGCCAAAGCACCTCATGCTAGTTTTTCCATCTATTGAGTTGTTAGAATTCCCTTACCCCTCTTCTCCTCTTTTTCTCTTTTCTGTACCTACTGTGAGATCTGGAGACTGCGTTCACAATATCTTTCTGGTGACAAACGGGAGATAGAGGTGTTAATCCCTGACTTCTCTGCTGTAGAAATGCAATTCTAATCCTTACAACACCACGTGGCTAGATTACTAATGAGATAACAGGATATAGATAGGTATCACATTTGTCATTTTCCACTTATCTGGCACTATGCCAGTTTGTAGAGATATGTTGAAAAGACTAGCCAATGGAGAAGTAGAAGGAGAGTAGAGAGAGGACCTGTGGACTAGCAGCTAGACTGGAAGGCCGGGTTAATGTCGTTGTATGTTGGGTCAGCTTCCCTGTGTGAGTGGAGGTATGTGCTACTAGTGGAGACTGAACTATGCATGCAGCTGGATCCATACTGGTTCCATACCACGATAAGTTATTTCAATCCGTATGGTGGCCGTCTGTCTTATCATTTCTCTGTAAATTCAATTTCTCTCAGTATTAATATTATTCCACCTCAACTGTGTTTCTTCAGTTGGTTTAGTAGCAGAGTGTAATTCCAGACTCATAAAGTAGATATCAGATTTGAAAGTTTGTTTACATTAACCCATGACTGACTTACGATTAATAATTATTTACTTAAGTGGTGGTCCACATAACAGTGGACTAATCTAATATACGTTAGTTGTGGCTTAATATATAATACTGATTTGTCCTTTTCTGAAAAGACTTGCGACCCTCCGGTCTTTATCTGCGTAAGTAGTATTATGGCTAAGTGTCCCTAAGTAATCCAGTACTCTTTAATTAAGATATAGTCGGTGGCTCACTGAGGGTAGAAAGCAGCACCTGTCTACGAGTATACTCAATGCCCACTGAATATATATTCCATTCCCACACCACATTCCCCTCCCTTCCCCTCCTCTCCCCCAGTATTTTCTACCCACATCCACTTACCTTTATTATCCACTCTCCTCACCCCCCACTCACCCTTTTTCCACATTCCAGCCTTACCTATCCTTCTTCCTCCCTCAAATTACCAAACCTTTGGTTAAAGAACGCTGAACGCCTTGTCTCCCTTTTTCTTCATTCACGACCTCCTTCTCCTCCTCTTTTCCCTTCTCATATTGTCTCTACCAACTGTTCCCCCCTTCCCTTCTCTTCCCATCTTTTTATCCACCGCGCCTTCTCCTTTTCCCTCCCCCTACCCCCTACACACATGCCTCCTGCTCCTCTTCAGCCACCAACCACGTCAAGTTTCAAACTAATCAAGGATAGGAGACCATTCTTTGAGGAGGAGTCGAGTCAAAGGCTTCATACGTCAGTGTTTTGTGTGTGTGTGTGTGTACTCACCTAATTGTGGTTGCAGGGGTCGAGTCACAGCTCCTGGCCCTGCCTCTTCGCTGGTGTGTGTGTGTTTGTTTCTTTGTTTTATGTAATTATCAGTGGGTAATTATCTTTGTTTCTGTCTGAATGTTTTTTTTTATAAAGCTGTGTGAAGAGGAATATTTGATTTTGTTGTTTTTGCTGTTGTAGTTTCTGCTGATGATGTTCCAGCTGCTCTTGTTGTCATTGTTCATTTTTATGTTTGTTGATTTTGATGTTGCTGATGCTGCTGAGGTAATTACTGTTGTTGTTGATGCTGCTGAGGTCATTACTGTTGTTGCTGATGCTGCTGAGGTCATTACTGTTGTTGTTGATGCTGCTGAGGTCATTACTGTTGTTGATGCTGCTGAGGTCATTACTGTTGTTGTTGATGCTGCTGAGGTCATTACTGTTGTTGTTGATGCTGCTGAGGTCATTACTGTTGTTGTTTATGCTGCTGAGGTCATTACTGTTGTTGTTTATGCTGCTGAGGTCATTACTGTTGTTGTTGATGCTGCTGAGGTCATTCTTTGTTGCTGATGCTGCTGAGGTCATTACTGTTGTTGCTGATGCTACTGAGGTCATTACTGTTGTTGTTGATGCTGCTGAGGTCATTACTGTTGTTGCTGATGCTGCTGAGGTCATTACTGTTGTTGCTGATGCTGCTGAGGTCATTACTGTTGTTGTTGATGCTGCTGAGGTCATTACTGTTGTTGTTGATGATGCTGAGGTCATTACTGTTGTTGCTGATTACCTGAGGTCATTACTGTTGTTGTTGATGCTGCTGAGGTCATTACTGTTGTTGTTGATGCTGCTGAGGTCATTACTGTTGTTGTTGATGCTGCTGAGGTCATTACTGTTGTTGTTGATGCTGCTGAGGTCATTACTGTTGTTGTTGATGCTGCTGAGGTCATTACTGTTGTTGCTGATGCTGCTGAGGTCATTACTGTTGTTGATGCTGCTGAGGTCATTACTGTTGTTGTTGATGCTGCTGAGGTCATTACTGTTGTTGTTGATGCTGCTGAGGTCATTACTGTTGTTGCTGATGCTGCTGAGGTCATTACTGTTGTTGTTGATGCTGCTGAGGTCATTACTGTTGTTGTTGATGATGCTGAGGTCATTACTGTTGTTGTTGATGCTGCTGAGGTCATTACTGTTGTTGTGATGTGCTGAGGTCATTACTGTTGTTGTGATGCTGCTGAGGTCATTACTGTTGTTGTTGATGCTGCTGAGGTCATTACTGTTGTTGTTGATGCTGCTGAGGTCATTACTGTTGTTGTTGATGCTGCTGAGGTCATTACTGTTGTTGTTGATGCTGCTGAGGTCATTCCTGTTGTTGTTGATGCTGAGGTCATTACTGCTGTTGTTGATGCTGCTGAGGTCATTACTGTTGTTGCTGATGCTGCTGAGGTCATTACTGTTGTTGATGCTGAGGTCATTACTGTTGTTGTGATGCTGCTGAGGTCATTACTGCTGTTGTTGATGCTGCTGAGGTCATTACTGTTGTTGTTGATGCTGCATGAGGTCATTACTGCTGTTGTTGATGCTCTGAGGTCATTACTGTTTGTTGATGCTAGAGGTCATTACTGTTGTTGTTGATGCTGCTGAGGTCATTCTGTTGTTGTTGATGCTGAGGTCATTACTGTGTTGTTGATGCTGTGAGGTCATTACTGTTGTTGTTGATGCTGCTGAGGTCATTACTGTTGTTGTGATGCTGCTGAGGTCATTACTGTTGTTGTTGATGCTGCTGAGGTCATTACTGTTGTTGTTGATGCTGCTGAGGTCATTACTGTTGTTTGATGCTGCTGAGGTCATTACTGTTGTTGATGCTGCTGAGTCATTACTGCGTTGTTGATGCTACTGAGGTCATTACTGTTGTTGTTGATGCTACTGAGGTCATTACTGTTGTTGTTGATGCTGCTGAGGTCATTACTGCTGTTGTTGATGCTTCTGAGGTCATTACTGTTGTTGATGCTACTGAGGTCATTACTGTTGTTTTGATGCTGCTGAGGTCATTACTGTGTTGTTGATGCTAATGAGGTCATTACTGTTGTTGATGCTGATGAGGTCATTACTGTTGTTGTTGATGCTGCTGAGGTCATTACTGTTGTTGATGATGCTGATGTCATTACTGTTGTTTTTTATGCTGCTGAGGTCATTACTGTTGTTGTTGATGCTGCTGAGGTCATTACTGTTGTTTTTGATGCTGCTGAGGTCATTACTGTTGTTGATGATGCTGAGGTCATTACTGTTGTTGTTGATGCTGCTGAGGTCATTACTGTTGTTTTTGATGCTGCTGAGGTCATTACTGTTGTTGTTGATGCTGCTGCTGAGGTCATTAATGTTGTTGTTGATGCTGCTGCTGAGGTCATTACTGTTGTTGTTGATGCTGCTGAGGTCATTACTGTTGTTGTTGATGCTGCTGAGGTCATTACTGTTGTTGTTGATGCTGCTGAGGTCATTACTGTTGTTGTTGACGCTCGAAGCTGCTGCTGTTGTGTTGCTGTTATTTTTGTGTGAAGACACTTCGCACAACAAGCTTTTATTGGCACAACGTTTCTCTTTTGACGGATCGAAAAGTTGTCCTGATATTGGCAACTTTTCTTCAGCATTATCCGCAGCATGTCATTCACTTCCATCATGTCATTCACTTCCATCGTGTCATTCACTTCCATCGTGTCATTCACTTCCATCGTGTCATTCACTTCCATCATGTCATTCATCACTTCCATCATGTCATTCACTTCCATCATGTCATTCACTTCCATCATGTCATTCACTTCCATCATGTCATTCACTTCCATCGTGTCATTCACTTCCATCGTGTCATTCACTTCCATCATGTCATTCACTTCCATCATGTCATTCACTTCCATCATGTCATTCACTTCCATCATGTCATTCATCATCTGTCATTCACTTCCATCATGTCATTCACTTCCATCATGTCATTCATCACTTCCATCATGTCATTCACTTCCATCATGTCATTCACTTCCATCATGTCATTCACTTCCATCATGTCATTCACTTCCATCGTGTCATTCACTTCCATCGTGTCATTCACTTCCATCTGTCATTCACTTCCATCATGTCATTCACTTCCATCATGTCATCATCACTTCATCATGTCATTCATCACTTCCATCATGTCATTCATCACTTCCATCATGTCATTCATCACTTCCATCATGTCATTCACTTCCATCATGTCATTCACTTCCATCGTGTCATTCACTTCCATCGTGTCATTCACTTCCATCGTGTCATTCACTTCCATCGTGTCATTCACTTCCATCATGTCATTCACTTCCATCATGTCATTCATCACTTCCATCATGTCATTCATCACTTCCATCATGTCATTCACTTCCATCGTGTCATTCACTTCCATCGTGTCATTCACTTCCATCGTGTCATTCACTTCCATCGTGTCATTCACTTCCATCATGTCATTCACTTCCATCATGTCATTCATCACTTCCATCATGTCATCCATCACTTCCATCATGTCATTCACTTCCATCATGTCATTCACTTCCATCATGCCATTCACTTCCATCGTGTCATTCACTTCCATCGTGTCATTCACTTCCATCGTGTCATTCATCACTTCCATCATGTCATTCATCCCTTCCATCATGTCATTCACTTCCATCATGTCATTCACTTCCATCATGTCATTCACTTCCATCATGTCATTCATCACTTCCATCATGTCATTCACTTCCATCATGGCATTCATCACTTCCATCATGTCATTCATCACTTCCATCATGTCATTCATCACTTCCATCATGTCATTCATCACTTCCATCATGTCATTCACTTCCAACATGTCATTCATCACTTCCATCATGTCATTCACTTCTAAAATTGCTTTTCTTGTTACTGCAGATGACGATAATTATGTGCTGCTGCTATTGTTTTTTATTTTGTTTTTGTTGCAGCTTTGTATATGCTCGTGTTGCTGCTTCGTTTATGTTACTGTTGTTGTTATTGCTTTGTTTATGTTACTGTTGGTGTTGTTGCTTTATGTTACTGTTGGTGTTGTTGTTGCTGCTTTGTTAATGTTACTGTTAGTGTTGTCGTTGCTTTGTTTGTTACTGTTGTTGTTGCTGTTTTGTTTATTTTACTGGTGTTGCTGTCGTTGCTTTGTTTAAGTTACTATTGGTGTTGTAGCTTTGTCTATGTTACTGTTGGTGTTGTTGTTGCTTTGTTTAGGTTTCTGTTGTTGTTGCTTTGTTTATGCTACTTTTGTTCTTGTTTTGTTTATGTTACCGATTGTATTGTTGTTTATGTTACTGTTAGTGTTGTTGCTTCCTAACCTATTCCACCCACACACAGCTACGCATCCCTACCCTCCCCCCACAGCTTTCACTCCTCTCCCCCCTATCACCCCACTCCCTCCCTCTCTCCCTCCCTCTCATTAACTTACGAAATAGAATGCGATTACTGCTCCAGAATTTTGCTAGTAATTATGCCAGCTTTACCCTTAGAATTTGCATGGAAATGATATCAGATTAATCATCATGGAGAGGAGAGAGGGAGAGGAAAGGGGGAATGAGAGAGGGAAGCAGGGGAGAGGAGAGAAGGTAATGAGAGGATAGAAACGGAGGGAAAAGAGAGAAGACGAGAGATAGTAGGATAGGTGATGGTTTGGGAGGAAAGAAGAGGGAGAGAGTGGAGAGAAGGGACGGGGTGGAAAGGGTGGGGAGAATGAAATGGGGGGAGGGGATACAGAAGGGAATTAGCAAGGCTGCGGTGATAATGTGAGAATGGATGTGTGCCGCTAACAAGGCCTGGTATTGTAAGCTGATACTGCTTAGGATGATCCTAATGATCATTGATCTGTGAGCATACTTAGGCAGGACCCCCTTCCTTACCCCAGGTGAGGGGATGGTATAAAGGAATGAAGTGGGTGCAGGAAAGGGAAGGAAAGGGAAAGGAAAAAGAGAGGAGGAAAGAGAAGCAGAGAAGACAGAAATAAAGGGGAAAGGAGGAAAAGTGAAAGGAGCGAAGGAAAAAAACTAACCAGATAAGGTTCCTCTAACAGTTTATTGCAATCTTATTCTCGGTGTATCTGTCAGTGGATGTACACCAAGAAGTGTGTGTATCTGTCAGTGGATGTACACCAAGAAGTGTGTGTATCTGTCAGTGGATGTACACCAAGAAGTGTGTGTATCTGTCAGTGGATGTACACCAAGAAGTGTGTGTATCTGTCAGTGGATGTACACCAAGAAGTGTGTGTATCTGTCAGTGGATGTACACCAAGAAGTGTGTGTATCTGTCAGTGGATGTACACCAAGAATGTGTGTATCTGTCAGTAGATGTACACCAAGAAGTGTGTGTATCTGTCAGTGGATGTACACCAAGAAGTGTGTGTATCTGTCAGTGGATGTACACCAAGAAGTGTGTGTATCTGTCAGTGGATGTACACCAAGAAGTGTGTGTATCTGTCAGTAGATGTACACCAAGAAGTGTGTGTATCTGTCAGTGGATGTACACCAAGAAGTGTGTATATCTGTCAGTGGATGTACACCAAGAAGTGTGTATATCTGTCAGTGGATGTACACCAAGAAGTGTGTATATCTGTCAGTAGATGTACACCAAGAAGTGTGTGTATCTGTCAGTGGATGTACACCAAGAAGTGTGTGTATCTGTCAGTGGATGTACACCAAGAAGTGTGTGTATCTGTCAGTGGATGTACACCAAGAAGTGTGTGTATCTGTCAGTGGATGTACACCAAGAAGTGTGTATATCTGTCAGTAGATGTACACCAAGAAGTGTGTGTATCTGTCAGTGGATGTACACCAAGAAGTGTGTGTATCTGTCAGTAGATGTACACCAAGAAGTGTGTGTATCTGTCAGTGGATGTACACCAAGAAGTGTATCTGTCAGTGGATGTACACCAAGAAGTGTGTGTATCTGTCAGTGGATGTACACCAGGAAGTGTGTGTATCTGTCAGTGGATGTACACCAAGAAGTGTGTATCTGTCAGTGGATGTACACCAAGAAGTGTATCTGTCAGTGGATGTACACCAAGAAGTGTGTGTATCTGTCAGTGGATGTACACCAAGAAGTGTGTGTATCTGTCAGTGGATGTACACTGAGATAACTTTAATATCTTTTATTTGGCTTAATGTAACAAAACAAAATACGTAAACAACCGACCACCATATTTACTCCGTGGCTACAACTACAAACACGTAATTAATAGTTGGTTTCAAAGTCTTATTTCACCTGATGCGAACAATGAACACCGTGGATAATTATTATAATCATGAGAGAGCGCTAAACCCGTAGGGATTATACATCGCATGTAGGTAAGGGAGGGGGATGGAAGGTATTCAGGCTTAATTCAGGGAACTGGAGCACAGATCCAATTCCCTAGATCAAGAGCCCCTCACCAGCGTCAAGGAGCCTGCCTTGAGGAGGACACTGTGGATAAGTAAGACACATGTACAACACTCGGGTATCTTTATTCAGAAACGTTTCGCCTACACAGCAGGCTTCTTCAGTCCAGTACACAGGAGTTTGCAGGAGCAGTAGAGATGTGAAGACGTAATCAGTCCATCACCCTTGAAGACGTAGTTCTGAGGTGGTCAGTCCCTCAGCCTGGAGAAGAGTTTTGTTCCATAGTTCCATGCTCCAGACTATGGAACAAAACTCTTCTCTAGGCTGAGGGACTAACCACCTCAGAACTACGTCTTCAAGGCTGATGCACTGATTACGTCTTCACATCTCTACTGCTCCTGCAAACTCCTGTGTACTGGACTGAAGAAGCCTGCTGTGTAGGCGAAACGTTTCTGAATAAAGATACCTGAGTGTTGTACATGTGTCTTATCAACATGTCGGTATTGTATACCATATTCAGTGAACACCGTAGCTGATGTGTTCTCCGTGAGTGCTCACTACTCGTTGTGATGTGTTCTCCGTGAGTGCTCACTACTCGTTGTGTCGAGGATGACTAGATTGTGTGGAGCTGGAAGGATTGTTGGAGAGGGTAGTTAGAAGGTATTAAGGGCTTGCATGTGTTATTGGGGTAATAGGGGGGTTAGGGTGGGGGTGGGCAGTGGTGGTGGGAGAAGGGAGGGAGCAAAGGGAGGAGGGGTTGGTTTAATGGCTTGTTGAATCTGTTAGAGATTGGAGTGCTCTAGGAATGACCTTGTGTGTACTCACCTATTTGTGCTTGCAGGGGTCGATTCACAGCTTCTGGCCCCCGCCTCTTCGCTACTGTATGTATGTGTCAGTAGGATGTTGGTTACTTTACTCAATGAGAATGAGCCAGTAGACCTATGGCAGTAAATCTACAAGTTCTCAACTTTCTGTCATGTTAAGAGTGACGTGTCAATTAAAGATGAATTTATCAACTTACCTTATAATCCTCATAAATTTTATGTAGAGTCTTATGAATAAATCTAGTTTATACAGTACTGAACTTATAATCAAATTAGAATCAGTACTTTTTTCTGTATAACTCGACCACTGATCTGCGTGTTACAACTCTTGTCGGGTTTTAACCAATCAATGAGGCTGTTAAAATCTCTCACATGAATAAACAGACCATTACACTCTTGCCCATTTTCTATGCTGTAATTTTTCTTGAAGACTTTTTCCAGTTTGCCCAAAACTGGAAAAAAATCTTCAACACAATCATGAAGAACATTTACAGCATCAGATTTATTTTTAAAAAGTTTTCTATTCTACCATAAATTATCATATAACTCATTGACTCAAAGTTTCATGTAATACGTTGTGAAATTATATAAAATATTACCAAATTTTATACACTAAACTGCAAAAAAAAAAAACAATTTCTTGGAGACACCATCATTTTCTTTAGGTTTGAAATTACCAATAATTTCCTGTTAACATGAAATATATTTTGGAGGGACAACCTTTGATATACCTCCGATGAGTTTCGAGAGTCTTTCCATTCCCGGAGCCCGGCCATGGGTCAGGCTCGTCTGGCTCACCATTATTTATATAAAAACTAACAAAATTAATTTCCAAGGACCAATTTCAAAGAGACTTATCTATTGGGGAAAATATCACACGTCGTAGTTATTAACCAATTATTCAATTAAAATTTATTTTTATTAAACGCAAATAACGTCAAAAATGCTTAAAAGCTTTCAGAAAAAGCTCATTATCTGCCAGTAATTAAAAAAAAAAAAACTCGAGAACCTCCAACGTTATATGAAAAATTCCCAGAATCTTGGAAGACCACCGCCGAGAATTAATCTGTGAGCTTCAACGAAGGAATTTATGGCGATCATCTCGTACGCTGAGGCATCCAGGCTGGCAGGCGAGCAAGCAAGCAGGAGGTAGGTAGGCAGGCGAGCAAGCAAGCAGGAGGTAGGTAGGCAGGCGAGCAAGCAAGCAGCGCAGGTAGGTAGGCAGGCAGCAAGCTAGGCAGGAGTAGCAGGCGAGCGCGCAGGAGGTAGGTAGGGCAGCGCAGCAGGAGGTAGGTAGGCAGGCGAGCAAGCAAGCAGGAGGTAGGTAGGCGAGCAAGCAAGCAAGGTAGGTAGGCAGGCGAGCAAGCAAGCAGGTAGGTAGGAGGCAGAGCAAGCAAGCAGAGGTAGGTAGGCAGAGAGCAAGCAAGCAGAGGTAGGTAGGAGGCGAGCAAGCAAGCAGAGAGGTAGGAGGCGAGCAAGCAAGCAGAGGTAGGTAGGCAGGCGAGCAAGCAAGCAGGAGGTAGGAGGCAGGCGAGCAAGCAAGCAGGAGGTAGGTAGGCAGGCGAGCAAGCAAGCAGGAGGTAGGAGGCAGGAGCAAGCGCAGGAGGTAGGTAGGCAGGCGAGCAAGCAAGCAGGAGGTAGGTAGGCAGGCGAGCAAGCAAGCAGGAGGTAGGTAGGCAGGCGAGCAAGCAAGCAGAGGTAGGTAGGCAGGCGAGCAAGCAAGCAGGAGGTAGGTAGGCAGGCGAGCAAGCAAGCAGAGGTAGGTAGGCAGGCGAGCAAGCAAGCAGAGGTAGGTAGCAGGCAGCAAGCAAGCAGGAGGTAGGTAGGCAGGCGAGCAGCAAGCAGGAGGTAGGTAGGCAGGCGAGCAAGCAAGCAGGAGGTAGGTAGGCAGGCGAGCAAGCAAGCAGGAGGTAGGTAGGCAGGCGAGCAAGCAGGAGGTAGGTAGGCAGGCGAGCAAGCAGAGAGGTAGGTAGGCAGGCGAGCAAGCAAGCAGGAGGTAGGTAGGCAGGCGAGCAAGCAAGCAGGAGGTAGGTAGGCAGGCGAGCAAGCAAGCAGAGGTAGGTAGGCAGGCGAGCAAGCAAGCAGAGGTAGGTAGGCAGGCAGCAGCAAGCAAGACAGAGAAGCAGGAGGTAGGTGCGAGCAAGCAAGCAGAAGGTAGGTAGGCAGGCGAGCAAGAAGCAGAGGTAGGTAGGCAGGCAGCAGCAAGCAGGAGGTAGGTCAGGCAGCAAGCAGGAGGAGGTAGGAGGAGCAGAGCAAGCAAGCAGGGTAGGTAGGCAGGCGAGCAAGCAAGCAGGAGGTAGGTAGGCAGGCGAGCAAGCAAGCAGGAGGTAGGTAGGCAGGCAGGAGGAGGTAGGAGGCAAGCAGGAGGTAGGTAGGCAGGCGAGCAAGCAAGCAGGAGGTAGGTAGGCAGGCGAGCAAGCAAGCAGGAGGTAGGTAGGCAGGCGAGCAAGCAAGCAGGAGGTAGGTAGGCAGCGAGCAAGCAAGCAGGAGGTAGGTAGGCAGGCGAGCAAGCAACAGGAGGTAGGTAGGCAGGCGAGCAAGCAAGCAGAGGTAGGTAGGCAGGCGAGCAAGCAAGCAGAAGGTAGGTAGGCAGGCGAGCAAGCAAGCGAGGTAGGTAGGCAGGCGAGCAAGCAAGCAGAAGGTAGGTAGGCAGGCGAGCAAGCAAGCAGGAGGTAGGTAGGCAGGCGAGCAAGCAAGCAGAAGGTAGGTAGGCAGGCGAGCAAGCAAGCAGAAGGTAGGTAGGCAGGCAGCAAGCAAGCAGAAGGTAGGTAGGCAGGCGAGCAATTAAGTAGGAGGTAGGTAGGCAGGCGAGCAAGCAAGCAGGAGGTAGGTAGGCAGGCAGAGCAATTAAGTAGGAGGTAGGTAGGCAGCAGCAAGCAAGCAGGAGGTAGGTAGGCAGGCGAGCAAGCAAGCAGGAGGTAGGTAGGCAGGCGAGCAAGCAGCAGAAGGTAGGTAGGCAGGCGAGCAAGCAAGCAGGAGGTAGGTAGGCAGGCGAGCAAGCAAGCAGGAGGTAGGTAGGCAGGCGAGCAAGCAAGCAGGAGGTAGGTAGGCAGGCGAGCAAGCAAGCAGGAGGTAGGTAGGCAGGCGAGCAAGCAAGCAGAAGGTAGGTAGGCAGGCGAGCAAGCAAGCAGAAGGTAGGTAGGCAGGCGAGCAAGCAAGCAGGAGGTAGGTAGGCAGGCGAGCAAGCAAGCAGGAGGTAGGTAGGCAGGCGAGCAAGCAAGCAGGAGGTAGGTAGGCAGGCGAGCAAGCAAGCAGGAGGTAGGTAGGCAGGCGAGCAAGCAAGCAGGAGGTAGGTAGGCAGGCGAGCAAGCAAGCAGGAGGTAGGTAGGCAGGCGAGCAAGCAAGCAGAAGGTAGGTAGGCAGGCGAGCAAGCAAGCAGGAGGTGGTAGGCAGGCGAGCAAGCAAGCAGAAGGTAGGTAGGCAGGCGAGCAAGCAAGCAGGAGGTAGGTAGGCAGGCAGCAAGCAACAGGAGGTAGGTAGGCAGGCGAGCAAGCAAGCAGAAGGTAGGTAGGTAGGCGAGCAAGCAAGCAGAAGGTAGGTAGGCAGGCGAGCAAGCAAGCAGGAGGTAGGTAGGCAGGCGAGCAAGCAAGCAGGAGGTAGGTAGGCAGGCGAGCAAGCAAGCAGGAGGTAGGTAGGCAGGCGAGCAAGCAAGCAGGAGGTAGGTAGGCAGGCGAGCAAGCAAGCAGGAGGTAGGTAGGTAGGCGAGCAAGCAAGCAGAAGGTAGGTAGGCAGGCGAGCAAGCAAGCAGGAGGTAGGTAGGCAGGCGAGCAAGCAAGCAGAAGGTAGGTAGGTAGGCAGGCGAGCAAGCAAGCAGGAGGTAGGTAGGCAGGCGAGCAAGCAAGCAGATAGGCAGGGGAGTGTCAGCAAGCACGCAGACGAAAGTAAGCAAGCAAGCGATCGAACAAGCAAGAAAGTAAGCAGGGAAGAAGGTAGGCAGACAAGTGAGCAACCTGGCAGGCAGGCAAGACGACGAGCTGTCAAAAAAGCAGGATGACAGGCAGGCAGGCAGGCAAGCAGGCAAGCAGGCAGGATGGCAGGCAGGCAGGCAGGCAGGCAGGCAGGCACTCAGGCAGGCAGGCAGGCAGGCAGGATGACAGGCAGGCAGGCAGGCAGACAGGCAGGCAGGCAAGCAGGCAGGATGACAGGCAGGCAGGCAGGCAGGCAGGCAGGCAGGCAAGCAGGCAGGATGACAGGCAGGCAGGCAGGCAGGCAAGCAGGCAGGATGACAGGCAGGGGCTGACTTAAGATGATACACAACTGTCAAGACTCACCACACAAGCAATGAATGGACTATCAACAACACAACACCCAGGGAACATAGGTAGGAGACAAGCGTTCATTGTGGCAGGGAGCAGTCCCTGCTCGCGGGAGGCAGTTCGTGGCGGGGAGGCCAGCCCGCTTCATGTGGCGGGAGGCCAGTCCCGCTCCTCTGGCGAGGAGGCCAGTCCTGCTCTGGAGCAGCCTGCCTGTGGCGGGGAGGCCAGTCCCTGCTCCTCTGGTGGCGGGGAGGCCAGTCCCTGCTGCCTCTGTGGCGGGAGGCCAGTCCCTGCTCTCTGTGGCGGGGAGGCCAGTCCTGCCTCCTCGTGCAGGGGAGGCCAGTCCCTGCTTCCTGTGGCGGGGAGGCCAGTCCCTGCTCCCTCTGT
The DNA here is from genome assembly GCA_009830355.1 of Cherax destructor. Lineage (NCBI taxonomy): Eukaryota > Metazoa > Arthropoda > Malacostraca > Decapoda > Parastacidae > Cherax > Cherax destructor. The sequence continues at coordinate 346,234 of WNWK01000206.1, read as the reverse complement.
GGCGGGGAGGCCAGTCCCTGCTCTCCTCTGTGGCGGGGAGGCCAGTCCCTGCCTCCTCTGGGCGGGGAGGCCAGTCCGCTTCCTGTGGCGGGGAGGCCAGTCCCTGCTCTCCTCTGTGGCGGGGAGGCCAGTCCCTGCTCTCCTCTGTGCGGGGAGGCCAGTCCCTGCCTTCGTGGGGAGGCCAGTCCCTGCTCTCCTCTGTGCGGGAGGCCAGTCCCTGCTCTCCTCTGTGGCGGGAGGCCAGTCCCTGCTCTCCCTCTGTGGCGGGAGGCCAGTCCCTGCTCTCCCTCTGTGGCGGGGAGGCCAGTCCCTGCTCTCCCTCTGTGGCGGGAGGCCAGTCCCTGCTCTCCTCTGTGGCGGGAGGCCAGTCCCTGCTCTCCTCTGTGGCGGGGAGGCCAGTCCCTGCTCTCCCTCTGTGGCGGGGAGGCCAGTCCCTGCTCTCCCCTCTGTGGCGGGGAGGCCAGTCCCTGCTCTCCCCTCTGTGGCGGGGAGGCCAGTCCCTGCTCTCCCCTCTGTGGCGGGGAGGCCAGTCCCTGCTCTCCCCTCTGTGGCGGGGAGGCCAGTCCCTGCTCTCCCTCTGTGGCGGGGAGGCCAGTCCCTGCTCTCCCTCTGTGGCGGGAGGCCAGTCCCTGCTCTCCCTCTGTGGCGGGGAGGCCAGTCCCTGCTCTCCCTCTGTGGCGGGAGGCCAGTCCCTGCTCTCCCTCTGTGGCGGGAGGCCAGTCCCTGCTCTCCCTCTGTGGCGGGGAGGCCAGTCCCTGCTCTCCCTCTGTGGCGGGAGGCCAGTCCCTGCTCTCCCTCTGTGGCGGGGAGGCCAGTCCCTGCTCTCCTCTGTGGGAGGCCAGTCCCTGCTCCTCTGGGGCGGGGAGGCCAGTCCCTGCTCTCCCCTCTGTGGCGGGAGGCCAGTCCCTGCTCTCCCTCTGTGGCGGGGAGGCCAGTCCCTGCTCTCCCTCTGTGGCGGGGAGGCCAGTCCCTGCTCTCCCTCTGTGGCGGGAGGCCAGTCCCTGCCTCTCGTGGCGGAGGCCAGTCCTCTCTCCTCTGTGGCGGGGAGGCCAGTCCCTGCTCTCCCTCTGTGGCGGGGAGGCCAGTCCCTGCTCTCCCTCTGTGGCGAGGAGGCCAGTCCCTGCTCTTCCCTCTGTGGCGGGGAGGCCAGTCCCTCTCTCCCTCTGTGGCGGGAGGCCAGTCCCTGCTCTCCCTCTGTGGCGGGGAGACCAGTCCCTGCTCTCCCTCTGTGGCGGGAGGCCAGTCCCTGCTCTCCTCTCTGTGGCGGGGAGGCCAGTCCCTGCTCTCCCCTCTGTGGCGGGAAGGCCAGTCCCTGCTCTCCCCTCTGTGGCGGGGAGGCCAGTCCCTGCTCTCCCCTCTGTGACGGGGAGGCCAGTTCCTGCTCTCCACTCTGTGACGGGGAGGCCAGTCCCTGCTCTTCCCTCTGTGGCGGGGAGGCCAGTCCCTGCTCTCCTCTGTGGCGGGAAGCCAGTCCCTGCTCTCCCCTCTGTGGCGGGGAGGCCAGTCCCTGCTCTCCCCTCTGTGGCGAGGAGGCCAGTCCCTGCTCTTCCCTCTGTGACGGGGAGGCCAGTCCCTGCTCTCCTCTCTGTGGCGGGGAGGCAAGTCCCCGCTCTCCTCTCTGTGGCGGGGAGGCCAGTCCCCGTTCTCCCCTCGGTGGCGGGGAGGCCAGTCCCCGTTCTCCCCTCGGTGGCGGGGAGGCCAGTCCCCGCTCTCCCCTCTGTGACGGGGAGGCCAGTCCCTGCTCTCCTTTCTGTGGCGGGGAGGCCAGTCCCCGCTCTCCCCTCTGTGGCGGGGAGGCCAGTCCCTGCTCTCCCCTCTGTGGCGGGGAGGCCAGTCCCTGCTCTCCTCTCTGTGGCGGGGAGGCCAGTCCCTGCTCTCCTCTCTGTGACGTGGAGGCCAGTCCCCGCTCTTCCCTCTGTGTCGGGGAGGCCAGTCCCTGCTCTCCCCTCGGTGGCAGGGAGGCCAGTCCCTGCCCTCCCCTCGGTGGCGGGGAGGCCAGTCCCTGCCCTCCCCTCGGTGGCAGGGAGGCCAGTCCCTGCTCTCCCCTCGGTGGCAGGGGGGCAGTCCGCCTCCCTCGGTGCGGGCCTCCTCCCTCCTCGGTGGCGGGAGGCCAGTCCCTGCCCTCCCCTCGGTGGCGGGGAGGCCAGTCCCTGCCCTCCTCTCTGTGGTGGGGAGGCAAGTTCCTGCCCTCCCGTATGTGGTGGGGAGGCCAGTTCCTGCTCTCCCGTCTGTGGTGGATAGGCCAGTCCCTGCTCTGTGTTGGGGAGGTCAGGGACGCTGTAGAGTGCAGAGGGGATCTGGGGAATGGATTGAATAGGGGAGAGGAGGGAAGCTGAGGAATGAGGAGAATGGGAAGAGTTTGGAGAGGATAGAAGTGGAAAGGGTAGAGGATGATAAAGAGGTTAAAGTGGGTTGGAGGAAAAAAAACATGAAGATTAAAAGGGTTGGAGGGAAGGAAAGAAAACTGAAGGTGAATGAAGGAATTTAATTGAAGAAGAAATGGAAAGCGAATGGTGAAGCAAGTAGTTGACGGAAGAATGAGAGAGTAGAGAAAGTGTGATGAAGGATGGTGAGAGAGGTAAGTGGGTGCTGAGGAAGGTAAGGGGGGTACTGAGGAAGGTAAAGGGGGTACTGAGGAAGGTAAAGGGGGTACTGAGGAAGGTAAAGGGGTACTGAGGAAGGTAAAGGGGGTACTGAGGAAGGTAAAGGGGGTACTGAGGAAGGTGAGGCTGTATACCTGGAGGGTGTTCCGGGGGTCAACGCCCCCGGAACACCTATGGGCCTCAGGCCTCACCTATGGGCTGATAGATTTCCCAGAATGAAAATGAATTAAAATCTATTAGAACTAGATTCAGGACTTTAAAAAATCATAATAAAAAGCTACTTTAGTATAGGAAGGAATCAAGATAGGAGGAGGAGGAGAGAGGGAAGGAGGAAGAAACCAGTGTAGGAGAGGGAGGAGGTGAAGGTTTAAGACAATGGTTATTTTGAAACCTCAATCTCATTATCACAAAGTCTGCTGAAAATAAAGTGATTTTCACTAATCCTACCCAGAGGGCGCCGTGATGCAGGTGAAGGGTTCCCCTTCCTGGTATCAAACCTGATTACCCATTCCCCAGCCGCTGCATGACCCCCTACGGGATTAGCGCTTCCCCCATGAACATAAAACTAATAATAATTCATTGGTCCTGGAATCAGTGTTCAGTTATTTCATTCAAAAACATATTTAGATTTTGATAATACTGGAACGCATTTTGACAATACTGGAACGCATTTTGACGATACTGTAACGTATCTTGACGATACCAGAACGTATTTTGACGATACTAGAGCGCATTTTGACGATACTGGAAAGCATTTTGATGATACTGGAACGCATTTTAAAAGATACTGTGTGCATTTTGATTTTGACTAGCCCTCGAATGAATTTTAAATAAAATTTCCCTGGGACAGGTTTATATGTCGTAGAATCACGAATTTAAAAACAAAAAAAACTGGAACTTCGATTCTGGGAGTTCCTGAAACTACTACACATTTTATGCAGCTTTTAAATGGCAATTTAAAATGTAAAGTTTACAATAAAGATGCAAATACATTTAATTAATAATTAGGTTATTCATTTTTTCCTGACATCAGAGGTAATATTCAGGAAAAATAATAAAATAATGATATCATTATTATTATTATTATGATTATTATTATTATTATCAGAATAAAGAATAAAGTAATAATTCCAAGGATGAGAAGTCTGAAGAATAAATACCAGACGCATCACCCAGCAATGTTATAGACATCAACAAACAAGATGGCTGCTTTTCAAGACTGATATCAAGAATTTTTATTCACAATGCTTCGGGTTGCCAGGAATTTTGATCCCCGATGTTCGAACCCTCAAGAATTTCATTTTGATCGGTGAAGACTTAGAAATATGGGGGTCACTGGGGAATTCGACAAAGTGGAAGTGGTCGTAAAAATCCAATATTTCTCGGCCCTCGTTATATATTACTGAAGAATATTAAGCACTTAGCGTCTGTTGTGTATGTGTACACACCTATGTGTGTGATGTAGGTCACTGTGCGTGTGAGTGATGTGTACACACCTGTTTGTGATTGCAGGGGGTCGAATCTCAGTTCCTGGCTTCGTCTCTTAACTTATTACTTGCCGATTTCCTCCCCCCTCCTAACCTTGTTGGCCCTGTCATACCTATTCTTAAAACTACGTATTCAGCCTGCTAAACCTACTTAGTCGTCAAGGTTATTCCACTTCCTGAACAACAGATCAACCAGGCTGTGATGGATATGTACGGCTGCGGGTCACCAGCAGCAACAGCCTGGTTGACCAGGCTAGCACCAGACAAGCCTGACCCATGTCCGGGCCCCGGGAGTAGAAAGACTCTCGAAACTCATCAAAGGTACCTTGAGGCAGAATAAATTCTTCCTGACATCATTTCTTGCCTCTCGAACAATATTTCCGTCCATCTAATCAAGTCCTTTGAGTATTTTGTACGTCGTTTCCCACTCATGCAGGAGAGGCTCAATTTCTTTAGTTTGTTTCCACAGTTCGACCCACTTACCTCTAGTACTAGTTCATTGCTAACCTCTCAACTTTCTTCAGTTTCCTAACAAGATTTATCAGGTGGGGGTTCCATGCTGGTTCTCCAGATTCCAAAATGGGTCAGACATATATCGTACAAACGGACGTGTAAAACTGTCGACAAATCTTAGATTCGCTAAGGGAGAATTAATTGCAGATGTCTTCGATGTGCCTCAGGCGATATGCTCGGCACTAAGTTCACCCCTAGATCTCTCTTCTTGAGTGAGGATTGAAGCCTCTGTTACCAGAGTGTATACTCAGTTTTCAGACTTCTTTCCCTTTTCTCAAGTTTCATAACCCAGCATTTGCTGGGGTTCAACTCCAGTAGCCACTTGTCTGACCAGTCAGACAAATTGTCAAGAACATTTGTTGCTTTCTTTGTCCTTATTATTTGTATTATCTTTAATATCAAATCATGTGGAAACAGTGAAACATCTATCTCACCTATATCATTTAAACATGATGATTAAAACGTGCAACAGTTGGGTATCTGTTACACATGTCATAATAATCAACTTGTCGGTATTTTATATAATTTCCAATATCATTTAAATATACCAGAAAGTGTGCCTGTCCCAGTACTGACCCTTGTGGAATCGCACTTTTACAAATGTCTATTCTGACTCCTCGGACAATTGCTCTTTGCCTCCTTCTTCGATTTATTATAATACCCTCCCTGTGTGTGTGTGTGTGAGTGTGTGTGTACTCACCTATTTGTGGTTGCAGGGGGTCGATTCATAGCTCCTGACCCCGTGTGTGTGTGTGTGTAAATTAAAAAGCTATACCCTGACATAAGATAGGCAGCAGTGTTAATGGTGGTAGGTCATGGTAGTTGCAGGTATGTGGGTCAGCATACCTCACACTGCACCTCGCCACCACCCACATTCCCACCAGTGAAAACTTCCCACCACTCCCTATACACACATACAATCCCTCCGGATAAAGGCATAAATTTCTGTAGTAATAGGTCTTTCTTTTAAACGTGTTTGGATAAATGCATAATGGGCCGCATTGTAAGAGGTCTTTTGTTTATCTGAACTTTCGTTTTATTGGGATTTCTGATTATACAGAATAACTTCGGGATAAAAAATTGGATATGCCTCTGTCCCTGTGTGACGTCATAAATCTTCATTACTTGACATGAGGGGCTTTACTCCCCAGACCCATAGGAGGAGGAGGAGGAGGAGGAGGAGGAGGAGGAGGAGGAGGAGGAGGAGGAGGAGGAAGAGGTGAGAGACGACACACACACACACACACACAAACAAAGTCAGTTTACAAAGTTAATAATTATCCTCCGCCACTTGTAAAACAAGAGCATGAACAAAGAGAGAGAGTGAACCTTCTACAAGAGCTACAAACAACGTATGTACAACACATGTCCTTCAACATCACAACAAAATACAATTACACCCAATTATACTTGGAAAAATAATATTTCATCAGCTCAAAAACGAGTCATGTCAGCCGTTACGAAAATCTCTCTCTCTCTCTCTCTCTCTCTCTCTCTCTCTCTCTCTCTCTCGTCTTTGTTTATTTTTAGTTTTATACAGTGGCTGAATAGGGGTTAAACTGAGAGTTCCTGCATTTATTAAAGAAGCTTAGAGCTGTTATCCCCGTCAGCTCACTGTACAGGTTATCTCTAGCAATATGTTCGTTACAGGTCTTTATTTATTATGAATCAACAGATACAGAGAGCAAGGTGATGAAGGAGGCAATGATCGACAAGGACCTTTATTCAGTTCAGTAGTAAGAATTTGCCCTGGAAACCCGTTATTGGAGGAGTGAATGGTCTCTCATGTAGTGCCGTTCACGAGAAAGGAACAGCCAGAAGGAAATTGCTGATGGCTGCCCGTCGTGTGGTGTCATAGCGTCTATCTGTCCAGACGTTCTGCATCGTGTGCTTTTTGTCCCCCTCACCCATCTTGTCACACTGTCACCCAGGACAGTGGACACAGCCAGCCACGGACACTGACTGTCTGACTCTTTAACCTGAATTTTCATTACTGTAAACGATCAAGAAAATGCTGAGCTACTTGTACACCTCTGTCTGTCTGTCTCACTCTCTCTTAACTCATGTGTCTTTGCTTTATTACCCCCTGTCTAGTTGTCTTCCTTCTGCCTCTTTCTCCAATTCTCACTCTCGTGTCTCCTCTATTCTCTGTCCCTTATCCTCTCCTTCTCTCTCCCTTTTCCTGTGCACTTTTCTTTCGCAACTGTACGTCTGCTTCTGTGTACCTTACTGTCTTCGTCTCTCTCTCCTCTCCTCTCCAGCCTATTGCTGTCTCCCAAATCATGTTCACTTCTTTCTATCCTCTCCTGTAAGCTGCTTTCTTCCCCTCTATCTCTTTTCTCTCCACATCTAGCTCCCTCCTCTCCCCACACCACTGTCTCAGTCTCTCCCCACACCACTGTCTCCGTCTCTCCCCACACCAGTCTCCGTCTCTCCCCACACCACTGTCTCCGTCTCTCCCCACACCACTGTCTCCGTCTCTCCCCACACCACTGTCTCCGTCTCTCCCCACACCACTGTCTCCGTCTCTCCCCACACCACTGCTCCGTCTCCCACCACTGTCTCAGTCCTCCCCACACCACTGTCTCAGTCTCTCCCCACACCACTGTCTCAGTCTCTCCCCACACCACTGTCTCAGTCTCTCCCCACACCACTGTCTCAGTCTCTCCCCACACCACTGTCTCAGTCTCTCCCCACACCACTGTCTCAGTCTCTCCCCACACCAGTCTCAGTCTCTCCCCACACCACTGGCTCAGTCTCTCCCCACACCACTGTCTCAGTCTCTCCCCACACCACTGTCTCAGTCTCTCCCACACCACTGCTCAGTCTCTCCCACACCACTGTCTCCGTCTCTCCCCACACCACTGTCTTTCTCCCACACCACTGTCTCGTCTCTCCCACACCACTGTCTCGTCTCTCCCCACACCACTGTCTCCGTCTCTCCCCACACCACTGTCTCCAGTCTCCCCACACCACTGTCTCAGTCTCTCCCCACACCACTGTCTCAGTCTCTCCCCACACCACTGTCTCAGTCTCTCCCCACACCACTGTCTCAGTCTCTCCCCACACCAGTCTCAGTCTCTCCCCACACCACTGGCTCAGTCTCTCCCCGCACCACTGTCTCAGTCTCACCCCGCACCACTGTCTCAGTCTCTCCCCACACCACTGTCTCAGTCTCTCCCACACCACTGTCTCAGTCTCTCCCCCACCACTGTCTCAGTCTCCCCCACACCACTGTCTCAGTCTCTCCCCACACCACTGTCTCAGTCTCTCCCGCACCACTGTCTCAGTCTCTCCCCACACCACTGTCTCAGTCTCTCCCCACCACTGTCTCCGTCTCTCCCCACACCACTGTCTCAGTCTCTCCCCACCACTGTCTCAGTCTCTCCCCACACCACTGTCTCAGTCTCTCCCCACACCACTGTCTCAGTCTCTCCCACACCACTGTCTCAGTCTCTCCCACACCACTGTCTCAGTCTCTCCCCACACCACTGTCTCCGTCTCTCCCCACACCACTGTCTCAGTCTCTCCCCACACCACTGTCTCAGTCTCTCCCCACACCACTGTCTCAGTCTCTCCCCACACCACTGTCTCAGTCTCTCCCCACACCACTGTCTCAGTCTCTCCCCACACCACTGTCTCAGTCTCTCCCCACACCACTGTCTCAGTCTCTCCCCAACCATAACCCATGTGTCTCAGTAATTACCCACACAAAAACTCAGTCCAGGTCTCTCCTCGCAATACTGTCTCAGTTCACCTTACCACTGGTCAGTCTCTACCCATCCCCCAAACTTCTCAGTTTCTCTTATTCACCACGTATCAGGTAATAAACCATTGTCTCAGAATCTTCACACCTGTAGTACAGCTCCCCAGTCAGCACCAGACATGTGTCAGTACTACGCACACACTGTGCGTCAGTCTTAATAAGAGTCGTAACAGCGCAGCAGACCAGTAGCACTAGTTCAGTCTACATAACAGCAGCAGCTAAACTAGTCTCAGTACGTCACAGTAGACTTAGTCCAGAATAAGACTAACAGTCACAGTAGAAGAATGATACAAGTAATACATAACAGCAGGTAGAAGCTATAGCACAATCATCAGAGCATAAGCAGCCGTCAGAAGATATAATACAATAATAGAGCAGTAAAGCAGCTAGAAGCATAATACAAGTTTACAATTAGTAACACGAGCAGAATGGTAAAGAAGAGTAGTAGCAGTAAGAAATCATAGTAGTACTAAGTAATAAGAGCAGTAACAGCAGCAGCAGTAGAAGCAGTAGTAGTACAAGTAATAAGAGCAGTAACAGTAGCAGCAGTAGAAGCAGTAGAAGTACAATTAATAAGAGCAGTAACAGCAGCAGCAGAAGCAGCAGTAGAAGCAGTAGTAGTATAAGTAATAAGAGCAGTAACAGTAGCAGCAGAAGCAGCAGTAGATGCAGTAGTAGTACAAGTAATAAGAGCAGTAACAGCAGCAGCAGAAGCAGCAGTAGAAGCAGTAGTAGTATAAGTAATAAGAGCAGTAACAGCAGCAACAGAATCAGTAGTAGTACAAGTAATAAGAGCAGTAACAGTAGCAGCAGAAGCAGCAGTAGAAGCAGTAGTAGTACAAGTAATAAGAGCAGTAACAGTAGCAGCGTCCACAACAAAAGTTACATTTGATTTCAATCTAAACTACACATCCTTTCCTTTTAAATCTTCATACACGTTTTACCGCATAACATTGTAATTCTCTCCGTCTGCAGTTTTTATGCCAGAGAAGCGTGAGGAGAGGAGAGTGGGGAGAGGAGAGTGGGGAGAGGAGAGTGGGGAGAGGAGAGTGGGGAGAGGAGAGTGGGGAGATGAGAGTGGGGAGAAGAGAGTGAGGAGTGGGGAGTGGGGAGAGGAGAGTGAGGAGTGGAGAGTGGGGAGAGAGCCCTCTGTTACACTATCTTGACTGCAATTCAAGAGGTTGTTGTACATAAACACTAGTTCAGTATTCCTCACTGGATAACCTCCATATAAATTGTAAGGTTATTTGTTTTTACCACATACGTCCACATACTATTTTGTAATCTCTCTTCTTTCCTCTGTTTATTTTTTTCTCTCCTGTCTCATTTTCTCTCCCGCTTCTTTTTACTATATTTTTTTTCACTCCTCGCTCTTTTCTTCACTAGCTTTCACTTTACCTTCTCTCACCACACATCAACCCTCTCTCTTTTCCTTTCCCCTTCCATCTCCCTTAGTCATCTTACTAATTTTGAGCTCACTCTCCCGCTTCCTTCCTTCTCCCGCAGTTGGAAATCGTAACTCTCCCCGTGACAGCTAAAGAGGAGGAGGGGAGGGATAAGGAGAACCCAGTGACAGAGGAGGTGAGAGATGGGGAGGGGGTCCCGGTGACAGCTAAGGAGGAAGGGGGGGGAGAGAAGGAAGGAGGGTGGAGGAAAGAGGAGGGAAAGGTAGAGTTGGCCAATAAGCAATGGCCTTTCCTTCAAAGGGGATGTATTTAGATGTGCAAGTGACTGCTGGCAACCCTGGACTGATAAAGGTGTTCCAACACTTTGTATCGGCTGGAAGACGCGTGATGCTTGGCTGCCCATTAGTTGGTTCAGATCCCTTTCTCTCGTTCCGCAGGTTTTATGTTGGTCACAGCCCTGAAGGGCCAGATAGAGGGAGAGGGAAGAGCAAGTGGATGTTGCAGAGTGGGGATGGAGAGAGAGAGTGGAGGGTGAAAGGAGAAAGGCGAAGGTGGGAGAATGGATGGTTGAATCAGAGTGAAAATTGGAAGGTTTGGAAATAAGGATGTAACGAAAATATATGCATATGTATGTAAATACATAAATAAAAAATAAAAAAATATGTCGTGCCGAATAGGTAAAATTGGTCAATTAGTAAGAACTCATTTAAAATTAAGTTCTTTCTAAAAATTTATCTTATACGTTTAAAGATATTTTTTCCATTTATGTTAATGTAAAAATTAATAATTTTGTATCAAAAGAACCTTAGAAAACTTACCTAACCTTATTATAACAAGCAAAATTTAATTTAGCCTAAACCAACTAAATATATTTTAGATAAATTTACAATAATTTAATAATAAACAAACACAATGAAATACATTTTTTTCGTTACGTTCAGAAAGATTTTTGCGAAATTATTGCATACACACATTTTCGCTTGCCTTATTCGGCAAGAAGAGCGTTGCTATTTAAGCCAAAATCACAAGTTTTGCCTATTCGGTACGACATATATATATATATATATATATATATATATATATATATATATATATATATATATATATATATATATATATATATATATATATATATATATATATATATATGACTGAAACTTGTGACAATGTTTCGGTCCGACTTGGACCAGTAACTAGTTACAAAGGTCTAGTTTATGGTCCACGTGGGACCGAAACGTCGTCCTAAGTTTCAGTCTCCTACTACTGGTCCTCTCATTTCCCTTTCTCGTCCATTTCCTTGCCCTCTCACTCCCTCTCCTCGCAAAAGTGTATATCTGCAAATCAGTGTATAACTTCTGCATATAGCTTCCAGTGTTAGTGTTGCGAGTTCATGTTGTTGACGCTCAAGCAGGGGCACTGCAAGCAACACCAGTCGCTCAGCTGTTTGCCAGCCACTCAGCGAGTGTAATACCCACGTAAACAAGAGGAACTATCCCTCCATTATTCATAAGTCGCCAACAGTGTTTTTTGTTTTGCTATTCCCCCCCAGTTGGCATTGTTCATAATATGAATACATTGAATATCTTGTTTGTTACATATGCACAAAGCGCCCAAAGCGAAATTCAAATCAAACTTGGAGGACATCCGACAACCACTGTAGATTATAACTCAATTACTGCTTGCATTTTTCACTCCTCGCAGGTGTAATATTTGATCACAATTTGCTAATTGCCCAGGATGAAACACACCCGCATTTCCTCTGTTTATTTGCACCCCGGCGGCAGCACCCTTCACCATCAACAGGTCTGCCTGCCTTCCTCAATCATACATGCATATCGCACCACATTTGAATGACGAAATAATTTTCCTTCTGGGCAGACGTGACTTATTTTATACAGTCTTCTTTTATTACTCTTTGTTTGGGTTACTTTGTTTATCTTCGCGCGCGCGCACTCAGCTCACACACTGAGATCCGTGGTTCGACCCTGGTAAGGGTGGAAACATTAGGACGTGTTTCCTTAGGACACCTGCTGTCCCTGTTCACCTAGCGGTAAAATAGGTACCTAGGTGTTAGTCGACTGGTGTGGGTCGCATCCTGGGGACAAATCTTACCTAATTTGCCCAAAATGTTCTGCATAACAAGGGGTTTTCTATATAGTATGTCATTGACGTCAGCTACACCTGTATACGTTGTTAATGTACTTGTAGAAATAAAGATTATTATTATTATTATTATTACACATATACATGCACACACATATCCATATCTATCTCCTCTCTCTCTCTCTCTCTCTCTCTCTCTCTCTCTCTCTCTCTCTCTCTCTCTCTCTCTCTCTCTCTCTCTCTCTCTCTCTCTCACACACACACACACACCATCCCTTCCTCCTTTCTTACATATACATACTCGTACACACACACACACACACCTCCTCCTCTCTCACATACACACACACACACCTTCCTTCTCTCTCACACTCATACACACCTCCCTCTCTCTTTTTCACATACACACTTCCCTCTCTTTCTCACATACACACATCCATTCCTTTTTATCGCGTGTTTATCATTCTCTTTCCTTTCTCATTATTCCTAGAACCCTCCCTGTGTCTCACTTCTACTCGTTACCCACTTCCATACCTCTCGCTCACTCCACTCTCAATTCTCTCTCTCTCTGTCTCTCTGCCCTCTCACTCCCTTGATTAATGTCTCACGCTGTTGTTCACAAGAGAGATAGTCAGGGTTGCCATCACTACTTAGAGGGAGCTGCAGCAGACCTCCCACAGACCCAACACAGACCCGTGGAGACCAGAAATGAGCTTACCGAAACCTAGATTACATAGGCAAGTCAGCCGATGGTGTGTGTGTGTGTGTGTGTGTGTGTGTGTGTGTGTACGCGCGCCTCTGAAACGATGTTTTTATTGTAACAAAGAATATAAGATATACATACAATTAATATGGCTACATTTCGCACAAAAGTCCTTTAATGCTCATTTGCTTTACAAACGATGCAAGTTTACAAAATTATTATTAATTTTATTATTATTATTACAATGATTAACACTATTATTAGTAATATTATTGCTAAAGTATAATAATTATCACTTATTTTTACTACCACTATTATTACTGCTGTTTTACTGTTGTTTTTATATGTTATTTTTAGTACCTTTTATAAAATAACCAAACATGTATTTAATAAATGTCTTTGTATCAATTATCTGGAGAACACAAAGTCAAACAATAAAAAACAAGTGATTGTGGGTTTCCAGGTGATATTCAGGGTTCCTTAAGAGAAGTACAGGTGAAGGACATAATTATTTCTGGTCTCTCTCCCTCCCTTTCTCTCTCTCTCTCTCTTCATTACTGAGGGCTGGGTGAGCGCTCCTGACCCGCAGCCTCCAGGGTTCAAGCCGAGATGGGTACCTCATGTCAGGGACATTCGAATGCTACCTACCTACCTGGAAGTCGTTCCGGTGGTCAACGCCCCCGCGGCCCGGTCTTCGACCAGGCCTCGGAGTGGATCAGGGCCTGACCAACCAGACTGTTACTTTTGGCCGCACGTAATCCAACGTACGAATTGTAGTCCGGCTAATCGGCCACTGACTTTAGGTATCTATCCAGCTCCCTCCTGAAGGCAACCAGGGGTCTACTAGACGCAAGGTGGAAGAGGCCTGGTAAAGAAGACTGAATACACTCTGTGAAGAGATGGAGGAAGGGTAAGGATGTGAACAAGAACAGGACAACAACTTGTAGCTGAACAAAACTGTCTAAACTCTAAAGGAAGATATTAGGAAGCTAAAGGTGGAAAAAAATGAATCTAAGCAGAGAAGCAGTAATAATAATGCAAAATGCAGACAGGGAGATAGAAGACAGGGAAGTGAAAAAAAGATGTTTGTGAAAATGGGAGGTACAGTTGACGATGAAAAGAGCAACAAAGGAACTATAAACAAATACAAAATAGTTTGGAGGGAGAAAAATGTAAAGAAAAAGGGAGGTTGCTGATGATCCATGATCTTCATGAGCCTAATAGAAAGACAAGTGAAGAGAGGTGGACGATGGAAGAACATGAGGCTGGAGCTATTGGCGAAATGACGGTAAAAGAGAGAATCAAGTTCAGCGGATGGATATCTGAATCATAATGTATTCAAGGGGCAAAATATGCCTCACCAAACTGGACCTTACAACAGAAATAACACAGGACAGTATTATGAGACATAAACCACTGTTAATACAGATAGAACAATGGTTCCACGTGTACCTGGAACACAAAAATAAAACAATTTAATTACTATTCCAAACTGAATGTCAGTGAATTTTGGAATGAGCTATAAATGTTGCAAGTGAGCATTGCAGTATACTGGGAGTTATTTACAGAACTTCCAAATCAGAATATGTGAGCATAAAGGTGTCTTCCCCAGACGGTCTCCCTTAAACAAACCTTCTCATTCTGAAATTCGAAAACATTCGATCATGAAAATCATTCACAAAATTCTTGTGCTCCAAATCCCTTGATCTTAGATTGCTGGAGTCTTTACACACATAAGAACATAAGAACATAAGAAAGGAGGAACACTGCAGCAGGCCTGTTGGCCCATTCTAGGCAGGTCCTTCACATTCCATCCCACTAACAGAATATTTGTTCAACCTAATTTTCAATGCTATCCAAGAAATAAGCTTTGATAATTTTATTTACTCATGTGCAATTCCCACTCAAATCCAACCCCTTTCACTCATGAATTTATCCAACCTAAATTTAAAACTACCCAAGGTCCTTGCTTCAATAACCCTACTAGGCAGACTGTTCCACTCATCAACTACCCTATTTCCAAACCAATACTTTCCTATATCCTTTCTAAATCTAAACTTATCTAACTTGAATCCATTATTGCGGGTTCTCTCTTGGAGAGATACCCTCAAGACCTTATTTATATCCCCTTTGTTAATACCCATTTTCCACTTGTATACCTCGATCATGTCTCCCTCATTCTACGTCTTACAAGTGAATGTAATTTAAGGGTCTTCAATCTTTCTTCGTAAGGAAGATTTCTAATGCTATGTATTAATTTAGTCATTCTACGCTGAATGTTTTCTAACGAATTTATGTCCATTCTGTAATATGGAGACCAGAACTGAGCTGCGTAATCTAGGTGAGGCCTTACTAATGATGTATAAAGCTGTAATATAACCTCTGGACTTCTGTTGCTAACACTTCTTGATATAAATCCCAGTAATCTATTTGCCTTATTACGTACGCTTAGGCATTGCTGTCTTGGTTTAAGGTTGCTGCTTACCATCACCCCAAGTCCTTCTCGCAATCTGTATGGCTAAGTTCTACGTTATTTAACTTATAAGTGCTTGGGTTATGGACACTCCCGAGCTTTAGAACTTTGCATTTATCTACATTGAACTGCATCTGCCATTTTTCTGACCAGGAATTGAGTTTGTCTAAATCCTCCTGTAGTTCACTGACATCTACGTCTGAATCGATTATCCTACCTATCTTCGTGTCATCAGCGAATTTGCTCATATCACTAGAAATTCCCTCGTCAAGGTCATTTATATATATTATAAACAACAACGGGCCCAAAACCGATCCCTGAGGAACGCCACTTGTTACAGATCCCCACTCCGATTTAACCCCATTTATGCACACCCTCTGCTTCCTATTGGTGAGCCATGACTCGATCCATGACAACACTTTTCCCCCAATGCCATGAGCAGCCACTTTCTTTAACAGTCTCTGATGTGGTACTCTATCAAAAGCCTTACTAAAATCCAAATAAACAATATCGAATTCTTTATCATTATCAACTGCCTCAAAAGCCTTACTGAAAAAGTTAATAAATTAGTTAGGCAGGAACGGCCCCTGGTGAATCCATGCTGAGTATCATTAATCAAATTATGCCTATCGAGATGGCTTCTTATGTCATCAGCTATAATCGACTCTAGTAATTTGCCTACAATTGATGTTAGACTTATTGGGCGGTAATTTGATGGTAACGACTTGTCCCCTGCTTTAAAAATAGGAATTACATTAGCCATCTTCCACGTATCCGGCACTACACCTGTTTGAAGAGATAAGTTAAAAATGTTAGTTAAGGGTTCACAGAGTTCTATTTTGCATTCCTTAAGAACCCTTGAAAAAAGCTCATCAGGGCCTGGCGATTTATTTTGCTTCAAACGGTCTATCTGTTTGATAACCATTTCGCTAGTGACTGTGATACTACATAATTTATCTTCTTCAGGCCCACTAAAATACCTAATTCTTGGGATATTATTAGTGTCTTCCTGAGTGAAACCGAGAGAAAATAATTATTAAAAATAGAGCACATTTCATTCTCTTTGTCAGTAAGATACCCATAATTATTTTTAAGGGGACCTATCTTATCTCTAACTTTTGTTCTATACACCTGGAAAAAACTTTTTGGGTTAGTTTTCGAATCCCTAGCAACTTTAATTTCGTAGTCCCGTTTAGCTTTTCTTATCCCCTTTTTAACGTCCCTCTTAATGTCAATATACTGACTCATAAGATGACCCTCACCTCTTTTGATACGCCTATAAATTTCTTTCTTCACACACGAAGCCTCAAACCAGAATTTAATAATAATGAAATTGCAGTTCACCTTCTTGCTGCTAAATAATTTACTATTGTTTATCATAATGATACTTGAAGCACAATTGTTTTCTTTGGAAATATTTACATACACAAATATTTCATTAGACTGTGAAATTTTAAGCTTAATATTCCTTAGAAATGTGTTGTTCCTATACAAAGGTAATGTGGGTTTAATTCCGTTGTATTTCAGTATGAAATAGGCTATATAATTTTAGAGTCTGATGACGAACGAACAAACACATATAATTTATATTCTACATCGTACATCGGTCTGTTCCAAAAATGATAGAGTGACCACAAAGAAAAAATACATTTACAGTAGGTCGCTCCACTGAAGTGTTTCCAAAAGAACAGAGACATCACAATACAGTGCTCCACAGAGTCACAACATGAGACATCACAATACAGTGCTCCACAGTCACAACATGAGACATCACAATACAGTGCTCCACAGTCACAACATGAGACATCACAATACAGTGCTCCACAGTCACAACATGAGACATCACAATACAGTGCTCCACAGAGTCACAACATGAGACATCACAATACAGTGATCCACAGAGTCACAACATGAGACATCACAATACAGTGATCCACAGAGTCACAACATGAGACATCACAATACAGTGATCCACAGAGTCACAACATGAGACATCACAATACAGTGATCCACAGAGTCACAACATTGCTAACTGACTTTAAAACTGTAGACAACAAAACACAAAGCAGACTAACCCCTTCATCTGAATCTCCTCACAGATGCTATCATACACCTCCTCCCACAGCATATCAAATCCTAAAATACAATTATTTTCGATTATTCCCATAACTTCTCAAAACCTTTATTCTGTCCTTCGATGGATGTTACTTTAACCACCAGCCACCCACCCTTATCTTTCTCCATTCGTTCTTCATTACCAAACCTCATCTATCAACGAATCTTCCCCTCTTTGCCCTATACTTTTATTACCACTAGGCCGTCTTTCAATTTGTCCACTCTTTATTCTCTGAACAATGTTAACACTACACAGTGATCTCAGACATAATATTTGCCCTTCCTCCAGCCTCCTCTTCTCGACAATATTTAAAGACCATAAATAACACCCACAAGTTTAAATAACATGGAAGCAGGAGTACACAAATAATATATTACACAAAACTCTTAACTGTTCCACTGGACATCACATTTGCTAAAGAATCCCATGATTACTTTCAAACTTTCAACTTTTTTACAAAGTTAAATCCCACTACTTAACATCCCCAAAACAAAATCAAAGATTTCCCTTTACCGAATAAACAAAATCTTCCCTCCTCTCCTCTTCCTTACACCCCCACCCCACCACCACCTCCACCTCTACCTCCTCCCCCTCTTCACGTTCCCATTCCTCCTCCTCCTGTTCCTCCTCTACCTCCTGATCGACCGCTGGAGTCTGACCTCCGAAGTCGCAAATTCTTCTACAAAGAGACCCTTCTCCCTAATATTTCCCCGCACACATAAGATGAATGCTGACAAATATATACCAATAGCCAAACATGGCAGGGGAAGATTTCTGCGCGGCCGGGGGGAAGAATTTCCGAACGGCTAGGGAAGAGTTCGAAGAATAGATGCCTGGATGGGTTTAAGTGGAGGTAAGGGAGCAGAGGAAGAGGAGGCTAGGGAAAGGGAGTGTAAAGATAGATCGATGGAGTTATTGCTTTTATGATACACAGAGGTGAAGTTAATAGTGCACTGAGGAAGCACTAACAGGAGACTTGATTTACGAGGAGATATTTATGTAGTCTGTATAACTGAAGAGTTTTGGATTAGTTTGATTGTTGTGTGTATATATATATGCAAGTATGTATTTATGTACACTTGTGTGTATGCATGTATGTATATGTGTAACAGGTATGTATAGGTATATGAATCTATATATGTATGGACTACTTGAGCATGCACTTATATAAACATACACTGTGTATGTTCATATGCATGCTCTTATGTATGTATGCACTATGAATGTTTATGTGAATGCATACACAATATATATATATATATATATATATATATATATATATATATATATATTTATGCATGTGCGCACATTGCATACAGGTATGCTGTTTATAGGCATGCACATACTTGTGTGTACCATATATGTGCCTGCACTTAAGCATGTATACAAAC
This sequence comes from Cherax destructor, assembly GCA_009830355.1. Classification (NCBI taxonomy): domain Eukaryota; kingdom Metazoa; phylum Arthropoda; class Malacostraca; order Decapoda; family Parastacidae; genus Cherax; species Cherax destructor. Next base: position 327,673 of record WNWK01000206.1, on the reverse strand, counting down.
TGTATGCCTGAACGTGTGTATGGCAAGCGCTGAGTATATTGTATTCGACGCGCAACATCACACGTAACAACATTCCTGCAAGGTATCATAACCCAGCTTGAAGGAATGGTAGAACACTGCTTACTTAACTAAGTGCACCACTTGAGTTGGCGTGACTACTATCTGTGCTGGAGGTTGTGTGATTGTCGAGGGCGTGGGCCCAGGTGAAGCTACACCTTCCATGTAGGGGCAGCCTTGACCTTCAGACGCTCACGAGCCTCGAGATTCAAATTCAATTTTCTTTTATTTATTTATAAAAGTTTACAATGTGTTATTTACATATTATAAAATACTGTTAAGCATAGAGAAAGCCACTAGCATGCCGAGCATTTTGGGCAAGGTTAAAACCATACTAGCATCTCTCCTTTGTATGGGCGCTTAAAGTTGTATACCTGGAGAGGGTTTTGGGGGATCAATGCCCCCGCGGCCCGGTCTGTGACCAGGCGTCGTGGTGGATCAGATCTTGATCAACCAGGCTTTTACTGTTGGCCGCACGCAAACCGACGAACGAACCACAGCCCGGCTGGTCAGGTACTGAGAGTTCTCATTCACTTTTTCCAAACTTTATTAATGTTTTGATTTATAAGTATATAGCCACTACACATTATAAATACGTGTGTATACGTTAGGGCGGGAATATATGCCGAATCAAAACTAACTTCTGGTGTATATTTTATTCCTTATCTTTTGAGCGGTGTATTGACCGGGTACTACAAGCCCTTTGAAAGTACTTGTACTCGTCATAGTTTGTATGTAATGTAAATACAAAATGGATAAGTGTATGTATGTATCTTTGTAAGTATACATTCACGTATATGTACAGTACAGTATTAATACACACACACATATATATATATATATATATATATATATATATATATATATATATATATATATATATATATATATATATATATACATACATAAATATATTCGTAGTTGTCTTTTGGTGTGATTGGTCATGGAAATTAGGAACGAAGTATGTCTTCCCGAGACTGGATGAAAACGGGACAGGTAGACGAGGTTGTCAGATGAGAGAAAGTAGATGCAATATAAGCCTTCTGTGAGTTGATTTACTAAAAAGAGGTCGAGAGGATTGAAAAGGAGTTGATGGAAAAGGGTAAACCATGAGGAAGCACTTATTGCCTCGTTAAGGCGTGGAAGCAGAGATTGACGAACTGGATCCTGGTTATGCCTTTTTTTATGGCACGTAGATAGAGTTGATGGGTTGTTGAAGAAGCGATGACGGCAAGCAAGACAACACAGAGAATGATACTGGATATCCAACCCTCAGTCACAACTAGTATGAGTCTGTTCTCTCTCTCTCTCTCTCTCCCTTCAAATGATGGGAAGGAACCTTACTCAGAGTGGCAGTTATCTGCTGCTGATGGGTCGTGTGTTGACATGGAGAACTTTATACACTTCATTGGGATTTACGTCCCTCACCCAGCACGTGATATGCGTACTGATTATAACGTTGCCTGTGTTCACAGAGACCCACAGCTGCCACACATGTAGCTCCATTTTGTATTTGCATATCTGTGATTAAACTTACGTTTTTATAAGGACAGTATATGTAACTGACGTAGACTAGCCTAATTTTCAACTAGAAATTCTGTATGAAGGGAACTCTGGGATTGATACTGGAAGTGGTATCAGAAAAAAATCATTGTATTATGAGGATGGATTTGTTGTGACGGTCGATCTGTACTTATTACCTGGCTTTTTTTCCACTACTGCGCCCTTCATGACTAACTTATGTTTCCCTTTCTTTTGTCTGGCTTATGTTTCTCCTTTCTCCTGTCTGATTTGTTTCCTCTTTCTTATGATGGGATGTTTTCGTTCTGTCTAACATGTTTCCCCAGACTGAGTGGTTCATGGCACCCATTCCTTCCTGTCTTAGGTTCAAGCCGCTTATCCCTACCCTTCTCTTCGACTGGCTTACAACCAACCAGGATTTCAGATGATTTGGTAATTGTACGCTAGGATCGCCTTATTTTTAACTTTTTTTTAAAAAAACTTATGTACTATCTTACATATAATGGGAGATTTTCTTGCCAGTGGAGCAAGTTTAGAGTCTAAAGTTACACGTAATGAGGCAGGTAATGGGTGGTTTCCAGTGATCGTGTGACATAATAAACAATTAAAGAGGCTGGTGTGCCGAGGAAGAAGATCATTTTGTTGATACAAGCTGGTAAGAATTGTGTTGTCTTGACACCTATACAGTCTCTTGAGGTTGTGGCATGTGTTGCACTGCTCAAGCAACTATTATTGATAATATTCATAAAAAGGCACAAAGCCCCCCAGTATTTATTCACAATTAACCTCAATGTCGAAAGAAATTTTTGGGAGATATAAGGAAAATTAATATTATTATCTAGATGGCGCAGCACATAGGAATGTCTCGCGCCTGGCAGAATGTAAACAAAGATGGGTGGCGTTGTCAGGTTAAGTTACATAACCTGACCTAAACGATACATAACCTAACCTAAACGATACATGACCTAACCTAAACGATACATAACCTAACCTAAACGATACATGACCTAACCTAAACGATACAACCTAACAAACGATACACTAACCTAAACGATACATAACCTAACCTAAACGATACATGACCTAACCTAAACGATACATAACCTAACCTAAACGATACATAACCTAACCTAAACGATACATAACCTAACCTAAACGATACATAACCTAACCTAAACGATACATAACCTAACCTAAACGATACATAACCTAACTTAAACGATACATAACCTAACCTAAACGATACATACCTAATCGATATTCGTTAACATCTCGCAAAATAAAAATCTGCACGAGAAATACCTGTTCGGCAACGAACATGGGTTTGTTTGTATTGAAAAGTATCAAATGATGACTGAGTTCCACCGAGTAGCTGTTGGCAGCTTTAGCCCCCCCTCCTAAGAAAAACAAATATGATGGTGTTCTTGTAGATGGATGAGTCTTCACGAACATCGTCAAGGAGTATTTCATCAGCCAGAGAGAGGGTATGGTCCATAATACCTCACCACAAAACGATTAAATGGGGAAAAAATGATAGACCATCAGCCCTAAGTAAGATCGTCTGTCATATGTGAAGAGCGTGGAAAAATAGCAGCAAGTGTGACGAGAAACAAGCCATCATTCACTACGTGGGTCGAGCCATCATTCACTACGTGGGTCGAGCCATCATTCACTACGTGGGTCGAGCCATCATTCACTACGTGGGTCGAGGTATCATTCACTACGTGGGTCGAGCCATCATTCACTACGTGGGTCGAGTCATCATTCACTACGTGGGTCGACCCATCATTCACTACGTGGGTCGACCCATCATGTTATTGTCTTCACTTTATACTTTTTACATTTTTTACTTAGCATAGACAGTATTTAAGCTTTGTTAAATTTGATGAACTCTCCTTAAACGATATAATATATATATATATATATATATATATATATATATATATATATCGATTTCATTCCACTCTCCGACCATCCTGAGCTTGAAGAAATAGTTCCTGACATGTCTGTAGCTCATCTGGGTCCATCTGTGCCTCCCTACCTGTTTTCCGCCTCTCAAACAAAAATGTGTGTGTTTTTATGTGTGTGTGTGCATACTTGTGTGTGCGCGAGTTTGTGTATGTGTACGTGCTTGTGTGTGTGTGCGCGTGCTTGTGTCTATCATGTGTTTCCGTCATTCTTAATACATTTTTCTCTCTCAACTTCATCAGTCAGGGTACAAAACCACTAATTAAAACCGTAATATAAAATGCTAAAGAAGGAGAATGCAGAATGAAGTCATTATCTAGATCAAGGAGCCACTCAGATGTCACATTAGCAATATATATAACCAGGTCAGTAACCGCCCTTTACACCTTCCATATAATGAAAACATACAAACCTAATACATATACACACACACACGCAATATATATATATATATATATATATATATATATATATATATATTACATGGTGTCCCTCCCTCTTCATCAGCCTCTGCTTACATCCCTCCACTTCTCCCACTCCATCACTGCACCAGTCATTTGTAAGTGTCTAGCTTCTTGTACTTCCACACCCGCTGTCCTGCACTCTCGTATATCCTTAACTCTCTCTTATCCCCCAGTCTCTTTCCATAACCCTTCTCCTCATTCCCTTCCCCTCATTCCGTGTCCCCTCTCCTCTCAAATTCCCCCAACAATCATCTCACTTTTCAGTTTTGTGTATCGTTGCATTGTCTTGTTTTCACTATCATCTGTCTTCTCTTAGCATTAAGCCATTTTTCCATCTCTCACCCGATTCATCCCTCACTGTGAAGTGCAGTCTCCCGTTTCTTATTCTCCTTTTGTTTCGTGGATCAAGAGCCTTACACTAGCATCAAGACGTCTTCCCAGGAAGGCTATAATGTCTACTGGTTTCATAGCAAATATAATCATGATGATGATTTAAAAGAAATATTAGGAGGAAGAGGAGTAGAAGTATTAGTAATAGTAATAGTAGTAGTAGTAGTAGTAGTGGTGGTGGTAGTGGTAGTAGTGGTGGTAGTAGTAGTTGTAGTGGTGGTAGTAGTAGTGGTGGTAGTAGTAGTAGTAGTAGTGGTGGTGGTAGTAGTAGTAGTAGTAGTGGTGGTAGTAGTAGTAGTAGTAGTAGTGGTGGAGTAGAGTAGTAGCACTGGTGGAGCAGTAGTAGCAGTGGTGGCAGTAGTAGTAGAGTAGTAGAGTGGTGGTGGTGGTAGTAGAGAGTAGTAGTGGTAGTAGTGGTGGTGGAGTAGTGGTGGTGAGTAGAGTAGTAGTGGTGGTGGGTGGTAGTAGTGGTAGTAGTAGTGAGTGGTAGTAGTAGTGGTAGTGGTGGTAGTAGTAGTGGATGGTGAGTAGGTGTGAGTGGTGAGTAGTAGTGGTGGAGTAGCAGCGTAGTGGAGCGCAGTAGAGTAGGGTGGGAGTAGTGGGTAGTAGTAGGTGGTGGAGTAGTAGTGGTAGTAGTAGTGGTGGTGGTAGTAGAGCGGTAGGTGGAGTAGTGGTGGTAGTAGTAGTGGTAGTAGTAGTGGAGTGTAGTAGGTGAGTAGTGGTGGTAGTAGTAGTAGTAGTGGTGGTAGTAGCAGTGGTAGTAGTGTAGTGGTGGTAGTAGTAGTAGTAGAGGATAGGGAGGAGGAGGTAGAAGGAGGAGTAGAGTAGAGAAAGGAAGTACACCGGTTAGAAGAACAAACAATAAACAACATGAAGAAAGAAAGTGTGAAACGAACATTAGGAGAAAATAAAGGAGGAAGTGGAGGGAGAATTCTAGAGGGGAGGAGAGAGAAAAGTGAGCAAGTGAGGGAGAGAGAGTGGGGGCAGGGAGGAGAGGGGAAGTATGGGTAGAGGGGGTGGGAGGCAGGGAGCTGGAAGTAAGCCTGGCCCATTGCAGTCTTCCTGTTATTCTTGGTCTGTGTGCTGGAAGGTGAAGTTGGCGAGTGGCCAGGTACCCGAGAGGGAAGGAGAGGGGATAGGGGTGAAGGGGAGGGGATGGAGGGAAATCAAGAGGATAGGATGAGGGAGGAGGGGGTGGAAGGGCTAGAGGTAGAGAGAATGGGGGGGGAGAGGGGGAAGGAGAGGGATTTTCTTCCTCCACCTTCCCATCAACCATTTTTATTCACTATCCCTCTTCCCCTTTCATGTATTTACCTATCCTCCTTTTCCTTTACCTTTTCATTTATTTAACCTCTCTTTCCTTTCCCCTTTCATTTATTTAACCTCCTTTTCCTTTCCCTTTTCATTTATTTACCTATTCTCCCTTTCCTTTCCCCTTTCATTTATTTATCTATCCTCATTTTCCTTTCCCCTTTCTTTTTCCCTTTTATCTTTCCTCCACATCTCCCGTTCACCTCTACTCTTGTTCTTTCCTCTCCCCTTCTCTCTCTCCTCTGCCCACCCCTATTCCCCTCCATCTCTCGCTTTCCCTCCCTCCCTCCGCTCCATTTCTTCTCCCTCCCATGACTTCTTCCTTTCCCATCCGGTCATTTATTTAATACTTTTTTGCCTCTCTCTCTTGCTATTAAATCTTTGAAGAAGCTGCAGTTACGAACGTTGGTGCAGCTGGGTGAATATACGTGCAGCTGGGTGAATATACGTGCAGCTGGGTGAATATACGTGTAGCTGGGTGAATATACGTGTAGCTGGGTGAATATACGTGTAGCTGGGTGAATATAAGTGTAGCTGGGTGAATATAAGTGTAGCTGGGTGAATATACGTGCAGCTGGGTGAATATACGTGCAGCTGGGTGAATATACGTGTAGCTGGGTGAATATACGTGTAGCTGGGTGAATATACGTGTAGCTGGGTGAATATAAGTGTAGCTGGGTGAATATACGTGTAGCTGGGTGAATATACGTGTAGCTGGGTGAATATACGTGTAGCTGGGTGAATATGTGTGCAGCTGGGTGAATATACGTGTAGCTGGGTGAATATACGTGTAGCTGGGTGAATATGTGTGCAGCTGGGTGAATATACGTGCAGCTGGTTGAATATACGTGTAGCTGGGTAAATATACGTGTAGCTGTGTGAATATACGTGTAGCTGGGTGAATATACGTGTAGCTGGGTGAATATACGTGTAGCTGGGTGAATATGTGTGCAGCTGGGTGAATATACGTGTAGCTGGGTGAATATACGTGTAGCTGGGTGAATATACGTGTAGCTGGGTGAATATACGTGCAGCTGTGTGAATATACGTGCAGTTGGGTGAATATACGTGCAGCTGGGTGAATATACGTGTAGCTGGGTGAATATACGTGCAGCTGGGTGAATATACGTGCAGCTGGGTGAATATACGTGTAGCTGGGTGAATATGGCAGAAGGAACAGATGAGTTTTAAAGAGATAGGTGTGTATATATTGATGTATATCAGCAGATGAGCTTATATAAAGTTAAATGGATGAATATGGATGTAATGTATATGGGTGTAATGTACACGGGTGTAATGTATATGGGTGTGGATTAAAACAGATTTGTTTAAAGACTTAGGTGGGTTTAGGTGTATAGCAATAATGAATGCACTTGTGTAGCGATTAATGTATGTAGTGAAGTGGTGAATGTGTATGTGTGACTGTATGGGAGAGGGTGTACTGGTGAAGATGTATGGGTGAAGGTGTGTGGGGTGAAGGTGCGTTGGTGAAGGTGTGTGGGTGAAGGTGTGTGGGTGAAGGTGTGTGGGGTGAAGGTGTGTGGGGTAAAAGTGTGTGGGGTAAAGGTGTGTGGGGTGAAGGTGTGGGGGTAAAGGTGTGTGGGGTGAAGGTGTGTGGGGTAAAGGTGTGTGGGGTAAAGGTGTGGGGTGAAGGTGTGTGGGGTAAAAGTGTGTGGGGTGAAGGTGTGTGGGGTGAAGGTGTGTGGGGTGAAGGTGTGTGGGGTGAAGGTGTGTTGGTGAAGGTGTGTGGGTGAAGGTGTGTGGGGTAAAGGTGTGTGGGGTGAAGGTGTGTGGGTAAAGGTGTGTGGGTGAAGGTGTGTTGGTGAAGGTGTGTGGGTGGTGTGTGGGGTAAAGGTGTGTGGGGTAAAGGTGTGTGGGGTGAAGGTGTGTTGGTGAAGGTGTGAAGGTGTGTTGGTGAAGGTGTGTGGGGTAAAGGTGTGTGGGGTGAAGGTGTGTGGGGTAAAGGTGTGTGTGGTGAAGGTGTGTGGGGTAAAGGTGTGTGGGGTGAAGGTGTGTGGGGTAAAGGTGTGTGGGGTGAAGGTGCAATGGCAGAAGCTCTTCTCTCAATCTTTTTCTTCTCCCTCCTTCCTCCCTATGCCGTCTTCTCCCCATACATTTCTGGCGCAATTCTCTGCGTGGCCCTCTCCCTCCCCTCCTCTCTTCTCCTCACCGCACCTCTCCCTTCCTCCCCTCCCTTCACCTCACCCCTCTCCCAGGTGACCACACGCGCGGGATCATCAACTGACGTGTTAAACAACTGACATCATCTCCTGCGTCACTGGCCCAGGGCTTCTGCACGTCTTGGTCAGTCAGCGGGAACCAGCGAGCGAAGAGGAAGAAGAGAAAAGCAGAACACAGCAAATAAAGGAGGCAAAATGAGAGGGAGAGCGGTAGAGGAAAGGAGTGATATAGAGTGGGAAAAAGGAAATATCCCGGGAGAAAGGAAAGAAGGAATAAAATGATAGATTTAAAGTTTATATGTTGATTTAAAGTTTATGTTGTTGTTTTTAAGAAAATTAGATACATCAGCAGTGTGCTGCTTTTCTAATACTATAATAGTAAAACATTGGGAAGAAAAACCATCTGTCGTTCCCAGTTGTATTCCATCACACAGGAAGGCGAATAAAAATAGTGGTAAGGGAGTGCGGGGGGGGGGATATGTGGCAGAGGATGGTAGGCAGAGCGGAAGAGAGAGAGAGGGAGAAAGCAGATGTAGAAGGGAGGGATAATTAGTGGCAAAGATAAAAAAGTGGGAAAGAGAAAGATAGTCGGATGTAGATTAGCAGAAACACAAGGAGAGTGAGAGAAGCAGGCAGACACAGACAGACAACCTCACACAATCGACATACAAAAAAAAAAAATCCCCCTAAAACACTCAGCTACTAACGCAGTTACAAAATAAGACAATAAAGCGAGAGTATTTTCATCCTTGTCAAAATTATGTCAGTAAATAAAATAATGAGAAGCACAACCACTCAACAGCATCCACCATATATTCTGCAAATTAACAGAGGCGGTATATCACAAGGGTGGCAACTCGCTCCAAGCAGTTGCCAACTGTATTTACCAACAACGAAGAATTTCAGGGGTTCTGTGTTCGTTCGTGATTGGAGAGTTTGATTCACGTTTAGGTTTAATCTTGACAGTAGAACACACAATTTTGTTTGCAAAATTATTTATTCTGTTTCGCAATCCAATCATTTATGGTAATAATGCATAGTGAGTTTTGGGAGTAAGTTGAAATGTATGAATCTTTGGCTAAACAACTGGAATGTGTAGCGAAAGTAGAATGAGACGGACCAGCATTTTCAAAATTACAGCCAGGAATTTAGAACGAGATGTCAGGACGCGGTGTATTATGTAAATAAATGGAGATTTTTTATGTTGTAGACAGATGTTTGTGGTCAGTAATGTTGTCACTTTTGTTAATACTACTAATGTTGTTTCTGCTGTTGCTCTTGTTGTTGTTATTGGTTATGCTGTTGTTCCTGCTACAGTTGTTGCAGTCGTTATTGGTCATACTATGTTTGCTACCTGGTTTTGTTCTTGCTTCCGTTATTGCTTTTGTTGTTGATGTTATATTTAAAGTTCTGTTTGTTACCGTTAAGTTCAACAATGGCAGGAAAATGGCCACGACTGAGCATTGTAAAAATAAGTATAAAAATCTGCTCATCAAGATATGTTGGTTATATTTATTCCCCTCGTTTCTGCCCTTCTTCCTTAATCCTCTCACCACTTCATCATCTCCTTTATTACATCTCACCGTCCATTACCCTCTCTTTCACGTGTCTTTTTAGTTTTCCTTTCCTCTCTCCATTCTCCCCTCTTCTCCGTCTTCTTTTTCCGATCTTCTCATTTCTCTTCCCCTCTTCTCCCCTCTAATCGAAGAGAAACATTATTTCTCAGCACGATGCTGAGAAACTTAGAACTAAATGTAACAGTGACTATTATCTTTTCCCGTAGTTCGGTTGGTAGCGCACTCATCTCACACACTGTGTGTCCGTGGTTCGATCCCCGGTACAGGTGGAAACACTGGGCGTTTCCTTACACCTTCTGTCCCTGTTCGCCGACCAGCAAGTAGGTACCTGGGTGTTAGCCGAGTGGAATGTGTCGCATCCTGGGGGACAAGATTAACCTAAGTTGCCCGAAATAGTCTGCATAACGTCAGCTATGGCCTGTATAAGTTGTATCATGTACTTGTAGAAATAATAATAATAATTATTATTATTATTACAGGCCTCGGCGCGGTGTAAGACTCAGGTGCTCTACTACCGACGTACTTGCATGTTACGTGGTGTTTTTCTGCTTATAGCTTCTCCTTGTTGCCTGACGACTGGCTCCTTAGGTTTCCATCCTCTGCCTTACCTAAGGCATAAAGGCTATAAGTGTTGTCCTGCTTTCTCCTGTTTTTTTCTTGTTGTCTGACGACTAGCCGACGACTGCCTACTGGCTCCTCAGGTTCTCATCCCCCTTGCCTTACATAGTAGTGCAAATTATTCCATCATACCTAACACAAACAATTAGTAACTACCGACTGAGGCAGTCCCTGCCATGCGTTCAAACCACAGCTCCAACAAAACCCCACCTCTCACACTGGCTGGTTTAAACTTAATCAAGCACCCAATCATTGTCGGGCTCGTAACACTAAGATCTGTTCCACACGCGAAAACAAACTGAGAATAAAGCGGGGGGATGGAGGAACGATACAGGAGTTGTGAGAGAAAGGATGAAGAAGAGAGGTAAGACAGAAGAGGTGAGAGAAATAACGAAGGAGAAAGGAAAGTCATAGGAATGGTTAAAGAAGAATTAAGAAGAAAAGGGGAGTTGTTAGAGACAGAGGTAGAGAAGAGGGGAAGAATGATGCAAGGGAAGACGTGAGAGTTGAAGGAGTTCAATCACAATTACCTGTTGAATATTTCAGAGATTAAATCACCTGGCTGGCATTTATCTCATGCTGAGTATGAGGAGAATATTTACATTGCCAAGGAATAAAACCCTGAGACGTTTAAAACACCACTGCTTGATGGACGAGGACGATGCAATTTGCATATTGATGTCGACCCTCTGGAATCGTCTTGAGGTAACCTTCTGGATTGATGGCTCGTTAGAATGTCGTGTGCATATTTTTGTATTGAACTCCTGAATTACACGTTATATTGTCAGCACTCGCTTACCTGTGTTAACGGAAGTCGATCACTACTCCTGGGCCCCGCCTCTTAGCCATTTATCAGCCGGTGTGATGCGTGCTTGCATGTATTATGGTTGAGGGGTTGAGTCTCAGCTCCAAGTCCCACCTCTTGACTGATAGTGAATGGATGACTTGGCATCCCAGTGACTTACTTGTTTCTTATAATCAAAAGAAGCGCTAAACCACAAGGGTTATACTACTTGTTTCTTAAGCTTCCATCTATATTCCCATGTTCTCGTTCTCATCTCAAGATCTCTAAGTATTTTATACCTCATGATCATGTCTCCCGTGTTTCTTCTTTCTAATGCCATCAAGATCAGATCTTTTAGTGTTTCTTCACAGGTTATTTCACTCAGTTCGGAGACCTAACCTATTTGAGAGTCTTGAACATTAGTTTCTGGACATGCTTGATCGAGAGTAGACTCCCTCCTGGTGCTCTAGATAATAGTAGTAGCAGACGTGGTGGCGGCGGTGATAGTAGCAGCAATAGTGATGGTGGTGGTAGCGGTAGTGGTGGTGGGAGTAGTAGCAGTAGTAGTAGTACTGGTGGTGGTAGCGGTAGTGGTAATAGTAGTAGTACTGGTGGTGACAGTAGCAGTGGTGGTAGTATCAGTAGTAATAGTAGTGCTGGTGGTGGCAGTAGTAGTGCTGCTGGTGGTGGTAGTAATAGTGGTAGTAGTAGTAGTCGTGCTGGTGGTGAAAGTAGCAGTGGTGGTGGTGGTAGTAGTAGTAGCAGCAGTGGTGGTAGTAGTAGTAGTGCTGGTGGTGAAAGTAGCAGTGGTGGTGGTGGTAGTAGCAGCAGTGGTGGTAGTAGTAGTAGTGCTGGTGGTGGTAGTGGTGGGTGAAGGACTGTCATGTGGTTGTGTCACGTGGGTGGCAGTGTGGTGGAAGTTTGTACTGATATAACATTGACTACTGTAAGAGCCAGCTGGATGAAGGATGAAGTGAGGGAAGAGCAGTGAAGGGAAGAGCAGTGAAGGGAAGAGCAGTGAAGGGAAGAGGGTGGTGAAAGAGAGTAAGAAGAACTGTGATTGGGTATGACAGAAGAACAAATAATTGGAAGCTGGATAAAGTGCTAGAGGAGGTGAGAGGATAAATGGAGATATATATAATATGCGAAGAGTCGCACACAGAGTGAAAGAAAGAGGAGATAAGGATATGGGAATAAAAAGATAAAACACAGTGAGAACGAGAGCTGAGAATATTTAAGGAGAGAAAACGAAGAATGAATCGTAAGGAAGAGGAAAAAACAGAAATATGATTATAAAGTCATAAATTTGAAAATAGAAATATCCTAATAGTCTCAGTCTCTCTCTCTCTCTCTCTCTCTCTCTCTCTCTCTCTCTCTCTCTCTCTCTCTCTCTCTCTCTCTCATGTCAGCGTGGAAATCATCAAATCAGTTCAGAAAAGCACAGATGGGTTTGTCGGGTAATTGGTAAATGGAAATTGGGGTCTCCAATTTTGCTGTTTCTATGCATATTGATGTTATCATTAATGGGGGAATGAGCGAGGAGGAGAGAAGGGATTAAGGGAAAGGGGAAGAACAAGGAAATAAGATGGAAAATGAGAGCAATATATATATATATAGAGAGAGAGAGGGCGGGCGGGTGAGGTGAGTCAGTCTAACGTCATCTTACTCTAATATAACTATACACAGATTTAAAAGTCAAGTGTAAATAAAGTTTCCTCTGCAAAACGTAGCTCCAATTTTTTAGATCAAGAGCCATACACCGACATGAAGCAAGTATTTTCAAGTATATCCAGTTTTCTCGAAGTAAAACTTTCCATGTTTAATATTTGACTGGCAAAGTCTGGAGTTTCTAACACAGGAACACTATCTCCTCTTAGTGCGCCATCACACTAACTTATAGATCCCCCACACTAATCCTGTTACTTATAAGAATGGTGTTACTTTAGTAATGCTGTTAACTGTTACTTTTAATGAAGCAATATGTAACATTACTAGCTCCATCTGCATCGTCTGCAGATACTTGTCACAAGTAGCGTCATCAGTATTCTCTACATAGATACTTGCAGTGATTAAAAATACCTGTTTTATACATGTGTATTGTCCAACCAACCCGGTACCTACTATACCTGGTTGGTTGGACAATTCTGCATAAAGTTTATACACTACACGAGGGTCAGCTGTATGCCACTTATTTACCACCATTAATGAATACTTTAACCATAAAAAAGTAAACTCTCCTGAAACACACACACACACACACACACACACTAACAGAGTGGACAGAGAGAATTTGTTTGAGGCGGGTCTCGGGTACATGAGGACACATCAAGAAATTAAAGCACAGACGAGTCACAGAGATGTTAGGAAATACTTCTTTAGCCTTAGAGTTGTTAGGAAGTGGAACGAGCTAGACAGCGAAGTCGTAGATGCAGAATCCCTACATAGCTTTAAGAATAGGTATGGCAGGATTCACACGCAGCCAGGAGAGAGAGTGTTCCCAGTATCAGTTAGCAGAAGTGGGACCAGGAGCTGAGTCCTGACCCCTGCAACCTGAGCACATAGACACAGAGACACGCACGCCGCCACCATCACCAGACAACCTCAAAATCACATATTCATATATTTTACATTTTATTGTTACTGGTTTGAAGGGGAACCATAAACCTTGTACTTGGCATCTGTCCTGCTGGCGAGGTCACATTACATCCCTTCTAGCCATGAGTGCAACAAGACGAGCAGAAGGACGACGAGGAGGAAATGGCAAGAGAATGTAATATGAAGTAAACGAAGCAGGAGGAGGAAAAGGAGCCAGTAAAAAGGGAAGGGAAGAAGTATGTGGAAGAGAAGTAGGTGTTGGGTGAAGAAAAACTTGAAAAAATCAGAGCTGGAACAGATCATTAACGGCCAGCAAAGTCAATAAAGCATTTAAATTACCAGGAACGCTTCAAAGTTCTAAATATATATTTGCTGGAGCGGAGGAGAGAGAGATATATATGATAATATATACGTGGAAGGTCCCAAACCTGCACATAACTTACTTGAGCGAGAGATATAGAAGAATATGTAAAACAAACCCAGCAAAAATTAGAGGCGAGGTAAGCACAATACGAGAACACTGTATCAACATCCGTGGGCCCAGACTCTTTACCACTCTTCCACAAGATATCAGAAACACTGCCGGAACAAGTGTAGAAGCTTTCAAGATGAAACTGGACATACACCTAGGCCAGGTGTCAGATCAACTAAGCTGTGATGAATATGTGGGTCAGCAGACCGCCGGCAGTAACAGCCTGTTTGGTCTGGCAAGCACCAGACAAGCCTGACTCGGGGCCAGGCTTCGGTAGTAGGAAAACTCTCGAAACCCTTCAAAAGTATATCAAAGATATACTACCTGTGTTTCACACTCATATATGACAGGAGGGTAGTACCTTCCTGGATGGTTGCTGTCTGCCATCCTACTACCCGTGTTCTACACTTATATATGACAGGAGGGTACCATTGTTGCCTACGTACAAATATAAGATAAACCTTGAGTCCAGGTAGACCACATATTTTATACACTCCTCGGAAAAGACTATAAACGTCACAGGTGTAACTGGGTGATCTTTTTAAATATTTCTGTGACCTTCACTTAACAGGTGTGTGTGACTCAGCCAGTCATGGCCAGCCCACATGGAATTATACTCTGGAGGTACACAGTGTGAGGTGGAGGAACAAAGTGTGAGTTGGAGGTGCAAAGTGTGGCCCACAATCAGTGTGGCTAGGATGTAAACAGTGTATCCTGGAGGTAGTGTGTGAAGGTACATAGTGTGGTCCACTGGTACCTAGTGTGGCTCGCAGGTACATAGTGTGTCCTGGAGGTGCCTACGTCGATCTGGAGGTGTATAATATAACCTGGAGGTCACATTTTCTCTCCACCTCATGCTTTATTCCATACCCCCCCCCCATTCCCACCCATTTATCATCTTACAACGTGTCTTTCCCTCCCCTTCCCTCCTTTCTTTCACCCACCTTCCCTGTCATCCCCCCTTGGTTTACTACCATCCCCCACCCCCTGGCTCTCCTCAGGCGGTCCTGGGCTAGTGACAGGTGATTGACAGGGTGTTGTGGCCGAGTCACTGCTTCCGGGACCACCTGATTTATGACCCTCTTCCTCCACCCCTCCACACTTTGTACACGTTCTCGCACACTTTGGGACTAGTGTCTAAGATCCCGTGGGTTTATGGGGGCAGGAAGGTGGGTTGGGTCTTTCCGTGTGCGTTTTGTGTGTTCTTTGTGTGTTAATTACATTCTCTGGAGGTAGAGAAGCACTGCTATGCTATGCTAGTAGTAGTAGTAGTAGTAGTAGTAGTAGTAGTAGTAGAAGAGCATTCATGAGGAAGTACTGAACTCATAATGATCCTATAGCTTTAGGGGAATGGGAGGTAACGAGGTTTGATCAGAGGGTAGCTCCAATTCATTAGATCAAGAGCCCTTCACCGATATCAACGCACCCTCCTCCATCCCGTGAAGAGTATCAGATTACATAAATACAACCCAGATATTTCTTGTAATATTTCACATCAATGGCTGGTTAAGTGAGCTTGAATCCTGTCGACACACAAGGATCATTAAGGCTTGTCACCTGCTAACCACCAGTCAGGAAGACTTTTTATCCAAAATGCGAGCGTATTGGAATCAGCGTAAACTCTAAGTCTATATAAACTGAGTTATACACACCACCACGAGTGCATATACTGTATATAATAAACTGAGTTATACACACCACCACGAGTGCATATACTGTATATAAACTGAGTTATACACACCACCACGAGTGCATATACTGTATATAATAAACTGAGTTATACACACCACCACGAGTGCATATACTGTATATAAACTGAGTTATACACACCACCACGAGTGCATATACTGTATATAATAAACTGAGTTATACACACCACCACGAGTGCATGTACCAGGTCAGCTTAACACACACCTTGCAACCACAACACTGGCTGAAGTCAGCAGTACCAGGTCAGCTTAACACACACCTTGCAACCACAACACTGGCTGAAGTCAGCAGTACCTGGTCAGCTTAACACACACTTTGTAACCACAACACTGGCTGAAGTCAGCAGTACCAGGTCAGCTTAACACACACCTTGCAACCACAACACTGGCTGAAGTCAGCAGTACCAGGTCAGCTTAACACACACCTTGCAACCACAACACTGGCTGAAGTCAGCAGTAACTGGTCAGCTTAACACACACCTTGCAACCACAACACTGGCTGAAGTCAGCAGTACCAGGTCAGCTTAACACACACCTTGCAACCACAACACTGGCTGAAGTCAGCAGTACCTGGTCAGCTTAACACACACCTTGCAACCACAACACTGGCTGAAGTCAGCAGTACCAGGTCAGCTTAACACACACCTTGCAACCACAACACTGGCTGAAGTCAGCAGTACCTGGTCAGCTTAACACACACCTTGCAACCACAACACTGGCTGAAGTCAGCAGTACCTGGTCAGACAAAGACTCTCCTCACGACCGCAACACTGTCTATCATGTAGTCACCTCTGCTATATTATAGTATATTACTATTATTACTCTATTTCCAGCGTTAAACTCGTTCAAATCATTCTGCACAAGACTGGTGGAGCTTGATCCTCCGCTACTCGCGATATAAACATGATGTGCTCTCCACTACTAACCAGTCACATCTGCTGGTTAATAACTTGTGCAGCAGTGTGTCAGATAAATATCAAACAACAGAGGATCAAGTGACGCGCCTTGTTCAATACCACTGAATGGAGAATGTTACCTAAGAATGAATTTCTCAAATTTTGGACCTACCTTATTGGTCACTTTTATGTACATAAATACTTCATTACATAAACCTTCTCTGATTCCCTTTTCTCTTCTACTTCTTTCATTCCTTTCTCATTCGTATTCCTCCTCTTACTCTTCGTAATCTTTTCTTGTTCTGTGCCTTTTTCCATTTTTATTCTCATTTATTTATTGTTCCCTTTATTTGCCCTTTTCATTTTATTATATTTCCCTATTTTGTTTATTATTTATCCTCTTGTTTTTCCCTAGCATTATTACTAACTGCTTCATCGCGCCCGTCTTTATTATTCTACCTTCTTCTCACCTCATTATTTAGCCCTTACCATTTCTCATTTTCCTTCAATTCCATTCTTTAGTCCTATCTTCCTTTCATCTTACATATATTAACCTCCTTATTTCCCCTTACCACATATTCTTTCCCCTCCTTTCTCTTCTCTTTTCAATCTTTTTTAATATTTTCATTTCCGCATTTCTCATTCGTCTTTTCTCACCCTTCCATCTCTTCTCTCTATCATCACTTTGCCTTCTTTCCTCTTACGTCTCTTCTCCCACTTTTCTTATTCCCTTTCACCTTCTCTCCCCCTTACATCTCTTCTTCCCCTTATTACACTGCCCCTTCTCTCCTCCCATCATTCTCAGGCTTTCACCCTCCTTTCCCCCCTCGTCTTCACTCCTCCTCCCTCCTATGCCCCATCCTTACACCTTCTTTCTTTCCACTCCGTCTTAACTCCCCCTCCATATCTTCTGTCTCCGTCTTTCTTAATCTTTCCCCTCGTCCCCCTCCTCCTCCGTCTTCACTCCCCCTTCTCAAAAAAAGCACCAGTGCTACTCGAACGTTTTAATGGGAAAATCTGTTTTAGGCGAGTGATAATTCAATTTGCCTCTCCCCATAAATTCCCACCCAAGAGCGGAGCACCCAGGAAGGGCTTCTTAAAATGCAGTAGTGGAAGTGGTAGTCGTAGTGGTTGTAACAGCAGTGGTGGCAGCAATGATAATAGTAGTGGTAGTAGTAGAGATTATTGTGTAAGTAGATTCAGTAGTTAACGGTAGTTGTAGTCGCAGTGGTAACCTTAATAGTTGCATTAGAAGCATTGGTTTTAGTGTTAAATTCATTAAGGATAGTGGTAGTTCTTGCAGTAATAGTGGCAATACAGGTAAAAAGTGTTTGTAGTAACACAAACAGCAACAATACAAAAGTAATAGTATTAGATAGAAACAAAACCTTGAGGTAAAGAAAGAGAGAGAGAGAGAGAGAGATTAGGATGCTTTTAGATCTACAAGGAGATTACTTGCATAAAGACTACACAAGTGTCTGTAGTACTGCTGTTCATCCTACCTGGACAACAGAGGAAAGGATATAAAAGCAGAAGGGGTTGCTTGCCCAGCCCTTTCAGGCTATCCGGCTCGCACTGCGGGAGAAACAAAACACCATCAAGGACACCCTTTTATTAAAAAGACATATTTAAACAAGAAAAAGCTGTGATAATGTAAACACACACCCAAGGAAACTTAAACATAATAAAACCGTTAATACTTACACTGAGGAGAGTCAAAAACGAAAATAAAGTAGACAGCGTTTGTGTAATGTCTTTATTATGCACTGAATACTCATCCAGCAAACTGCGGTGGGTGAAAATGTCACTGTGGCAACAAAAGTGAAGCAAAGACACAGGTTACAGTGGAAGCAGCTTGTGGTGAGACAAAGTTCACACTGTGAAGAGCTTTATCAAGTCATCATGAGAAGGTAAAGCTCTACACAGAGCGAAACATCGCCTCCATAAAAGTTTCTACTGCAATTTGTTTTAAAAAACAGAGCTTCAGGCTCGAGTAAGTATAACAAATACACAGTATAGAGATCAAATAAAACTGACAACAAGAACACTGACTCCACTACAATTGAGAACAATACTATGAATATTATCTTTAACTGTTTCATATTGGCAATTCCATAGTTAGAGAGCTCTTAGCCTAATGCAATAACCATGTTGTTATGTCTGCAATTGTCTTGAGAGTAGTGTGGCAACTAGCACTACCAGCGCCTCTTACTGCGCCACCAACCACACACCACTAACTCCCTAATTTGGGTTTTACTTATAGATAAACTAACTTATCGAACCACTGCAAAAATAACAAGCAAAAGTTCAACTTATCCTCAGATAATAAATAAATAAATAAATAAATAAATAAATATATATATATATATATATATATATATATATATATATATATATATATATATATATATATATATATATATGAGTATGTGTGTATGTCTGTGTATATATGCGTTGTGTGTGTGTGTGAGAGAGAGAGCGAGAGTTAAACAAAGACATCCCAAGATGCAAAATTTCAAGACGGAAAGAATGGGAAGGGAGGAAATGATGGGTAGGAAGGACGGGAGGATGGGAGGAAGGCAGGGAGGATGGGAGGAAGGCATTGGGGGATGGGAGGAAGGCAGGGAAGGAAGGAAGGACGGGAGGATGGGAGAAAGGCAGGGAAGGATGGGTAGGAAGGACGGGAGGATGGGAGGAAGGCAGGGAAGGATGGATAGGATGGACGGGAGGACGGGAGGAAGGCAGGGAAGGATGGGTAGGAAGGACGGGAGGAAGGCAGGGAAGGATGGGTAGGATGGACGGGAGGATGGGAAGGGGAGGGCGGAAAGGAGCTTTGACCGCGCATAAATTTTCTTGTTTAAAGGTAAACTTTTGTAATTATTTTAAGCAAGGTAATCCCGCAGGCGTTATACCATTCCTTAATTAGTAACTTGTTCCGGCTGGGAGGAGCGCACTCAGCTTACCTAAGACTTACACCCACCAACTCAACCTTGCCTAGGATTTATACTTTATACTTTGAATTAGAGCCCAGATTTTCATGAAATTTTTCTCTGAGAGGATTTAAGAGTTTGATTATAAGTAAATATATATATATATATATATATATATATATATACACACAAGTGGGGATATAGTTTTGGAGTGGTTGGTGCTTTTATTTAACAAATGTATGGAAGAGGGTAAGGTACCTAGGGATTGGCAGAGTGTGCATATTTCCTTTGTATAAAGGCAAAGGGGACAAAATGGAGTGCAAAAATGATAGGGGAATAAGTCTGTTGAGTATACCTGGTAAAGTGTATGGTAGAGTTATTATTGAAAAAAATTAAGAGTAAGACGGAGAGTAGGATACAGATGAACAACGAGGCTTTAGGAATGTTAGGGGGTGTGTAGACCAAGTGTTTACAGTGAAACAAATAGGTGAACAGTATTTAGATAAGAGTAAAGAGATTTTTGTGGCATTAATGGATTTGGAAAAGGCGTATGACAGAGTCGATAGGGGGCAATGTGACAGATGTTGCAAATGTATGAAATAGAAGGTAGGTTATTGAAAGCAGTGAAGAGTTTTTACGAGGACAGAGAGGCTCAGGTTAGAGTATGTAGGCGAGAGGAAGATTATTTCCCAGTAAAAGTAGGCCTTAGACAAGGATGTGTGATGTCACCGTGGTTGTTCAATATATTTACAGATGGGGTTGTAAGAGAAGTGAATGATCCGGTGTTGGCAAGAGGTGTGGGGTTAAGAGATAAAGAATCCAACACAAAGTGGGAGTTGTCACAGTTGCTCTTTACTGATGACACTGTCCTTTTGGGAGATTCTGAAGAGAAGTTGCAGAGGTTGGTGGATGAGTTTGGTAGGGTATGTAAAAGAAGAAAGAGGAGGCTGGAGACAGGGAAAATGTCGTGTCTGAGGGCAATGTGTGGTGTGAATATAATGCAGAGAATTCGTGTTTGGAAATTAGGAGGAGGTGCGAGATTACCAAAACTATTATCCAGAGGGCTGAGGAGGGGTTGTTGAGGTGGTTCCGACATGTAGAGAGGATGGAACAAAATAGAATGACTTCGAGAGTGTATAAATCTGTAGTGGAGGGAAGGCGGGGTAGGGGTCGGCCTAGGAAAGGTTGGAGGGAGGGGGTAGAGGAGGTTTTGTGTGCGAGGGGATTGGACTTCCATCAAGCATGCGTGAGCATGTTAGATAGGAGCGAATGGAGACAAATTGTTTTTAGGACTCGACGTGCTGTTGGAGTGTAAGCAAGGTAACATTTATGAAGGGATTCAGGGAAACCGGCAGGCCGGACTTGGGTCCTGGAGATGGGAAGTACAGTGCTGGCACTCTGAAGGAGGAGTGTTAATGTTGCAGTTTTATAACTGTAGTGTAAACGCGCCTCTGACAAGACAGTGATGGAGTGAATGATGATGAAAGTTTTTCTCTTTCGGGGCCACCCTATCTTGGTGGGAAACGGCTGATGTGATAATAAAAAATATATACACACATTTATTTTTTTATTTTATGATGCATGATTCTAGTTTATTTTTTATTTGTTATATATTGAATCTATTAAACACTGAATCTGAGTAATAAAATTATTATTCATAATAATAATAATAACAGTGTGCCATGTCAACCCCACTACACAGGTGGTGTACACACTAAGGAAGCCATCACCGCCTCATTGAACAAACAGGCTTGTTCAAAAGGCTCGAGACAAGCTATCCGAACACTCTGCAAACCTGGGAAAATCACTTTGAAATGTAATTATTCTCATTTTCTATTCATAGACAGGAAACTCTACTTTGTGTCCCCCTCGATGGTCGGGAGACTTTGCGAGTTTGCTGAGCGAACCCGTCACTTAGTCTTTTATAGCGTTCGTCAGCACAGCCTTCGACATCCGGATTTGTGTGTTTTTCTCAGGATGAAAGACAAAGCAAGGGTGCTATGAACCTTATCGGAGGGGTTTCCTGGTAAATACATTAGACACGATATGAGGATTTCTAAAAGTTGGCTTTAGAAAAAAGGAGACAGAGAGATAAATGGACGAAATATTATGACAAAGTCTCGCCCCCTTCTCATTTATCCTCTCTCTCTCTCTCTCTCTCTTTCTCTATCTATCTATCTATCTATCTATCTCTCATGCAAGGGCCAGGAGCTGATACTAAGCCCCTGTAATCTCATGTAGATGAGTACATATAAGTGAATACACACATCTACACACATACACACATCCACACTCACACACACCCAGCCTCTGGGTGAAACCAGTGCAGCTGGCTCCTTACTCGCTCACCAGCTGCTCCTTCCCTCTCCTACCCTTCCCTCCCCTCACCGCCCTTCCCTCTTACACCTTTCCACTTACGCCTCCCTCTTTGACTCTCACCCAACTCCATATCACCTCTGTCATGTTCAATGTTTTTTTCTTCTTCTTACCTCTTTCCCTGATGCTAACTCCTCTTCCCTCACAACCCCACCATCACCCCAAGATCACCCCCTCTCTTTCTTAACCCCACCAGCACCTCAAAATCATCCCCTCAACCCCACCAGCACTTCATGACCACCCCCTCCCTTATTCAACCCCACCATCACCTCAAGACCACCCACTTCCCTCCTCAACCCCACCATCATCTCAAGACCACTCCCTTCCTCAACCCCACCATTACCCCTCACCTGATATTGTTTCCCAGCTATAATTGATCCACTCAACTATTTTTCCTCCTTTATCTTCCTTGTTTCTTGCGCTTTCTTCCATTTTTTCCTGTATTCTTGGTTAGTTAGCTGGGTTTAAAGTTTATCGACTATAAGAGGGTCATTAAGGTTGCATATAACCTGCTCACTACAAGGCAAGTTCACTGAACTCCATAAAGCAGGCACTAGAATAAATTCTCAACATATATACACTGAGACACATACCTCGGTGCGTATAACCGGGCCCATACTCTGGTCGATTGGTTAATTGGGTTTAAAGTCTATTGACTACACAAAGGGTGCTTCACTCTGCATGTGACCAGTTGACCACCAGTACAGTCAACTTTAATTCCTGTAACAGAGATTAAAGTACTCTCAAGTGTATATACAATGTGAGATACACATCACTCGTTGTACATGTCTGTTCTCTGTTTTTTTTTATATTACTGTTTCGTTTCAATCGGAATTTAAATTTATTCCATACTTGAAGTAAATTTTTCTATATTTTCGTACTGCATATTTACTGCTTTCTATTTCGGAATTTTTTAAATTCTTGTTTTTTTTCTTCCCCTCTCCTTCTCTTTTCACACTAAAGGATTCAATAGAATTACTGGTCACATCATATATCACAGCCTTCAACAGGCAATAACTTTTTAAAATTTTAACAATTATAATTTATTATTAATTATTATTATTAATTATTATTATTATTATTATCATTATTATTACCACTATTTTCGTTATTATTATTAGCTTTATTTTTCTTATTATTATTATCAGGCGAAGAACTCGTAGGGGAAACAGGAGGTCAGCAAAGCTGGTTCAAGGAAAAGGCCAACTGAAGGAGCGGCGCGTGATCGAGGTGATAGAGCAAGTGAACCTCATACACGTTTTCAGCCTCTGTATTAGAGCAAGTGTGACGTGTGTCATAATACACTCTATACGTGATCTTTCTGGTTATGTTCAGCGTTGCTTCCCATGCTTATCGCACAGCTGAATTTCACCCCTTTCACCTGGGGCTCATCCTCATCCCAGCTCCAGTAGTTACACCTTGGCGTCTAGAAATTACAGTCATCTGTGTTTCCTCTGCTGTAACTGTAACTTGCCACCAATTTTTCCCACACAGACACAGCCACAATCTAGGGACAGGGAACATTATCTCTAGTATATAAACACAGGTCACAGCACACTCATCTCAACCATCGGCATATAGGAATTTGTTCTTGTAAAATTTGATTTATTATCTTTTATAATCTCTCGTTCTCACTCATCTCTCTCTCTTCTTCTCTCTCTCTCTCTCTCTCTCTCTCTCTCTCTCTCTCTCTCTCTCTCTCCCAGGCCTAGGAACGCAGAAATATGCTTATTGACAGAACAGATCCATGTATCATTCAGGCTAATTTTGTCCACTTACCAGCCTTAATTACCTGCTATAATCGGATTACAGGTCCAGCCGATAGCAATTATAGAATTATACGATGCCGCTGCTTGTACTGAATACAGCTACAGTAGTCTATATTGTATCTTTTTTAGTACCATTGGTTTGGTAGTTACGTTCGCATACATATATTAATTGTTGCAGTTGATGATATTATCCTATTATTATTATTATTATTATAAAGATTCTGTTTTTCTTAATATTATCCATGTTGCTTTGGTTTTCGACCACTGAAATATGAAAGTTTCCCCAGAGTGACTTTTATCACTTAAATGTTTTATAAAGGGAAGCAACCGGAATATAATCTATTAAATGTGAACGTGTTCTTTTAATGTGTAGACACACACACACACACTCACACACATATGTAGGCGGGGCCAGGAGCTGAGTCTCGACCCCAGCAACCACAAATAGGTGAGTACACACACACATACATACATACCTTATATAGAAATAACAATAAATATACACAGTAACTAGAAAGTCCAGAGATCGCTACGAGACTAGTCCTGGAGGTAACAGGATATATATATATATATATATATATATATATATATATATATATATATATATATATATATATATATATAGATTGGGGTCCACCTCTTGTGCAAATTGTGGGACCCATAGCCTCGGAGAAGTGGATAAAAAGGAAGAATATTTGGATTTCTTCCTGAAGCCATTTGAATATTCTACTTCTACCACCATCCTTTTATATATATATATATATATATATATATATATATATATATATATATATATATATATATATATATATATATATATATAAGTTTCAGAGGGTAGCTACAGTTGGGTACTGAAGGATAGACCGTGTACGTCCCTGTTACTGTGATAGTCAATTAACATCTGGAATAATTAATATTGAGTGTTAGGCTCCTCATATAATGGCGAGAACTGTGACACCCAGGAGTCAAGGTTGTGTATACAGGGGTGGTGATTTCTCTCTCTCTCTCTAACACACACACAGGTACTCTTTCATTTTCTTTACATAAACCTGAAAGTATTTAAGGGTCCACCAATACACCTCTCACTGGCTCATTAACTCACACTCTTCCTCGTAAAACCTTGCATTACATCATGCATATCACTATATGCGCGCACATCAATACACGCATCCCCTTCCCTCCACCCACCCCCCACACAAAGAGAAACAGAGTACACTCTTCAGAAGCAAGACAGTGACATAAATCCCACCTGGAACACACAACCAAGGACGCACTACGATAAATTTACTTGTCAAAAAAAAAAAAAGTGAAGCTGACTAGTCGAGGTGGACTTTTAAAGTTAATCACAAAGATAAGAATATTAACAAATATGAAAATTGAGAATTATAGCAATATTTAGCAAGTGTCCCGTAGCTCGATCGGTAGCGCACTCAGCTCACACACACTGAAGTCCGAGGTTCGATTCTCCTCCGATACGGCTGGAAAACATTAGGGACGTTTTTCCGTAAGACACCTGCTGTCCCTGTCCCTGTTCACCCATCAGTTTAATATGGGTACCTGGGAGTTAGTGGACTGGTGTGGGTCGCATCCTGGGACAAAATTGACCTAATTTGCCCGAAATGCTCAGCATAACAAGCGGTTTTCTATATAGTAGTATGTCACTGATGTCAGCTAGGCCTGTATACCATGTACATGTACTTGTAGTAAATAAAGATATTATTATTATTACCACTACTACAACTATTATTATTACTTCTACTACTACTATTACTACTACTACTATTTTTACTACTACTACATCGAATAATAATAATAATAATAATAAAGATAATGATAATTATAATTATAATATATTATTATTATTATTATTATTATTATTATTATTATTATTATCCAAAAATTATAACAAAGTTAAAGAATGCCACAGTTAAACTAAACGATATATTATATTGTTGACATGAATGAGAACAGAATACTACACATTAAAAGTTCCATAAAATAAGAAACTCACTCATGCTGAGAGTCACGATCACACAGAAGAAGAGTTTTTCAAGGTACTCAAAGAGAGACTGAAAGTTAGCAAAACGTCGTCTCAGTGGAAGCTTGTGATACACGTGTGTTTATCTTAGGTGTACGCTCTGTGGCTTACTGGGTACAGTTTGTAAAATGGCTTCTTCACTCCAATATAGAGAAGAACGGAGGAAGATGAGGAGGAGTTTCGAGGTAATCAGTCCCTTAGCCTGGAGTCCAGAATAACACTGCACAAGTGTCTCACCGGGTACAGCTCTGAGCTTGTTCATTACCCAGCGCTCCTTCCGTAATTAACTTTTCAGTGTTCCAAAATTAAGAAGTGCTTAAGCAGAAATTAGTACAATTTGGGGCAGAACAAATCTAGACTTCTAGTTTCTACACTAATATAAAAAGAATAAATCTAAATTATATGCAAAATAAATCTGCACTAGTAACTACTTTATCAAATAAACTGGGACAAAAATGTTAAATAAATTCAGAACAACAAACAATAGAATAAATACCTAAACTCTGCGAAAGAAAATAATGATATGAGAATACGGGGAAAAGAGAGGAGTAAATGAAAAAAAAGGCAAAGGAAGAAAAGGAGAAGGATGTGTGAGAGTGTTCAAGGATAACGAGAGGAAAAAAAGGGGATGATGGTGGAGAAAGTGTAGAGAAGTAAGGAGTGAAGAAGGTGAAGAAGAGAGGCTGGAAGGTCACTAGTAAGGAAAAAGAGAGAAAGAACAGAGAGGAAATTATCAATGAAGTATAAAATAATGATAAGAGGAAAAAGAATGGAAGAGGGCACAACAAGTAAGAATAATGGAAGCCAAGAAGGCAAGGAAGGAGAAGGTGGAGCCCAAAGATATAAAAGAGGAAGGGAAGTCAAAGAGGTATGGAAAGAGGAAGGGAGACCATGACGATAAGGAAGAAGTGAGGCCAAAGAGGTATGGAAAAAGGAAGGGATGCTAAGAAAGGCAAGAAAAGAGGAAAGGGCGCAAAGGAGGTAAGACAGAAGGAAGTAGGGTATAAAGATAAAAAAAACGAAGCAAAAGGAAGGAGAGAGAGGAGAATGTGGAGGAAGTAAAGAATACAGAGATGGAGGGAAGGAGGGAGGGCCTCTCAGCAAGCTTCGATGATGCGATTAATCTTCAACACTGGACGCTAACCGACCCAAAATTCTCGCTTTTATGGGTCTCGCTGCATGCCATATTTTTTTACCTTCTTCGTAGTCCAGGACGCATTTGCATATGGACCTTACACGCCATACAGCTAGTTGACTCTCTCTCCCTCCCTCTCTCTCTCTCTCTCTCTCACCTCGGCTAGTCTCCTACACGTCTGGTGTAGCCAAGCGTTTATTACTCTCTCAACTGAATATAAAAACACACATTACCGCTGCTCATCGTAATCTCCATATGAGCAAAAGGACGTCATGAATAGCATTACCACTGGCCACGATTTTCTTGTGTTTTACATTTTATCTTATTATTATTGTTGTTGTTATGTCTCTCATGTTTCTTCTTTGTCATGTTTATATTACTCCTTTTATGCGCATGTTTCTCTTTGACTTTTATACATTTTTCCTTTCTTAGATTTTTTCCTTTCTTTTCTTTGTTCTTTTTTGTTCTTATTGTCGTTCTTCTTCTTCTTCCACCCTTATTATATCTTTATGTTGTTCCTCCTTATATTAATAATTATTATTATTCTTGTAATTACTATTTTTTAGTATATGTTTATTCTTCTACATCTTTTGCTTTTGCTTCTTTATCATTTTTTTCTTTCAATTTCCTCAAAATTTTCTTAACCCCCTTCGATCTTCAATTTTCTTTTATTCATTCGTTTATCCATTCTCCTCTGCCTTTCCTTCACAATTTTGCTCTCACTCTTCTCTCGTTTCTTCTTCTCAAACTTATATTTCCCTCTTCTAATTATTTTTCCGTCTACCAACGTTAGAACAAAAACAGTAATGCACAAACAGGCAATGCAAACAAAACATAAACAAGGATCACAGACTAAGGACAAAAAATAAAGGAAAGTCCGTAAGGAGACATGTGTAACGCTACATCCCCACATCAAATCGGATCGGATCCCGTGTTCCACGTTGAATAAAAGGATCCAGTATCATAAGAATGGAATTCAATCCTTTATCCTGAGTGTAACTGGAAGGTTTCTGTATCGATTCAAGGGGAGGAGACTAGGAGACAGAGGATTAGCAACGTGAAGTGGTGGGGAGGGAGGTTTGGAGGGGAAAAGGGGGGAGGGGAGAGGGAGGGAGGGGGGAGAGAGAGAGAGACGGACACATTATAGACTCACTGAGAAACCATCAGCGGTAATAACTATGATGTAGCCATCTTATAACTGCATGTTTGTTTCTCTCTCTCTTTTTACACAAGGTTTTACAAGGTTAGGGGATTCCTAACCTTATTTACAAGTTAAGAGCTGTTACCTACATCATCTCTCTCTCTCTCTCAGAGATGGTCTGGTGGGTGTAATAATTGTTTACATTCAAACAAGCTTTCAGAAACACTGAAGACATTTATTGCCCTCTTCTCCTTCCCCTTCCTCCATTTCATACCATTCCAGTTACTTATTTCTCTTTCATTTCACCATAGCTCCTTTCCCTTCATATTTCCTTTCCTAGAATAATCTTTCACTTTTTTTCACTCTTAGCCTAATCTCTTTTTTTTATCTTGCTCCCTATTTCCCGTTCCCCAATTCGTAATC
This sequence comes from Cherax destructor, assembly GCA_009830355.1. Taxonomy (NCBI): domain Eukaryota; kingdom Metazoa; phylum Arthropoda; class Malacostraca; order Decapoda; family Parastacidae; genus Cherax; species Cherax destructor. Next base: position 299,319 of record WNWK01000206.1, on the reverse strand, counting down.
TTCAATTCTCCTTTCCCATCCTAATTTCTTCCCTATCGTCATTTTCCCCTTCCTCTTCCTCACCCAACTTTTGCCTCCGTCCCCCTTTCCATTACATATTCCACCTATCCCTCCTTCAAAACCTACTTCCCTCTTCCTTTTCAACTATTTTCCCTTCATTGTGAATCTAACATTGTTTCTTCGTCTCTCTCTCTCTCTGTTTTTTTATAATTTCTATTTAGCATCCCCCTAGTCACATGTCATTACAAGGTGGATTTACCCTTTACTGATATTGTCTCTATGTCACCTTTCACAACCACTCTCCCTCTCCTTCTGTTTTACTCATCCTCTCCTTCTCCCTCTCCTGATTCACCCTTCCTCTCCCTCTCTTCTCTCACCTGCTTCACCCTTCTCCTCCTCACCTTCTCCCTAGCCTTATGTTTCACCCTTCCTCTCTCTCTCTCACCTGCTTCACCCTTCTCCTCCTCACCTTCTCCCTAGCCTTATGTTTCACCCTTCCTCTCTCTCTCTCACCTGCTTCACCCTTCTCCTCCTCACCTTCTCCCTAGCCTTATGTTTCACCCTCTCAATCTCTTCCTCTGCAGACCATGCAGATGCTACTTACTTGCATCTTAAAACTTCCTCTTCCTACTTACTTCACCTGACTCTAGCAACAATCTCCCAATAATGTTTCTTTTTTTCTCCTTTCCCCCTCTCTTCTTTTTTCTGTCTTGTGCGTCATTATCTCTTCTTAGGAGGACTCACAAAGTCTCGCCCCAGGACTCACAAAGTCTCGCCCCAGTACTTTCAAAGGGATTACTTGATTTTCTTGCGGTAACCTTTTCCTTGCTTGTTTCTGTTCGTTCCATTTTTCCTTGTCATCGCTTCCATTGTCTTATTCATCGGCAATCCCCTTGTGCAAATTATTACCATTCTATTGTTTCCTCCTCCGTCTATTGATGCTTCCCAGCTTGTCAGTTTATATGGTCATTGTATTCCTGTATTTCTCTCTCCCCTTCCTCTTCAATATCCTCTCCCACCTCCTTTATTTTCACTATTTTTCTTCCTCTTTCACTGATACTCTCTTGTCTCGTAAATTTACCTACCTATATATTTTACCATTATTTAAATAATAAGCTCTTTCTTATACCCTACAACAACCTCTGTCTGACTGTCTGTCTCTCTCTCTTATCTATCTATCTCTCACCCCCCTTTCTTATACAAGACTTTTTAAACGATTACGCAAAGAGTTTCTACTTTTATTTACAAGCTAAGATACCTACCTCAGCGCATTTAAAATATCTCTCTTCTCTCTCTCTCTCTCTCTCTCTCTCTCTCTCTCTCTCTCTCTCTCTCTCTCTCTCTCTCTCTCTCTCTCTCTCTCCCTCTCTTAGAATTCGCCAATAAATATCTCCAGAATCATTAAAGTCTAATAAAACAACTTTTTTCACATTTCTGACAAGAAGTTGTAAAATTCCAGCCTACTGTCATGGCTGACTTAGAGTTGCTTCATAAACTATCATCTAGAAACTGGTGTGGCGTGTGAGGGAGAGCAGGAAAGAGGAGGATGAGAGAGGAGGACCAGAAGGACAAGGAGGAGGAGAAGGACGAATAGGATGTGGTGGAGAAGACGGCGGACGAGTTAGAGGTGGAGGAGGACGAGGAGAATGGAGAGTGAGAGGACTGGAAATGAAAAGAAGAGTGAAGAGGAAAGGTTGTGTAAATGCTGAGAAAAAAAGAGGAAGAGGAAAAGAAAGAGGATCGGATTTTGGTGAGAGAGGAGTGACGAGTGAAGGAGAATTTAATTATAAATTAGACACATATGCAACATTTGGGTATCTTTATTGAGGAAACGTTTCGCCACACAGTGGCTTCATCAGTCCAATACAAAGTAGAAAGGTGTAAGGAGAGTTGGAGTTTTGAGGTAATCAGTCCCTCGGCCTGGAGTCGATGTGTTCAGTCCATCAATCTTGTAGAAATGACAGTATATGTCCTAGAGGTGGCTTATATACTGTAGTTAGGTGAGGTGAGCAGCGGAGGCAGGTCATAGTGGTACCATCCACTAGTCTAGTAGATCTTGTCCAGTTGGACAAGTGTTGAAGAATTCGTTTGTATTAAGATCCCAACAGCAACATCTTGGGATCTTAATACAAACGAATTCTTCAACACTTGTCCAACCTTGGACGAAGACTACTAGACTAGTGGATGGTACCACTATGACCCGCCTCCTCCGCTTCACTCACCTAACTACAGTATATAAGCACCTCTACGGACATATACTGTCATTTCTACAAGATTGATGGACTGAACACATCGACTCCAGGCCGAGGGACTGATTACCTCAAAACTCCAACTCTCCTTACACCTTTCTACTTTGTATTGGACTGATGAAGCCACTGTGTAGCGAAACGTTTCCTCAATAAAGATACCCAAATGTTGCATATGTGTCTAATTTATAACTTGTCGGTTCTCTGAACCATTCATCTATAGAATTTAATTAATTTATTTACATAGAGAGCTAAACCCGTGTAGGTCATTCAGCGTAAAGACGGGTAGTTGCATGATGCATCAGCCGGCAGACGACCAGCAACGTTAAGACAACAATTTTTTTTTTCTTCTTTTCAGGAGAGGAAGCGAGGAGGAGGGAAGAGAGAGTCAGAGGGAGATACGAGAGGGAAAAAGGGAGATAGAAAAATGATAGAAAACTGATGATAAAAGGAATGGGGGTAATTTAAAAGAAACAGAAGGTAGAAATACTGATATTTAACAAATACTAACATTTCCCCTATCATTTTCTACTTATCACAAAATATAATCACCACTAACCTTCTTACTTTTTTCCTTTAGCAAAATATTTAAATAAAATTAGCCAAGACTATCATAAAAAAGACTTCAAAAACCAGCCACCGGGAGGTGATGTTATCACAAATTTGCATATACATTTCTGAAAAATAAAACAACTGAAGCCATAATCAAATTACCTCCCCCCCAAAAAAAATCAAATGAAAATTTCGAGGCGGTACAGCGGGGACACTTAATAAGTAGAATTTGATTGATATATATATATATATATATATATATATATATATATATACCTTCACAAAATGGGACAATGATTGCCAATAGAGCGTGAGTTTGTTCATTATAGTTTAATAACACTGGCGCCCACCACATTATAAGTGCAAATACCTTCATGATGATTCTCCTCTAAGGTGTCCGCACCATCTTTATTGTATTCCTCTTTTTCTTGCTGTATTTATATTCTCTGTTGCTTTACTTTTTATTATTATTATTATTATTATTATTATTATTATTATTATTATTATTATTATTATCAGCAGCAGCAGTGTTGTTATTACTAATATTTCCATAATTATTATTACTGTAATTATTATAGTTATCGTTACAATTCTTGTTATAGTGCGCACGCAGAGTGACTAGTGACACATTAACGAATGCTACAGCAAAATACAACACAATCCCAGCTCAACAAGATGTATTAGATCAGCTGCTCTTGAGGTTTCTAAAGGTTTTAATGAGTAAATTGAGCCTTAACTACATAGCGACCTGTAGGCCTAGCTATGTAAGCCTACAGGCCTGCATAGCTATATATATATATATATATATATATATATATATATATATATATATATATATATATATTCCCGATAAAGAAAATATCCCATTAACCACAATAGAACACAATACATACCATCGTCTAACACAAACCATAATCACCACCAACACCCCCTACCACAATCTTCCACAGTAACCCACAATTAACAGCACAATTAACATCACAACCACAGTGCCAGAATCAATCTTGTTTACCACCACCATCTACCACAATCAACACACCTACCACCGTCATCGACCACAAACCCGTTTCACCAAGCACCATCTACCACAAGCACTCCCATTATCAACCACAATTACCACCACAAACACCATGGCCCTAAACCTCAACCCAGGACCACAATAAACCATAAACACCACCATCGTCTCCTACAAACCACAATTACCACCAGCATCCCCTCTACCACAATCAATCACAGTTACCACCACTATCTACCAGAAACACCAGCGCCACCACACTCTCCACCACAAGTCGGAATATATGCTATTTTTGCACCAACGTCAAGATTAATGTTTCAATTTATCAAGAGATTTTCATTAAAAGTGCTGCTATTGGAGCAGCAAATATCCTCTCTACGGGCGCTCCTTCGCTCTTTATTGAAAAGATGAGCATAGTTACCCCTTAACGGGACGTAAGAATTCTTAATGCTGAACGAGAAGCAAGGATTCTTTTGATGATGTAAGCATTCTTACTGTTGAACAGGACGCAAGGATTATTACTGTTAGACAAGACGCAAGGATTCTTACTGGTAAATAAGATGTAAGCATTCTAACTGTTAAACAAGACACAACCATTCTTACTGTTAAACAAGACGCAACCATTCTTGAGTCCTGTTTATCAGTGAGAATCCTTGAGTCCCGCTTAACAGTAAGAACATTTGCGTCCCTTTAAACATTGAAAATACTTGCATCCTGTGTAGCAAAACAAAACCGTTATAACTCCATCCGTTTTGGACTTAACTAAATACCCTTTTGACGCAACGGCTACCTTTGTGGAGGGAACAACTTCGGTTGAGAACGTAACGTCACGGACGCAACGGTATGCGTTGTGGATGCAACGGCTTCCATTGTGAACGCAACGGCCTTCCCAACGTCGTCATTACACTTTCCTGGTGAACATTAATTCTCTGGTGCTGTGAAATTGTGCTCGTTTGATATGAGTGTTTGTTTGGGTACACTAACATACTTCCCCCCTCCTTCCACCCCCATCCATTTCTCTCTCTTTCTCTCTCATTTTATCCCATTTCTTCTCTTACTCTATCCCCTTCTTTCATTCCTACTAACAGTTTCATTCTTCCCCACTCCCATTCCCTCTCGTCCCATCTCTCCCATAACTCCTCTTCCCTATTCTCCCTTTGTTGTTGTTATTGCATTCGTCAGGAAAGCTAACCTGACACTAGTCTTTGTCACGTGATGACGCGTTCACTGGTGCGGCTGGCACTATGTATGCTGCCTGGCACTATGTATGCTGCCTGGCACTATGTATGCTGCCTGGCACTATGTATGCTGCCTGGCACTATGTATGCTGCCTGGTAAGAAACACCTGCTGGAACCCTGCACACACACGTCACAACATGAACGACCACCATACTGCCGGTCAAGTAATACTGAGTGTCGGGTGTCACAATAAAACAATGTTTGAAGTATTCTGAGTCGTCTGACACCTACCGTCCTGTGGTTAGTCTTTTCATTTCATTCGTGTCGAGAAAAAGGAAGTACTGCAGTAGGCATATTGACCTCTTCTAGGAAAGAATAAGAAAGAAAGTAAGGAGAATATCAGAAGACAAAAAAGGCGAAGGAAAAACAAAAGACAGCGATCAGATGACAAAACTGAGTACCAACACTCTACACCTGACACTGTAGTAGCCAATAAGTTGCCTCAGGTAAGTGTCAATCACTGATGAATACCCTATGTTTCCAGGGAGGCGCCTTGATGCCGGGGTGGGGATCTTGATACAAGAAACCGGACCTGTCCTACTTTAAATATAATAATATCGCCAACACCTCCACAGGCATTATATGATCCATACAGGTTTAACACACTCCCCTGATTATAACTTAACCCAGCACTCTTTTCCCATCCCTCCCTTACCCCCCTCACTGTTCCCCATCCCTCACCCACACACACCCTCACTCTTCCTCATCCCTCACCCACACACACTCTCACTCTTCCCCATCCCTCACCCACACACCCCAACTCTCTTACACCCTATCCCTTCCTCGCCCAGCCCAACCACACCATAGCACTATTCTACCTTCTCCCCTCCCAACACACTCTTACCTTCTCCCCTCCCAACACTCTCTCCCCCTCTCCCCTCCCAGGACTCTCCCTCCTCATTAATCTCACCGCCCGATCACCCCCCCCTCAGCACCTCTTACACGTGGACAAGAAAGGCATGAGTAAGGTAGCTAAGTGTTAAGAAACAATTTGCGAGTGTAACCCCTCCCCCTCCTCCGCCTCCCACCCTCCCAGCCTCCGGTCCCAGCTTAACGACACACTTAAGCCGATTTACAGCGGACGTGGCGATGCAGGACCAGATTTACACTTCTGTGTAAAAGAAAACAAGAAAATTACTCATAAGGAAATGATAGAAGGAAGAGGGGGAGGGGGAGGAGAGGGAGGGGGAGTTGACAGGTAGCGAGCATAGTGGTGCAGAGGAATAAAGTGGTTGTAGTAAAGAGGGCGAGTGGGGTTGTGGTGGTTATGTAGTTGTGGTGGTTGAGTGGTTGTGGTCGTTACTGGACGTGTTGTTGTGGTGGTTATGTGGCTGTGGTGGTTGTGTGGTTGTGGTGGTTATGTGGTAGTGTTGTTGTTGTGGTTGTGTGGTTGTGTAGTTGTGTAGTCTGTAAACCACCTCAACATCTACCTCTCAACATCTGTCACTTCCAAGCATCTAAACTTTTTTGTCACAAACTGTATATTATTGCATCATCTGCACCCACCACATCATTTCCATTAACATCATGGCTACTCTCCTGACGTGAACGTCTTCACTAATATGTCTTAAGCATCTCTGTCTCATCTCATTGTCTCTCCCTCTTTTCTAACAATATCTAAACATCTCTCCCTCCACAACATCTCACCTTCCCTTCCAGATACCATCTTTCTCCCTCCTTCACACAATCTCTTCCTTCTTCACATTTTCTCTCCCTCATACCACCACCTTCCTTGCCTCGCACCATCTCCCTCACTCTCATATCATCCCTCTCCTTCCTTCACATCACCTCTCCCTCCCTCATATCATCTCCCTCCTCTTCACATCATCTTAACATCTCTATCTCTTGTCTCCGCAGGGGTCATGTCCAGAGATCCAGTGTTTCTCGCAGAGATTCAGAACCAGACAGTATCGGAAGGCAGAAACGTTCGCTTCGCCTGTAGAGTCGACAACCTCGGCTCCCATAAGGTAAATACCGACCATCAGCTTCCTTTTTTCTCAAAGGGTATAGCACCTTCTTGAGCCTAGGACATACAAGAGTGGTAACTTAATAGTTCATTATCATAGCCAGGTGTTTAGCACCCTTTTGACCCGAAGAATCTAATGAAGGGAGAAAAATAAATACTAGATTCTCCACTATGTGATGGAATGCAGAAATGCTATGTTATAAATGGAAGATTTGTGAGTACAAATATAGTCATTCAACTCCCCATCACCTTACATCCCCATCAGCCCTATTCACCTATCACCCAAATCCCCCATCACTTTAGTCACGTATCAATTTAACCATCACCCCACTCTCCCATCACCCTACTACATCACCTCACTTTCCCATCACCCCATTCCCATCTTCACCACACTCCCCACCACTGCACCCATCACCATCACACCTCACCCATCACCCTCACCCATAACCTTTACTAATCTCCCATTACTCCAGCACCAGTCCAGGTTCAAACTCAATTATATATACCATTACAAAATAAAAGAATTATACACTTGACATACAGTATATTATGGCGAATAATTCTACGGTAGCTACCAGCCACAGTTGAGTTATTCCAACTCTCCTTCTAACAAACAGTTATTAAAAAAATTATACTACTGCATAATCGAACAAATCAAAATCACCTAGAACAGGGCAATTAATATTATGATTATTATTATCACATCCATGGGATAGCGATAAACCTATAGTGGTCATATAGCGCCTGAGGGAAAGGGAGGCAATCAGATTCGATACGAGGAAAGAGTAGCTCCAACTTCCTGGATTAAGAGACCTAGAAGGGGATAACACTGACAGGAAGAGCGAACAGCTGGAAATTGATAAGAGTTGTAATATTTTTTGTTTGGGGAGGGTTAATTTACTGTTATTATTTTTTTGTACATTATTAAATACAATACACACACCAAAACAGGCCAAGTGTCTATCAACAATGACCTTTGATAACTATTAACTACAATTACACACACACATACATATATATACATATATATATATATATATATATATATATATATATATATATATATATATATATATACATATATATATATCATGAGCAATTGCCTCAGGTTGCGTGGATCCACTACGAGAACTCCGCCATCCTCACTGTGTCAAGTCACGTGATAACCCGCAACGAGCGCATCACTGTTACCAGAGACAAGCATCAGAAGACCTTCTACCTGCACATTAACGACGTCAGGGAGACGGACACTGGCAAATACATGTGCCAGATCAACACAGCCTCGGCCATGACCATCGCTGGCTACCTCACTGTAGTGGGTGAGTGTCGCACGGCTGCCATGTGCTGGTGCACTCCTGTATGTCTGTTGTTTGACCTGTGTGTGTGTGTGTGTGTGTGTATGTGCGTGTGTGTACTCACCTAGTTGTGGTTGCAGGGGTCGAGTCATAGCTCCTGGCCCCGCCTCTTCACTGGCCGCTACTCGGTCACTCTCCCTGCGCCATGAGCTTTATCATACCTCTTCTTAAAGCTATGACTGGAACCTGCCTCCACTACATCGCTTCCCAAACTATTCCATTTCCCGACCACTTTGTGACTGAAGAAATACTTCCTAACATCCCTGTGATTCATCTGAGTCTTCAACTTCCAACTGTGTCCCCTTGTTGCTGTGTCCCATCTCTGGAACATTCTGTCTCTGTCCACCTTGTCAATTCCTCTCAGTATTTTAAATGTCGTTATCATGTCCCCCCTATCTCTCCTGTCCTCCAGTGTCGTCAGGTCGATTTCCCTTAACCTCTCCTCGTAGGACATACCCTTAGCTCTAGTCTTGTTGGAAACCTTTGCACTTTCTCTAGCTTCTTTATGTGCTTGGCTAGGTGTGGGTTCCAAACTGGTGCTGCATACTCCAATATGGGCCTAACGTACACAGTGTACAAGGTCCTGAACGATTCCTTATTAATATGTCGGAATGCTGTTCTTAGGTTTGCTAGGCACCCATATGCTGCAGCAGTTATTTGGTTGATGTGCGCCTCAGGAGATTTGCCCGGTGTTATACTCACCCCAAGATCTTTTTCCTTGATTGAGGTTTGTAGTCTCTGGCCCCCTAGACTGTACTCCGTCTGCGGTCTTCTTTGCCCTTCCCCAATCTTTATGACTTTGCACTTGGTGGGGTTGAACTCCAGGAGCCAATTGCTGGACCAGGCTTGCAGCCTGTCTAGATCCATTTGTAGTTCTACCTGGTCCTCGTCCGATTGAATTCTTCTCATCAACTTCACATTATCTGCAAACAGGGACACTTCGGAGGCTATTCCTTCCGTCATGTTGTTCACAAATACCAGAAACAGCACCGGTCCTAGGACTGACCCCTGTGGAACGCCACTCGTCACCGGCGCCCACTCTGACACCTCGCCACGGACCATGATTCGCTGCTGTCTTCCTGACAGGTATTCCCTGATCCATTGGAGTGCCTTCCCTGTTATCCCTGCCTGGTCCTCCAGATTTTGCACTAATATCTTGTGTTTAACTGTGTCAAACGCCTTCTTACAGTCCAAGAAAATGCAATCTACCCACCCCTCTCTCTCTTGTCTTAATGCTGCCACCCTGTCATAGAACTCCAGTAGGTTTGTGACACAGGATTTCCCGTCCCTGAAACCGTGTTGGCCGTCATTGATAAACTCATTCCTTTCTAGGTGTTCCACCACTCTTCTCCTGATTATCTTCTCCATGACTTTGCATACTATACATGTCAGTGACACTGGTCTGTAGTTTAGTGCCTCATGTCTGTCTCCTTTTTTAAAAATTGGGACTACATTTGCTGTTTTCCATACCTCAGGTAATCTCCCTGTTTCGATAGATGTGTTGAATATTGTTGTTAGTGGTACACATAGCACCTCTGCTCCCTCTCTCAGGACCCATGGAGAGATGTTGTTCGGCCCCATCACCTTTGAGGTATCTAGCTCACTCAGCAGCCTCTTCACTTCTTCCTCGGTTGTATGTATTGTGTCCAACACTTGGTGGTGTACCCCACCTCTCTGTCTTTCTGGAGTCCCTTCTGTCTCCTCTGTGAACACGTCTTTGAATCTCCTGTTGAGTTCCTCACATACTTCGCGGTCGTTTCTTGTGATCTCTCCTCCTTCCTTCCTTCCTTAGCCTGATCACCTGGCCCTTGACTGTTGTTTTCCTCCTGATGTGGCTGTACAACAGCTTTGGGTCAGATTTGGCTTTCGCTGCTATGCCAATTTCATATTGTCGTTGGGCCTCCCTTCTTACCTGTGCATATTCATTTGTGTGTGTGTGTGTGTGTGTGTGTGTGTGTGTGTGTGTGTGTGTGTGTGTGTGTGTGTGTGTGTGTGTGTGTGTGTGTGTGTGTAAGAAGATTGGTAACACTATTATGAATGTCCCGCAGGAATGGTAACAAATCAAATTTTAATGTAATATTATAAAATAATATACCAAGATAAAACCAAGAAAAGAGAAATCTTACATAATATTTATATTTATAGAATATAAGGTGAAAAAGATTAGCGATCAAAATATAACAAACTGGACATCAGATGTTTTCCCAATATTTGAAGAAAAATCAAACCATGTTTACAAAAAAATAAGATTATTAAATGTAATGGACTTAAAACCAAAGCATATTTATGAAATTGAACACCTTGAATTATGCAGAGATGAAGTTAAGGAATAGCTAATAGAGTAGTAGGTTTAAATAAAGCACTAGTTCTAAATAAAGCAGTAGGTTCAAATAAAGCACTAGTTCAATATAAAGCAGTAGGTTCAAATAAAGCAGTAGGTTCAAATAAAGCAGTAGGTTCAAATAAAGCAGTAGGTTCAAATAAAGCAGTAGATTCAAATAAAGCAGTAGGTTCAAATAAAGAACTAGGTCTAAATAAAGCAGTAGGTTCAAACAATGCCACACTTGTGGCATTGTTCCTTAACAGATATTTTTATTCTAATTTCAAATAAAATGTTTCAAAAAATTTCGTTGGCATTTAAGGCTGATCCAACAAATATTTATTTTATATTTTAATGTATTAAGTTATTAAGTAATGTGTATGTTCTGATATACACACATACAGGTACACAATTCTTCACAAAGATCTAACAGAAGAAATACTAGACATATACCAACAATGAGTACTGTATTGAGCTCCCATATTAATTGTTAAAAATAAATAAAACATTCTACAAACGTGGAGTTTCAAATGTCAGCCCGAATGTGACAGTAGCAAATACACTTGTAGCAGACACTTGTAGCAAAGACACTTGAAGCAAAGACACTTGTAGCAAAGACACTTGTAGCAAAGAACTTTTGACATGTACAGGGTTTTACCTACTGCAGTCTTCATCAGATATTGGGGCTTTATGAGATATTGGGGTTTTATGAGATATTGGGGCTTTATCAGACACTGAGATCTTTATCAGACACTGGGGGTCTTTATCAGAGACTGGGGGTCTTTATCAGAGACTGGGGGTCTTTATCAGACAAAGGGGGTCCTTATCACAGATGGGGGTCGTCTTTATCAGACATTCGGAGCTGGGGGGCTTTATCCCACACTGGGGACTCGCATAAAACATTCTTTGCTACAAGAATCTTTCTATTACATTCTACAAACCATATGTATAATATATGACACCTTCCCAAACATGATATACACATCTAACTCATTAAAATAAAAAAAAAAATGAAATGCTGTGCATAAACTTTCAAAACTTTTCTCTTCTCCCGTGACTGCAGTTCCACCTGACATCGTTGACCAGGAGAGTTCTGGTGATGTCATAGCACAAGAAGGGAACGACATCAAGCTGAGGTGTAGGGCGCGGGGATCTCCTAAACCCACAGTTACTTGGAAACGAGAAGACGGACAGCACATTACTGTCAACAAATCTACTACAGGTGAGTTATGGATGATCGGGGGCAGCCAGGGTGTCAGAGATGGGGTCCGAGGGTTGTCTACGCCCACACGACCCTTGGAAAAGAGAAAGCAAGCTGTGCATTATTGACAATGAACCTTCTGGCTGGGATCAGGTGTGGAGGCTGAAAGTGATAGAGATTACGTCAGGAAATGTAGCTTCGACAAATAACCCGCACATTTCGGCCCGTCCTGGACCATTATCAAATCACAAGACAGGTCGGAAAGATGGAGGGGAAGTAGTGGTAGTAGTAGTCGTGGTAGTAGTAGTCATGGTAGTAGTAGTCATGGTAGTAGTAGTCATGGTAGTAGTAGTCATGGTAGTGGTGGTCGTGTTAGTAGTGACTTTAACGCTGCTAATATCGTCTTTAGTTCACGTGTATCCACGTGATCATAAATTTCCGATGCAATTATTTTCAGTAAAGTTATTATTGTTATTATTTTATTATTATAATATTCATGTCGATGGGCTAAATCTGAAGGGGTTATATAGCGTCTGAGGAATGGGAGGCAATCAGGTTTCCTGAAATGGAATGGAGGACGGCTTTAAGTCCATGGATGCTGAAAAAATACTGGTACAGTACATGTAATCCACTAATAATATTAGTGGTGCGGTGGACGGAATGATACAGTGGGCAACTTGGTAGTAAGCCAAAAACACAGCTTGGAATAATCCTGAAACTCAAATTTTTAACTCTTCTGCCACCTCTTACCAAGAAGTGTGTATATATACATATATATATATATATATATATATATATATATATATATATATATATATATATATATATATATATATTCTCTCTCTGGTGGGTGTGTGAGAAGGTTCATTGGTGTTGGAGGGTGGACCAGGAGGCTCCATCTGGTGTTTATTTGGCCATAATAGCCAGCTGAGAGACCATATTGTTTCTCCGAGCTCTCTTCCCCACCCCTGGTCACCTACTTCTCTCTCGTGTGTGTGTGTGTGTGTGTGTGTGTGTGTGTGTTAACAGTGACAGTCACACCAGACCCTGGCTTCCCTTGTCACATCTGAATTCCTTGTCACCCGCATCACTCATTTTTCACCCAAAACTATATATCACACCAAACACATCTTCTATTTGTTCCCCTTCGTCCTTGATTACAAACACTACGACCATCATCCACACTTATCTACAACCACTACCGCCACCATAACCCGCCACCATAGCTGCCACTACTGCTACCACCATAGCTGCCACTACTGCTACCACCATAATTTGTAACATCACCTCTACTGCAACTATTACCCACATCAATATCACCACCACCACCTGTACAATCAATGATGACAGAAACACAACAGGCCTGCCTCACCACCCTACCCCACCTAGTACACCTTTCGCTCACATACATACATACACACACACACTGATCACTCGTAACATCAAAACGCACTGATTACCACTCGTAACATCAAAGAAAACGCACTGATCACCACTCGTAACATCAAAGAAAACGCACTGATCACCACTCGTAACATCAAAGAAAACGCACTGATTACCACTCGTAACATCAAAGAAAACGCACTGATCACCACTCGTAACATCAAAGAAAACGCACTGATCACCACTCGTAACATCAAAGAAAACGCACTGATCACCACTCGTAACATCAAAGAAAACGCACTGATCACCACTCGTAACATCAAAGAAAACGCACTGATCACCACTCGTAACATCAAAGAAAACGCACTGATCACCACTCGTAACTTCAAAGAAACCGCACTGATCACCACTCGTAACATCAAAGAAAACGCACTGATCACCACTCGTAACATCAAAGAAAACGCACTGATCACCACTCGTAACATCAAAGAAAACGCACTGATCACCACTGTAACTCAAAGAAACCGCACTGATCACCACTCGTAACATCAAAGAAAACGCACTGATCACCACTCGTAACATCAAAGAAAACGCACTGATCACCACTCGTAACATCAAAGAAAACGCACTGATCACCACTCGTAACTTCAAAGAAAACGCACTGATCACCACTCGTAACTTCAAAGAAAACGCACTGATCACCACTCGTAACATCAAAGAAAACGGGTAGATGATTCACGCTGCCTCCCACCGCACATACTACATGTAAATTACGCTCATAACTGGAAAACTCATACCCAAGTGTAATCTCTACTCCCCTCCGACAGAATTACATCTGCCAGCGCTGATTTCTGCGAATGAGCGCAGTTATTAAAAATTTCTTCAAAAGTTTATCATTTTTCTTTTTTTTCTGAGGGGGAAGGTTGGCGTGTTAAGGGATAAGGGCGGGGAGGACTTTTTCGCTCTCTTTCTCTCATATATATATATATATATATATATATATATATATATATATATATATTCTCCATAATCCACATCGAGAAACTCCACCTGTTTCTGGTTTCAGGGGTCGAGACACAGCGCCTGGCCCCGCCTCTTAGCTGTGTGTGTGTGTGTGTGTGTCGCCACACACGACGAGGTGAAAACTAGTTCAACTACTGAATTTCAATAAAGACTCAAATAATCACTCAAAGAAAAACACACACGCAAGCACACATACACACAAACGCGCGCACGCACACACACACAAACACACAACACAACACACACAAACATACAACACACACACTAAATACAATTTACGTTCACTCGGGCAAACACACGAAGAAACGATTACAATAATAAGGATAAAACCGCTAGTTAAGCTGGCAATTAGTTAATGTAAGGCATTATGGGAGGATGAATGAGAGGTCGTTAGAGGCCGTTCAGTGTAAATTACGACGGAAAATACACCTTTTCTAATCCTAAATTTAAAATTATTTATCGTTCTGCTCTGGAGACATATCTTTAATAAAAGTGCTTCAGAGAGGAAATCTTGTGTGTGTGTGTGTGTGTATATGTATGTGTGTGTGTGTGTGTATATGTGTGTGTGTGTGTGTGTGTGTGTACTCACCTATTTGTGGTTGCAGGGGTCGAGACTCAGCTCCTGGCCCCGCCTCTTCACTGACCGCTACTAGGTCCTCTCCCTGCTCCATGAGCTTTATCATACCTCGTCTTCTATGAAGCCCCTTTTTTTCCCGTTTTCTGCAGTTATGTATATTTATTTGCGATCCCATACCACATGGAACATATGCATATCTATGGGTCAAGAGGCCACAAGGAAAAAAAATACAACCACCTAAAACAAGAGACAAGATGAAACAAAAAACAAGTATACAAGACAAGCGACGGTACAGCTCAAGGTAAAAAGCAACATCCTTGAGAAATACCACAAGGCATTTCAACCAGTGTAAATATGTCAGGAATAATATTTTTCCAGGACGGTGTAACACCTTCATGTGGCGTTATTGCTTCCCGCACCTCAGCTGGAGGGTCCAGGACAAACAAGGTGTATTTACGCTACCTTCCTGTGGCAGAAAGTCTGATGTCTGCCATACTACAACGTATTCAACCCTGTCAACTCTCTCAATATTAAGACCAATCACTTTTTTGTAGTGTAACTTAATGAACAATTCAGTGAATCATGGTAGCATGAGGATACAATAAACACACAATATATGAGATATCCCTCTGTCTCTCTCTCTCCCACAATCTTAGACATGCTTATTAATGGGTAATGTATTTATGGAGTTAATTACTTGTGAGGAGGCTTACCACGGATTACAAGACATAACCTTGAGTGATGGTAACATTCACAGACCAGATCCTTATAACTTAAGTAATTATATACGATTATAGATCATCTCTAAAGATATACAATCATATATGCTTCGACAAACAATAATGTCATACATCATGTACAATAAAATTAGCAAAATTACACCTACTACTACTACTAATAAAAATAATTATTATTATTATTATTATTATTACCGAAAAGTTTCGTTCTGAAACAGACTAAATCTTTATATATATATATATATATATATATATATATATATATATATATATATATATATATATATATATAGTATTGTAATCACTAACGAGTGGTATTTAATCAATAACAACAATACGGCTAACGGGAATGAACCCGTGTTGTTAGCCGCCTCATGGTGAGCGAAAATTCCAGGACGCTTTAACCACGGGACCATACAATCCTTCAAGAATCACGCACTAAGTAGAGCTAGGTGTTGTACCGTGATCCGAGGACATACGATGGTGTGGGTGCCTCAGAGCTAATTCACGGTACAACACCTAGCTTTGCTGGGTGCGTGATCCTTGTAGATTGTATGGTCCCGTGGGTTAGAGCGTCCTGGAATTTTCGCTCACCATGAGGCGGGTTAAAACAACACAGGTTCGATCCCCAGGTTAGTCATATATATATATATATATATATATATATATATATATATATATATATATATATATATATATATATATATATATATATATATATATATATATATATATATATATAAAATCACGAAAGCGCTTGGAAGTTCAATATTTTTTCATACTGGTTGTTTTGCATACTGTGATATTACCTGTTTACTGCGATCTTGGACTTGGACTTCCAGCAAGCGTGCGTGAGCGTGTTAGATAGGAGCGAATGGAGACAAATGGTTTTAAAGACTTGACGTGCTGTTGGAGTGTAAGCAAGGTAACATTTATGAAGGAAACCGGCAGGCCTGACTTAATTCCTGGAGATGGGAAGTACAGTGCCGGCACTCTGAAGGAGGGGTGGTAATGTTGCAGTTTTATAACTGTAGTATAAGCATGAATCTGGCAAGACAGTGATAGAGTGAATTATGTTGAAAGTTTTTCTTTTTCGGGCCACCCTGCCTTGGTGGGAAACGACAGATGTGTTAATAAAATAATATATATATATATATATATATATATATATATATATATATATATATATATATATATATATATATATATATATTTATAAAACAAACATTGATCTCTGGCCGAAGGAGACTCGAACCTACGAACCTTGCAACAAGGTTCGCAGTGCTTTACTGACCGTACCACACTGGACAATACCTTGGCGTCCAGCTCACGCTAGACGTTGATCCAAGGCAGCCAGCTTTCAGGCAGGTGGCTTACAGCTTTTCATCTCATCCCCTGCATGCATCGACACAACTAGAGATTTTATACAATGCTAGGAATTCGCAAGAGCAGGCGAATATTTCGCCTGCTCTTGCAAATTCCTAGCATATATATATATATATATATATATATATATATATATATATATATATATATATATATATATATATATATATATATATATATATATATATACGACGTGTGTTTATGTTCCCAAGAAGGTGCTGAGTATAAGAAAACTGTGTTGAATAAAAGGTCCTTAAATTAATAAACAAGGGTTCTTTTAAACGTCCTTACCTTAAAAAAGAAGGGGTTCCCCTAAAGGTGCTTACCTTACTTAACATGGTTCCCCTGAAAGATGCATTATTTAAAAAAACTTCCTATTGAATTCCTCTGTAAAATGGTCTCCTTCAGGGAAAAAAAACAGACAAAAAGTTTCCCATTGTACACAGTATTTGAAGCACACTCTGCCGAAATGATTGACTAATAATCACCTGGAGTGGTTTGGAAAATATGTCGGGAGTTTTTTCATTCTCTTTTAATTAATGTTGCTGGAATTCTCATCAGAGTAGGAAAATTATTTTTTTTTCGGAAAGAGGGGAAAGAGGGAGGAGGGGAGGAGGGGGGGTAAATAATCGAAATCAGGTTTACGACTTTTAATTTCGAAACAGGTAATTTTGCTTTTTATAAGTGGAAGAGAGTCCACTGTGGTTTGAGATGATACACAATTATGCATAATTTACACAATTTTTATTTGCACTCAATTACACACAATTTTTATTTACAGAGCAACTATATAGAGAGGAACTATGGTGTTGGCATGTGGTTATTAAGTAGTAATAACGCAGGAAGGTACAACCGTCTTGTTATAATATTAGTAAAAAGGGAAGCTTGTTAATAGTTTTGCCCTCTGAGAGAATTGTTAGATTTTGTTTTCCTTCTTATGAACTTTAAGGTCTGGTTGCTGACTAATAACTTAATAACACCTCGCGACACACACACACAAACCTTACCAAACAATATGTTCAACCATACTCACTCTCCCACCAAATTCCTCATTTAAAACGTCCATAATCACCCCTACTACACCCCTGTACCACACCAGTGGCGTGCAGAGGTCTGGTGATGCCCGGGGCCAACTCCTTGATTGTATGCCCCAAAGACTCAAATATAAGGCCTAGTACTGAGAAATATTATGAGAAAGGGAGATATTTTGAATATGTAAACAGATGAAACATGAAATAAACACTTTATTCGATTTATATATAAATAAACCAAATTTATTAAGGAACATGAGCATGCGTGTGGGGGCACCATTTTCTCTGGACAGAAAGGGTACACCATGTTAAAAGAATAAAGGGCTAACCACTGCCTTTGCAGTGCGATGAGCCTCCAAAAATTAATTTATCACCGCTGAAATTTCAAAATCACTATCTTATTTTCCTCTCTAATTGGATGCCCCCCCCCCATTTGGATGCCCGGGGCCACCGCCCCTTCGGCCATCCCCTCTGCACGCCACTGTACCACACCCAAAAGACACTCCGCTAAACATGCACTCCAGTACAATACCAGCGTAACCCACCCTACCACAAACCTAGTACACCTCACGACGACCCATCACACCCGCAACCCACTCATACCTCATCTGGTAGTACCTCCTGCCCTTCCTCTCGATTTCAATATACCACAAGCCGTCCCACACACCACACCTTCCCACGCAACCCTGGTGGTGGGGAAGTGTGAAATGTGGGGAACGGTGGAGGTTGTGCTAGTGGTGGTTAAGGGGACGGGTGGGGGAGGGGAAGGGTGGGGGTTCAGCATTATTCCCAGCTGGTGCAAACTTGGAGTGTGGCTTGTGAGTTATGAGCAAACACCACTCAAAATGCTATTCCCAGCCCCCCATTCCCTCCCACTTACCACCTTTCCCCACCAACACAGGCATTACCCGCTCCTGCTCCTTCGGCTCATCACCACACGCAGTGCTATAGGGCAAATAGGACATAATACCACTGGTGGCTTAGCACTATAATAAAATTCATTGTGTAATATTACTTCTATGAGGTACTTAGAAAGCTATTTTTTGTATTTTTTATGTAATATTCCGGAACGAAAATCTCGACCTGATGTTAGTGTGGATATGTTAAATTTGTTGTTAGAAGACGAGCAAGTCTGACTTTGTGTTTGAAGTGTTTACACAAGCACACACACACACACACACACACACACACAAGCACCCATACATACACACACACACATACATACACACACACACACACACACACAAGCACACATACATACACACAAGCACACATACATACACACACACACATACACACACACACACACACACACACACACACACACAAGCACACATACATACACACACACACAAGCACACATACACACACACACACACACACACACACACTAAAGATAAGGCAACATGACTATAACTCTACTCTGTGGCTACAAATAGGTAATCACACAAGAATGGAAGATTAGAAGCTAATACAAGGACAAATTTATGAGGTGCTGGAGCGAACGAATGGGTAATTAAAGAACGTGAGAGAGAGAACGAGGCTGAATGAAGAAAATGGTTTACCATTGGCTAAATCGTTGTCCGAATTTATTATTATTATATTATTATTATTATAATCAGAGGGAAGCGCTAAACCCATAGCTGTCATACAGTGTATTATGCATGAGAGACAATTAGGTTCGATACAAATAAGGGAAAGATAGGTTCATTTTCTTGCACTAAGAGCCTCTCACCGTTATCAAAGCGAATAGCTTGAGGGGGCACTATCTCACCATAAACAACAAGGAGACCCACATATATATACAATATTATAACATATGAGAGATCTTAAACAACCAGCCACTAAAGAAAATGAGACTAACATTCACCATTACAAATATGTGATGATTTTAGGACAGGAAGAATAGCAAGGAACACAAAGAAAGGCTTAGACTAAGGAGATCTTAGCCATGACGTCCCACTATGGTCAAGCAATTGAACCCTGGTAATATTTTTATTCCTAGCAGAAGTAGGACTGAAGGGTAAAACAAAAAAGGAGTGCAGTGAGGGAGAATGTGCACCAAGACTCATATAAGAGAAGATTATGAGGGGTTACGATGTAGTTCCAGAGTTGAGGGAAATGCACGATGAGGAAAAGAGGAACTAAATCAAACATCTTTAAAGTGGTGTTAAAAAGGCAGATCATAGGTCGTCATGATCCTTTCACTACGGACATGGAAACTAAGATGGTTCACAAGTTTTGATTACAAGGAACCTTCCCCAGCTCGGATGAAACCTTGTGTGGTTCACCGCGTTTGATTCTCGTGATCTTTCCCCAGTCCAGAAGAAACGTAGTGTGCTCAACCGGTTTTGATTCTGATTATCCTACCCCAGCACAGAAGGAACTAAGTGTGGTTCACCGGCTCTGATTCTGATGATCCTACTTCATCCAAGATGGAACCAAGTGTGGTTCACCGGCTCTGATTCCGAGAACATTTGGTAGAGATTAAAGCACAATACAGACAAGTGAATTTTATTCATCGGTGGGAGGAAGATAAAGACTCTGGGAAATTCGACAAGTGTAGAGGAATAGAGTGAGAGAGATGGCTGGCTATTGTGAGCTTCCTGCCAGACTCTCCAATTCCCGCGACTTAGGGATTTTGAAACGCGAGGCAAGGAGTGAGAACGCCCCTTTTGTGCACGAATGATAGGCAATATTGCAAATGCGCAGCCTGGTTCCTTGTAGTGGTGGTTGGGGTGAGGGGAGGGTTAGTTGGCAGAGGGTGGTGGTGGACGTGGAGTTATTTGGCAGTGGGTGGTTGTGATAGGGGGAGTTAGAAGAGGGTGGTGGAGGAGGGGAAGGGTGGAGGGCAGTGAGAAAAAAGAGTAGTGTTGGTGGTAGTAGGCTGATAGATGAGGAAAAGGAGTTGATATTGGTTGAAGAAGATTTAAAAGAATAGTGAAAGATTGGGAAAGGGAGTGATAGTGGTGATGGTTAGTGTTGGAAGTGATGTTGATGGTTAGTGTCGGAAATGATGGTGATGGTGGTCACTGGACCCTAGAGAAAATAAATATTCATTTCGAAAATCACTACGCAGATATGTATAAAAAATTGTCCTCTGATGGGAAAAACCTTTAGGAGGGATTTCCACATTGGGTAACACATTGTGGCGGTGCCAGTGGCTGGATACAAAAGAAGGCTCGTGGCCGCAAGTTTAAGAGAATGTGAGAGAAAGATCACACAAGGTTTTCTCCCAAGACTGATATACATATTTTTCTTATATATATATATATATATATATATATATATATATATATATATATATATATATATATATATATATACAAAGAAAGAGAGATTACTGTATGGTAAGGGTAGTTTCACGACCAATTGGCTGAGTACTGTGAATATTATTAATTATTGAGGGCTTGCAGGGAGGATGAGGAGGGAAAAAGAGGGAAAGTTGGGAGAGGGGACAATAAGAGGGGAAGAGGAGAATTGAATAAAAGGGGGAACGATTCTGGGAGAGGTGATAGAGACAGAAGAAGGGATACGAAGGAAATGGTTCAGGAATAGGGGAATAAGGGAAGTGAAGCAGAAAAGGGGTCTGGAGTCAGATAGAGATTAATAAAAGAGAATATGGAAAATATAAATAGTTAAATGTAAGTCGAAAAGAAGGAAAAGGGGAAAGGAGAAAAAACGAAAAGAATTGATGGGGAAAGAGAAATTACAATTGAATGGAAAGTAAAAGGGGAAGAGAGGAAGAAAGAACATGATATAAGAGACAGAGCAATACATGTCTCATGATGCTGGAGGTAACATGGGGAGATAATTATCACGATGTCTGAAGAGAGAGAGAGAGAGAGAGAGAGAGAGAGAGAGAGAGTGTGTGTTAGTGAATTAGTAAGACATTGGGCAGCGAGTGAGGGAGTTGATGAGAGAATTAGTGAGTAGCTGAGTAAGCGAATAAGTTAGAGAGTGAATGAATGAATTAGTCACTTAGTGAGTGACTAAAGAAAGCTCCGAGTCTTCGGATCAAGAGCCCATCACCAAACATCCAAATCTTGTTTTTCTAACTCGTGCAGTGAGGTTTGTATAGCTTATCTCAGCTATATTATTTCAATGAAAAGCTTGATGTCAGACCTACGAAGCGTCTTATGTGTTGGTGTAAAAGAAGTTCTGAATCTTTCTCTTGGTGACTCGCTGCTCCGTCTCTAACTATTCAGGTCGGGTTTACCGCTTCATTATACTCAATACAATTTTCATGACTCTCAGCGGAAATAAACCACACTTCGGGTCACACCTGATGGACAAGACATACGCACAGTCTTCCAGATCATGTTGCCAGCCTTCCTATCCTCAAATAACCCGCACATACCAGACCTAAACTTACGACGACGTTTCGGTCCGATTTTCACCATCAACTAGTCACTAATTAATGGTCTGAAAATTCGTCAAAAGTTTCAGTCTCCTATGTGAAGGTGTTTTTTTTGTACATTGTTCCAGTCACGGTATTATGCTTTTATATTCTTCCTATCCTCCTCCGTATAATTATCAATATTATTAACTGGTGAAGTATATTTTTACCACAGCATCTTAATAATTCAGCGGGGGTCTCCAACCCCAGCATCATTATTTGCAACGGTCAGTGCAATTAATGAAGCAACAGATAGACCAGTCCCAATGAAAGCCTACATTGTAGCTGGAAGATATCCTCCAAAATGCAAGATGTGGACAGATTACCCGTCTCTCAGCTGTGAGTGCCCATCACTCTGAAGACTTGGCAGTCAATATCTCTGCAACTGGAACACATCTCGACCTACACACCCCTGGTAGTACAGTCATTATTCATTATGAGTACAACTGCACTTGTGACAGTGATCTTCTATTATTGTTTTTGTTGTTGTTGTTGTTGTGCAGGTGTTTGTGATGGTGAGGGTAGATAGGGTGAGTGCGCCTCTCTCACTCATTCTCTTCTCTTTTTTCTGCATAACATTAACAACTCAAACTACAACAAAATTATTTTTGTTTCTCGCCACTGAGTGTTGCAGGTCACTTGAATTTCTAATAGATTTACGAGCACATTAGTGGATATTGATCAGAGATCTCTCGCTCGAGCTGGCAACGACGGTCACACAACTCTCGCTACAGGCCATTATGGCTTTTATTGCCAGTGATTTGAGGGGCCATTGTCGCCTGCCCAAACGTTTCATTCTACCTCTATCATGTGTTTCTTTGTAGGGAAACTTTAGCTTAATGGAGCAGAGGTCCAGTTCTTTGGGGCTGAGGCCGGTGTTACCACCTAAAACATAAGTGCCGTAAATGGGCTATTAAATCCTTCGAAATGAGGCGTTTCAAACGTATTGTTGTATACGATCTGATTCTCGCTCTATATTAGGCAAATGGCACATTGTGAGGGAAATAGTTGATGCTTTGTCTTTTATAGATGACTCAAAGAGGAGGCTAGTAAAATGTAGATATTTTATACAATTAAATATAACTTTCTTATTATTTTCTTGCTCTGTATTTCTCCTTACGAAAAAGGTAAAATCTGTGTCAATTTTATGACGCGTGAGTGACGAGATTTACTAAATCAAGGAAGATGAGTCTTAATGTTGACAAGTGCAAATTAATGTATTCTGAACGTGATAATCTAAAACACAAATACAAAAGTTGGGTAACAAACTAACATAAACAAGTAAAGACAAAGACCCTGGAGTAACCATAAGCAACGACCTCAAAAGTACCAAACAATTCCTATTTGCAAGATGAAAAACCAACAGTAAGCTGCGTTTCATGGCTTGAAATTTCGAGCACAAAGCCTCAGAAACTACACTGACTCTCCAGAAGGCACTGGCCAGACCACATCCCCAACATGACGTTCAGCAAATATTTTTTGCCATAAATCAACAGAAAAAAATCTGAACATAACTAAAAATACATATATTGTTTATTTTAAGTAATATTAAATAAATGTAAATTTACCTATGATATATATAGCAGAATTTAGCTAAAAAAATTATATATTTTAAGTGAAGCTAGGTAAGGTTTCCAAATTAGTTTTGGTCCAAAAAATCTCTATATCATTGTTAATGAAAAACAATGAACTTACTTTCTGCTAAAGAATTTTCTGGAAAAGTTTAATTTTTAAGAGAGTTCGGCCTTTTCGGCAAATGCCAACTTATTAGCTACGATATATATATATTATATATATATATATATATATATATATATATATATATATAATAATATATATATATATATATATATATATATATATATATATATATATATATATATATATATATATAATTTTCTCTTATACGTTTAAATATATATATTTTTCATTTATTTTCATGTAAAAATTAATGATTTTGTACCATAAGAACCTTAGAAAATTTACCTAACCTTATTATAACAAGAGCAATTTAATTTAATCTAATCCAACTAAATATATTTTAGATAAGTTTACAATAGTTTAATAATAAACAAACATAATGAAATATATTTTTTTCGTTAGGTTCAGAATGATTTTTGCGAAATTATTGCATACACAAATTTTCGCTTGCCTTATTCGGCAAGAAGAGCGTTGATATTTAAGCCAAAATAGCAAGTTTTACCTATTCGGCACGACATATATATATATATATATATATATATATATATATATATATATAAAAAATTTTACACGTGTACTCACCTAGTTGTGGTTGCATGGGTCGATTCATAGCTCCTGGCCCCGTGTGTGTGTGTGTGTGTATGTGTGTGTGTGTTTGTATATGCCCTTGTCGATGGTGCGAATTATTCATTGTCTCTGTAATGTTGAACTTAACTGTAATTACATCTTAACTTTCTTAAACACAACTAAGCGTCGGGTCGTAACACAGAATTAAAATGCCATTTTTTTTTTAAGGTTTTTAGGTATGGATGAAAACCTTAGCTTTTTTAAGCTTTAACTGTTGCCACACGTATTACCTCGGACAAGCTAGAGATTAGCTTTTTACCTGTCAGAGCTGGCAGAGTTTTTTTTACCCTTCCTAAGCAAAATCATTACGTATTAATAATGGAACATAGCTGACAAACACAATAAGCTAAAGCAACATTAAGACTAAAGCTTAAAAAAATAAGAATCTCTCATGGAAAAGAAAAAATGGTCCTAGAAAACAAGAAAATGGTCCTGATAAACAAGAAAAAAGGTCCTGGAAAACAAAAAATTATCCTGGAAAACATGAAAATGGCCCTGCAAAACAAGAAAATGGTCTTGGAAAACAAGAAAATGGTTCTGGAAAAAAGAAAATGGTCCTGGAAAAATGAAAATGGTTCTGGAAAAAAGAAAATGGTCCTGGAAAACAAGAAAATGGTCCTGGAAAACAGATAAATGGTCCCATAGAAGAAGAAGGTCCGATAGAAACAAAGTAATAAACAAGGCCAAAATAAAATTTGAAACTAAAACTTTTCCCCATATAAAGCTAAAACAATTTATTAAAGGCTAAAATAATCTAGTAAAAGCTAAAAAGCAATAAACTGAAAAGCTGTTTAAATTTAAATCAATTAATTAAACCCTGAAAAACACTCTGAAAAGCTAAAACTTCCAGCTGAAATGTTGAAAGCTAAAACAATATAATGAAAGCTAAAACAATATAATGAAAGCTAAAACAATATACTGAAAGCTAAAACAATATACTGGAAGCTCAAACAATCACTTGAAAATTCATTAAATATTACTTTTATGTAAAGAACAAAACACTGGAATTTATACACAAGGAAAACATTTTCTCATCTTCTATTTCCCTCCCATCATTCCTCCCCTCCCTTTCTTACCCCGTTCCTCTCTCTCCCTCCCTTGACAATCTTGCTTTCATCCTCGTTCCTTACCCTTCCATTTTTTTTCTGCCATCTTCACTTTCCATTCCTATTATCTTTTTCTCCCTTTCGTCGATTTACCGCTCTCTTCCCTTAACTACCCCCAAACTACCACTCTCTCCCCTCTTCCCCTGTCCACCACTCCCTGGTCGTTCCCCCCACTCTCCCCCTCTCACTTTCCCTCCTCGTCTCCCCTACGTAAACCAGAATAATAGACCAATAACGGTTCGCGATTAATAGATACACAAATACAATGGGTAACTACGTAATACTGCGCGAAATATTTCTGCGAACGGCCTGAAATGTACGAGTGCAAATACGAGCTAGGTAAAAAAAATCGGAAGAAAATAGCGAAAACACACTGGCTCATTTGTGCAAAGTATCTTCAGATTGAACATGAAGGAATGCTATATTTTGTAGTTGTGTTTACAACCAATGATCATAGTACTGGTGGTTGTCAATAGATGGCTCTGATCATAGTACTGGTGATTGTCAATAGATGGCTCTGATCATAGTACTGGTGGTTGTCAACAGATGGCTCTGATCATAGTACTGGTGGTTGTCAATAGATGGCTCTGATCATAGTTGGTGGTACTGTTTACTTCTGGCTGCTCTTTAAGGGATGGGTTGGTTGGTTTGATACTGGTGAAATGTTCTTGATCTAAGGAAATAGAGCTACCCTCCCCTTCCTCAGATCAAATCTCTTGCCCATTTCCCTTTCACTTTAATACCCCTATGTGTTAAGCACTTCACTTGTATGTAGTATTGGTGGTGGTGATGGTAATGGTAGTAGTAGTAATAGTAGTAGTAGTAATAATAATGTTCACTCTGTGGAATAATCTCCTATTTGTTTCTAGTGCTATTTATCTCCAACAGAGGGCTATAATTATTCGCAGTGCTCTTTCTCTGTTGTTCACCGTAATTGGTGGCTGTGATTGTCCTTAGTGTTGCTCCCTATCAATAATAAAAGATTTCCCTGTTCCTTCGTTAGTTTTGTTTACCATCAACACAAACGTGTGATCCTCGTTAGTGCTTCCCTCCCTAGATATTCGCCTCTTCCAACCCGTTATCACGGCTGACAACGGCAAAGTCGACCTGAGCAGGGTGTGTATCTCTCAGTGTATATCCAGCGAAAACTGTGTATCTCTCAGTGTATATCCAGCGAAAACTGTGTATCTCTCAGTGTATATCCAGCGAAAACTGTGTATCTCTCAGTGTATATACGCTGACGTGTGTGTATCTATATAAACAGAGAGGCGTGTATCTGTGTAAATATACTGAGAAATAAATATCTCTTAGTTTACATACGCTAAATTTTGTAATAATAATAATATTTATATAATAATAGTAATAACACTGATAATAAAAATAATAATAATAATAATAATAATAATAATAATAATAATAACCTTTATGAGAATATGAGAAATATTACTAACACTAAGAGCAGCCAAAATAACCATTACAAAGAGGTTAGTGTAGGATATATTTACCACCTCTCGGGTTCCAATATTAAAGTGCTAACCTCTTTCCCTTTATAAGAGGAACACATGTTATATGCACCGAGAGGCTTTTATCTCAGTGTATACAAACTCAAGAGTTTACTTTAATCCCTATTTTAGGAATTACACATTTTTGACTGGTGGTGAACAGGTTATGTGCTACCTTAAAGACGCTCGTGTAGTCGATAGGCTTGAGACTCAATTAATCAACCAGAAAGCGGCAGATGGCAGGTAATCACGGAGTGGGGCACTAACTACCCCGCCAATTCGATAATTATTTCAAATTACACCCGGGTACTTGTCTTTCACAGTAAACTCAAAAGCGGGGGAATAAGAGTTAGATTGAACTATATGAAGCTTGGATTAAAAGCGCAATAATAGTGAGATTAGACCCTCTTAAGCAGGAACAAGGGTGAGATTAAAATTTTTACATTTAAATCCTTACGTTCTTATCTCATGGCCAACAGAGGATTCGAACCGAGAGCACCACCCTCCTCTTAGGTAGAGTCAAACTCTGACACCTAGAAAAAAAAAACACGGAACGGGTGGGGTTTAAACCAATGGACAGTAAGTTCGGTGACACACCACACATAACTATGGGCGGCCTTAAGATGCGATACAATCCGCGGAAACGATACATTATGTACAGACATTAATACATTTATAAGTGAAGGAATGCAGCAGTTATGTGGCATCTAAATGCTTCATTCTTCTGTTTATGCACTGATAGTAGTTCATTATAACTTCTCTTGGGCTATATATATATATTTTTTTTTTTTTTTTTTTTTTCAACAAGTCGGCCGTCTCCCACCGAGGCAGGGTGACCCAAAAAGAAAGAAAATCCCCAAAAGAAAATACTTTCATCATCATTCAACACTTCACCACACTCATACATAATCACTGTCTTTGCAGAGGAGCTCAGATACGACAGCTGAGAAAAGTCCCTCCCAGCTGTCACTATCTCAGACCCCTCCTTTAAAGTGCAGGCATTGTACTTCCCATTTCCAGGACTCAAGTCCAACTAAATCAATTAACTGGTTTCCCTGAATCCCTTCACAAAATGTTACCCTGCTCACACTCCAACAGATCGTCATGTCCCAAAACAATTCGTCTCCATTCACTCCTATCTAACACGCTCACACATGCCTGCTGGAAGTCAAGCCCTCGCCCAAAAACCTCCTTTACCCCTTCCTCCAACCTTTTCTAGGACGACCCTCCGCCTTCCTTCCCCTACAGATTTATACGCTCTCCAAGTCATTCTACTATATATATATATATATATATATATATATATATATATATATATATGTATGTATGTATGTATGTATGTATGTAGGGAAAGGAAGGCGGGGTAGGAGTCGTCCCCGAAAAGGCTGGAGGGACAGGGTAAAGGAGGTTTTGTGGGCGAGGGGCTTGGACTTCCAGCAAGCGTGCGTGAACGTGCTAGTGAATGGAGACGAATGGTTTTTGGGACCTGACGAGCTGTTGGAGTGTGAGCAGGGTAATATTTTGTGTAGGGATTCAGGGAAACCGATTACCCGGACTTGAGTCCTAGAAATGGGAAGTACAATGCCTGCACTTTAAAGGAGGGGTTTGGGATATTGACAGTTTGGAGGAACGTCTAAGCTGTCGTATCTGAACGCCTCTGCAAAGACAGTGATTATATATGAGTGAGGTGAGTGTTGAATGATGACATTTTTTTCTTTCTTTTGGGGTTTTTCTTTCTTTCTGGGTCACCCTGCCTCGGTGGGAAACGGCCAACGTGTTAAAAAATATATATATATATATATATATATATATATATATATATATATATATATATATATATATATATATATATATATATATATAAAGTGCTATAAAGAAAATAATAATAATAATATACTGATAAAACAAAAATAAAAAAATAGCATTTTCGGGGAATTATTATAAAAACTTTTTTGAACTTTCCACAGAGGTGACTTATAAAGTGCCCATGAGAGAACCTACTTAATGGCATCCCATGATGCGATAGAATCTTGATTACAACGAAAAACCTATATTACCAGCCATTAACTGCTGCCTAATGACCGAAGCAGGCGATAGAACAAGCTGCCCTAACGACCGCCCCTAAGGTAGTTAGCGGAATATTGAGCCTTATGTCAGGGTGGATGAGGGGTGAGAATGACCAGTGTGCGTTTGTAGGGGACGCCTGTGTAGGGGAACTGTGTGTGTGAACTGTGTGTGTGTGTGTGTGTGTGTGTGTGTGTGTGTGCACGCGCTCACCTAATTGTGGTTGCAGGGGGTCGAGCCATCTGTGTGTGTGTCGGAGAGAGAGAGAGAGAGAGAGAGAGAGAGAGAGAGAGAGAGAGAGAGAGAGAGAGAGAGAGAGAGAGAGAGAGAGAGAGGAGAGAGAGAGAGGGGAGAGGAGAAGAGGGAAGGAGGAGAGGGAGAGCGGGGGGCAGGCGACACATCTAGAATAGATATCAAAACTTGTCCATATTGGACACTTTCCTCTCCATACGACCTCCAACATAGAAGACATTTGTTCCCCCATCCTAGCGAGTACTGCGAAACAAAGCTGTCTTTTTCATTTTATTTCAGCCTGGTTCACAAGTAATATTGCACCTATTGGTGGTGATAACGGGCACAGTACAAGCAATCTATGATTTTCTTTTTTTTTTACGGGAGGCACAAGCGAAAATGTGGCCAGCAATCACACAGCTGTGGAAATCATCCAATTAGAATTAAGTTACGATGGCCGGGGGCGCCCTGATTGGCTGAAGGTGCAGGGTGGATGGAAATGGTCCAAGTTGTGTTATTATGGAAACAAATCGAATGGGGTTTGTTTTGATGGAGTTGAATACGTGTATTTTTTGTCGTTTCGTGGCGCTTTTTCTAATTTTCTATCTATTCTTCATTTTCTTTTCTCTTGCTTCCTACAAATTAGTTTATTTTACGATACCCTACGATGCATGATTATACAAGGAACTCTACAGCTGGAAAAATAACCCAAAAAATCCTCGATTCTCTAAGGTTCGACAAAATTTCTTATACACACAATACTTAAAAACATTACAAGAGTTAATTCGGATAACCTGATCATCTACATTCAAACACAATTCAGTATCCCCATACCACCAAAATACAACGTCAACTATGACCCCACACCTCCCCTTCCCTCCTGTCCTCACCATAACTAACCCTCGCACAACCTGCCTCTACATCCCTACCCCTCCAATCTTCCACACCACATTTCTCACTCCATTACTATCTACCTGGAGTCTACCTGGAGAGAATTCCAGGGGTCAACGCCCCCGCGGCCCGGTCTGTGACCGTATTTAGACAAACTCTTCAACAGTTAATCCATGTCAATCAAATATCGGTGGCTTCTGCACCCAAACCTGAGATACACCAGCATAATGTAACCACATAGTCAACCACCACATTTACATTTACCTTCAGGAAACAACCTATCTACTACCATTAAAAGATCCCTCCCAAAGTATTCCAGAAGAGTATGATGCCCCTTAAATCTACAACACAGAATCAACTCTCACATCTGTAAATTCTTTTAAACCTTAAACCCTCGCCACATTTATTAGCAGACTCACATCATCAAGCCCCTCCACATCCCCAAGTCCCACCACATTCCTGAGTTTCACAACACCCCCAACTTCAACCACATTTCCAAGTCCCACCATACGTCCAAGACCCACCAGATCTCCAAGTCTCATTACATACCCAAGACCCATCATACCCCTAAGTCTCAGAACACCTCTAACTCCAACTCATTTTCCCATCTCTCCCATTTAAATTCTCTTTCAACATCGGCGAGGCCAAAAACCATGAGTGGTCTTGCTCTGCTACTCACGCGCTTGCTCTTCCACACCGACTCATTCTCCAACTAAAAGACAAAAGTACAAATTTGAACGTTCATATTTTCCTCGACCACCTGGTAACCTGAAGTATCAAGAACTGTTTTGCTATTGTGTTTATCTAATCTAATCTAACGCAATCTAATTTAGCCTAACCTTATGTAAAAAAAAGAGAAGAGACACTGAAAACTTGACGTTTAGTAAAGCCTTAAAATGACATTATAGAATGAGTGTGTTAGGTAAGAGGACACTAGTGCAGCAAATGTGACATTTTATTGTGGCAACGTTTCGCTCTCCTGGAGAGCGAAACGTTGCCACAATAAAATGTCGCATTAGTTGCACTTGTGTCATTTTACTTAACATATTGTCGGAAATTCTACCAACATTATTACAAAATGAGAGTGGGAAGATCACACTCATCCCTCTCTTAAGTTCTGTTTTCTTCAAGCAGCATTTGGAAAATTTATTCATTTCCTATCAGAGGGAATTTAACTGAACACCAAAATCCTCTTTCATTTTCGTCTGCACTCCGACTACAAGACCCAGTTATTACCACCATCTTTCACTTCTTTCTGTAATGTTCTAGTATCCTTCTGCTGGGTTCTTATATATCCGCCCATCTTGTCCCTTCTGTCTGTATTAAATTCTATTATTTTCTACTCTCTCTCTCTCTTTCTCTGCGATTCTACGTACTGTGTGCGCGCGCGTGTGTTTGAGTGTGAGTGCAGGTATTGTAGGGCTCTTGCTCCCAGCCCACCTCAAATAGCAACATCTATTTCCCCAGCAATCAAATGTCCCTCTGGGCTTATAACTCCACCTCACAGCCATCACTCGTGCGCTTAAGTTTTTAAAAAAAAAAAAGGAAATTCAAGATGATAGTGGTTTGTGCGGAGTCCTCTAATTTGTTGGTGTGTGAGTGACTGGATGGTGATGGAAGAGTGAGGTGTTTGCACCCAACTGCTCGTTATAGGTCATTTGGATTACCTTTTTAGATTTTTCGAGTACTAGTTTTTATTACACTGTTATATGCGAGCACGCAAGCGCACTCATGCGCACGAGCGCACATACACACACACATAGCTCCTGGAGGGGCCAGGAGCTATGACTCGACCTCTGCAATCACAAATAAGTGAGTACACACATAAAAAGTTAAAATAGAGGTAATAATTCTTTCTAAGTTAATTAGGCCTTTAGTTAGACTGAATGAGCTATTTCTAAGTGTTTACTGTAGGTCATTCTTTCAAATTAATCTAGATCACAAATTACTGTCACTAAGTAGCAGATATTGATACACAGCATACACTAAAAAGCATCCCATCAAATGTATTGATACATCCCAACACAGCCCTTAATACATCACATAAGAGACGTTAGTACATCCCAACACAGCCCTTAATACATCACATAAGATATGTTAGTACATCCCAACACAGCCCTTAATACATCACATAAGAGATGTTAGTACATCCCAACACAGCCCTTAATACATCACATAAGAGATGTTAGTACATCCCAACACAGCCCTTAATACATCACATAAGAGATGTTAGTACATCCCAACACAGCCCTTAATACATCACATAAGAGATGTTAGTACATCCCAACAAAGATTAATCCATCATAAGCACGAGTTTAACACATCACTACAAGGTGGAGGTTAACAAGTTTCCTAGCATCAACTGACCTTGTTTACCCAGCAGTGATATCTAGGAGTTAGTCGGCTGCTGTGGGTCGCTTCCTAGGGAAGAGGAGCGAAAGTCCCCAATGGAAATAACCAACACTGCTTGACTTGGTTTATCCTGTATTAGTAACACTCCGGACTCAATAATTCGAAGAAGAAAAAATCTTGGTTTATTCTGGGTTAGCAGCCCTCTGAGGTTAATAACTTGAAGGAAGTCTTCTTTAACCGCACAACCCAACTTTCACCACACACATCTCTCGTGTCGGCAGATAAATGACAGGTTTAGCTGAGCGTCAAGTCCGCGGAAGCGTACATCTGTTGAGCACTTGGAAAATATATACCCAGTGCTTGAAAAATAAATAACGTCATTCCCAAATCAACGCCATAACAATGAAGGGAAAATAACAGCCTCCGCCGTAACAAATGACTGACCCAAAAGACGGCAATTTTACCCCCCTTTTCTCCCTCATGTTGCCAGATGGATGAGCATTGTTTATTTCCTAACCTTGCTGTACTACTGGGAGGAACTGGCAAGATTTTTCACGATCATGACTTGGTGTGGAGCTCCGCCGGGTTTGTCTTCCAGGAAGAGAGTGACAGAAGTGTTGATGTGAGGTTTGTGTTGCTTCAACACACGGAGAGTACCACCATATGGCACAGAGGGAAGCATAAATCGTCGACCAAGGAGGCAAAAGGATTTCCAGAGCACATTTCTCACCCCATATATCGCACCTTTTTTTCTCGATTTCGCATCGTAGTGGCACGAAGAGGGGAAGTAGAGGATGCGAGAGGGGCTGGGAGATAGGGAGAAGGGGATAGAGGACAAAAATTAGAAGCAGAGATTGGAGCAAGGGATAGGGAGCAGAACATTGAAAAGGGACAGGAAACAAGGGATAAGTAATGAGGAGCAATGCATATAGAACAGGGAGATAGAGGCAGCAGATAGAAAATAGAACATGCTCAGCAGAAAACAGAGAACATGGAATAGAGGATAAAGAACAGATCATAAGAAATAAGGAATATGAAGCAGGGGATAAAGGATAAGGACAGGAAATAGGGTAGAAGGGACAGAGACAGGGAGCAAGGCTAAAAGAAAATATATAGGAACAGGAAGTCAGTAGCAGTGGATAGAGAAATACAATAACGATACGAGATGGGATCAGTGACGAGTCTTGTTACTTAATAGATTATCTTATAACAGGAGGCAGAGTTCGCTACACTGAGGTGACGCAAGTCTTGTGAAGAAATGGTACACTATGCTGAACTATCATCGGGAAAACGTTTCGCTCTGTATACAGATCATTATCATGATTTGATAAAGCTCTATACAGAGCAAAACGTTGTCTCAATAAAAGCTTGTCCTGCCATGAGTCTTTTCTTCAACCCTGCTGGCAGTGTGCCATCTGAATCAAAGAGAGCCTTGTAGCGGAGGGAGTCGTTGCTGGACGCTATAGCGAGTCTCCGTTGTATTGAGGTCATGTTTTGCTGGACTTTCCGAGTGAATTTACGATCAAAGAATATATTTCCGAGCTATTTTGATCACATCCAGCGTTCACTCTCAAGTAATGACGCGCTCTCAAGTTATTTTGTAAGAGTTTTTTTTTCAATAAAGAAAAAGAATGTCGTAACTGACGAATTTAGACAAATAGGTAAATTATGTATTTTATAAATTAAAATATATTAAAAATAAAATTACATATATCACACTTGTTTCGTTTGCATTGTTCACAGTAGAGAAAAAAATGCTCAAACAGCTACAGTGAGAAATTTCAGCATTTTTCCCTATATATATATATATATATATATATATTATCTTTGAGCGAGGGGTGGTGGAGGCTTGATCCTTCCTCAGCTAATCGTAGCCCGGTCTCTGACCAGTCAGGCTGTTGGCGATCATGCACTGTGCCATCTGTGACGAACACGCTGTCGTTGACTTATTCACTGATGTACCGCACTGTCGTCGCAATATTCAATGTGTTTGTTTCCTTGTTTTATTTTTAAGAAGAATGAGCCTGGATCCAGTTACGTGATGTCCTTGGCAATGATATAGAATATTACATCGATATTACTGGGGACAATTCTCATTCCCTTGAACTCACCCTTAGTGTCGAAGTGCAAGAAACACCCCGTAATCCAACACCTCTCACTCTTCCCCCTCAGTGTTGAGTACCAAATGCTACCCTCTTCCTTACTCGCCCTCTCTCCTTCAGTGCTGGAGTACGAGGGGGAAGTACTACGACTCAGCAAGGTGAGCAGAATGGACATGGGAGCCTACCTATGCATAGCTTCCAACGGACACCCACCCACTGTCAGCAAGCGCATCCTTGTCAGCGTCGATTGTAAGTGTTTCCTCTTACTCTTTAAGTGAGTCTTCTATTGTCGCGTGATAAGTGCGTGTCCTATTAAGTGTAAGCCCTATTATACAAGTATAAGTGCATGTCCTATTCTTTAGATGAAATTGTCACTTACTGTTTAAAAGTGTGTCTTGTTTAAGTAAAAGTGTGCGTCCTAGCAAAAACAGAAAGCATATTTTGAGTCTGGATTTGTTACATATTTAAATTAAAGTAACAGTTTATTCATGGACAAACATCACACAGATGTTTGATAAACATTACCAAATAAAAGTATTTCTTCTTACTCATACAGACAATTATACTGCATCTATTATTCAAACACATGGCTAAAAATATATATTTTAAAATAACGTCCTAGTATAGAACATAAAATATTTCTGCACATATACCACACTTGTAACTGGTAATATTAATCTTTTTTTGTAATATCTCCTTTCAATATTCGTCTCATTCTTTCTCTTTGTAATATTTTTTTTATATTCTTATCATAACTGATACACCTACGTTGATTCATGCTCGCTCTCTCTTCTCTCTCTCTCTCTCTCTCTCTCTCTCTCTCTCTCTCTCTCTCTCTCTCCCTCTCTCGCAAACACACTCACACACTCTCCCTCCCTCTCCACACTAGTTCCACCCATGCTGTGGATCCCTCACCAGCTGATTGGGTCAGCTAGAGGAAAGACAGTGGTGCTGGAGTGTTTTACGGAGGCACACCCGACTTCCCTTAACTACTGGACCCGTGGAGATGGTAACATGATCTACGATTCAGGTACGTCAATCAAAACATACACACACACACAAAAAACTTAGATACCAGCAACACACATACCACCGATTTCATCTCGCTTCAGTGAGGGTGCCGCGATGCCGCTGAAAGCTCTAGATCTAGGGAACTAGAAGTACCCGCCCCCGTCACTGGCTTAAACCTCAAACGTGTTTAAAACTTAGCCATAAAGATAACAATTTTACTCCGGAGTATTAATATTATATTCACAAGAAAGCGCTAAATGGGAGTGAGTTTTACATTAAATCTTTTTAACCCATTCAATAGAAATTGCAGTTATATCAAGACTCTGATGCCCTCTCTCTCTCTCTCTCTCTCTCTCTCTCTCTCTCTCTCTCTCAACAGGAAAGTACCATATCGAAAACCGCATCGGTAATCCGGAGTACAAGATCCACATGCTGCTGACGGTACGCTCCCTCACCGAACTTGACTTTGGCACGTACCGCTGCGTAGCAAAGAACCCCCGGGGGGAGACTGACGGTACCATCAAGATCTACGGTGAGTCTAAACCACCCTCTCCCCCCCCCCTTACACCTGCAGGATGACGTCCTCTTAACACTACACATGTCAACAGTCT
This sequence comes from Cherax destructor, assembly GCA_009830355.1. NCBI lineage: Eukaryota > Metazoa > Arthropoda > Malacostraca > Decapoda > Parastacidae > Cherax > Cherax destructor. Next base: position 262,691 of record WNWK01000206.1, on the reverse strand, counting down.
TGTAAAGACTGACTCGACGTGTGTTAAGAGAGACTGGACGTGTGTTAAGAGGGACTGGACGTGTGTTAAGAGGGAGTGGACGTGTGTTAAGAGGGACTGGACGTGTGTTAAGACGGACTGGACGTGTGTTACGACGGATTGGACGCGTATTAAGACGGACTAGACGCGTTAAGACGGACTGGACGTTTGTTACGACGGATTGGACGCGTGTAAACACGGACTGGACGAAAGTAATTGGTATTGGGATAGTACTTCTTATACTGGAATAGTGGTTGATATATTGGAATATTTCTTTGGTATAATGAGATAGTGGCATTGGAACAGTGGTATACTGGTTGTTACTTTGGGATAGCAGTACTGGTTGGTATATTGGGATAATGGTTGGTATTAGGATTGTGGTTGCCATTAGGATGAAAGGTATATTCAATTGTCAGTGATGTTGATTAGCTGAACACGCACCGAGTATAACGGATGGAGGAATAATCAGACTTAATTCAGCGGAATGAAGCAACACTTCAATGCTGATTGTGGGCCATCATTAACAATTACCACTGCCACACTGTCTTACCTATTGCTGTCATTCACTCAAACCCTCCACCAATTAATCCACTTTCCTCTCACTGTCGCTGCTAATTAATCTCATTTGGTCACACTCTCTCCATCAGTTATTCCCATTTTCACTATTACAGCTTATTATTAACTTGTATTTTCACTATCATAAACATTTATTCCTATTCTCACCGACAATTATTCCAACTGGCCTAATACACCCTCAATTATTCTCGTTTCTGCACAACATTCACCATTTCTTCACACTTAACAACAATTAATCTCATTTTCTCATACCAATTATTCTCATTTCATCACACTACCACTTATTCTCAGTTCATCACACTCACCACCACTTATTCTCATTTCATCACACTCACTACCGATTATTAATTACTTCATCACACTCACCACAATTATTCTAATTATCTCTCACACACCGCAGATTATTATTATTATTTCTTCCCATTCACATTCCCGTTCTTATTTGCTCATACTTTTGATGCAGTCCCAGTTGTCACTATTCCCTGGCACTCATCACACGCTTCATCTCGTACTCTGCAGATTCCGGTCCTCCCCCGACCACGGTCCTGCCTCTCACCACCGAAGCAGAGATGTTTGAGAAAATTAACAGTAAGTTTCTTTTCTTGTGCTTTTGAAGGGAATTTCATGGGACCTTCCTGGCCTTTTATTTCCTAATACCACTCAATTTTTTTTTCATTTTTATTTTTATATCAATGACTTTGTTTTTTTACAGCAGTGTTTTTTCTTTGCTTTTTTTTAAATACTAGTAACATTATTTCGTAATTTATTTATATTTTTAATGTCAGTGACCTTGTTTCGTAATTAACATAATATTTTTTATTAATTACTTAATTCTGTAAGTATCTTTTCCTAATCTCCAGGAACTTGGTTTGTAAGTGATCATTCATTGTAAATAAACAGGTTTTGTAAGTGACCTGAATTTCTGAGTGGCAAATGTACTTAAGTATTGTCGTTTCCACTTTACCATATTTTAATTATTATTTTTATTTTGATTTTCATCACAGATAATCTCTGCACTCGTTTTCCATGTTCGTTTTCTTTACAAGTTCGTAAGAAATCTTGTGTTTTAAATTGTTTGAGTGAATTTCTCTCCTTTCTCAGTGTTTTTGTTTGTTTCTTTTGTAACACTGATTGTTTGTGATCCAGCTTCTTTATTGAACTTGTTTCTTCTCGCTGACAATGTTTTTATAACGAGGATGTTTGTTTATATAATATGGTTTGGTTTTCCATGGTAATGTTTAATTTCAGAAATGTTTCTTTTTTTTCAAACACATATGGTTTTACAGTATCTTTGGTTTTTGTGCAATCTCTCTCTCTCTCTCTCTCTCTCTCTCTCTCTCTCTCTCTCTCTCTCTCTCTCTCTCTCTCTCTATTCACTCCGTCCTCACAATATAACCATCGTATTATTTTCAACCAATTAGGAGCGGGCGGTATGTACCAACTGATGACGTTAACCTCCCATGTACATGCGATAAATTTACTTATCTATACGTAAATTTACGTTAATTTAAATTAAACTAACGTTAGGAAAACAAATCAGCAGCACATGAAGGGGGTGTATTCTGAGGACGGCTTTATTAACTCCATCCCCTAAACCCGCTCTCTACGCCATACCTCCAACAAATCATGTTCTTCATCTTCACAGACCCATTTCTCGGTTATTTTTCTCGGACTTATAGATATATATCAGAGTTTGCCAGTACATGACACAAGTAGGCACTAATAATAGTGATTCACGCCTCTTCCACTGCCACACGGAGCTCACAGCTTACCCACAGTTTGAACTCTAGTTATTATATTTATTATTATCGTTATTATTATTTATTAGTAATGATCATTATCCTCATACACACAAAGAAATACACATCATTTGGTGTATATACAATGAGAGACACAAAGCTCTCGGTTAGTGGGTTAATTGGGTTTCAAGACTATCGACTATACAAGGGGTCATTAAAGCTGGGCGTTACCTATTCACTACCAGTAAAGGATACTCTAAATCCTAAAACACAGATGAAATTAAGCTCTATATATATATATATATATATATATATATATATATATATATATATATATATATATATATATATATTATATATATATATATATATATATATATATATATATATATATATATATATATATATATATATATATATATATATATATATATATATATATATGTTTCCCATTATTAGCTTGGTTTACATATTTATCTGTGCTCGTGGAAATAATTTATTTTTATTCCGCTTAATAGTTTATTCATTTTATGCACCAGTTGCTATATCCGGCCTGTTTTTCTTTTAACTTCATTTTCTCTAAAAAAAATTTCGCTATTCTTATTGCAGCTATTCTTCACTTGTTGCCCTCTTGAGTTTTCTAATTTTTCAACCCAAAAATAAATGCCATTAAATAATTTCAGAATAGTCCAAATTACTTTTTTTCTATATTTTCCTGTGCTTGGCAATGATGATGTAATTAGTTTCAGAGATTTACCTCCATTAACTTTTGTTTAAAGATAAATGCTTTTGTCAGAGAATTATATTAAAAAGATAATAACTAGTTATTATATCAATGCATTATTAGTTCACAAGATTTTAGTAATTAACATCTATTGCTGTTAATTCTTTTATTTATAATTATCATAAATAACTATTTTACAATAATTATGGTCATATATGAAAGTTTAGATGCAAAACAAGAAAGATTTCAATACTAAAATTATAGATTTTCATACAACTATAACTTACTGATCAAGAATTATTATAATAAATCTTTAAACTCCAGAAGTAAACTTTCTCACAGTCAGAGATTATTCCATATATATGTACACTACCTATACAATATGTTATACACCAGACACCAATACAACAGCCATGTTCACTCTTCACCACGTATTCCTTGTTTCTCCGCTACAGTCAACCAATAAACAACAAACACGTGAACTATTTAGGAAAGGCAGAAATGAGTCCAATACGGTACGAGGATGACAAAGACTACCCAGACTTTATAATAACAACGTTTCGCTCAATGGAAATTGTATTAAGTTATAGCAGCTCCTTTTCTCTTCTACCTTCTGAAAAATAGTTACCTCAGGCTTCTGGAATTCTTTGGAATTGTACTGTAAAAGGGAAAATTGACAAATAAATGATAAATACCTGGAGTATACCTGGAGAGGGTTTCGGGGGTCAACGCCCCCGCGGCCCGATCTGTGACCAGGCCTCGCTGTGTATTAGGGCCTAATCAACCAGGCTGTTACTGCTGGCCACACGTAGATTGACGTACGAACCACAGCCTGGCTGGTCAGGCACTGACTATAGGTGTCTGTCCAGCGCCTACATGCATAACCTGGTATGGTATTACAGTCACAAAATGTACAAGAACGAGATTAAGAGACTGAGTTAATTAGATTTTGTAAAATCTTTCAATGAAAGTTCCTTGAAAAATATTAGCTTCAAGATAGTAATAAGGGGCAAGCTATTGAATGTGATAAAATACTTTTTACCTGAAAACAAGATGAGAACAGCCACTAAAGAAAACAAAATCCGTCAAAGAGCGAGGTAATGACAGCCTGGAAAACAAGATAGCACAATCATATGTAGCAAAAGAAGCAGCGCTAAAAAGATAACATAAAAAAATCTTTTAATACGTAGTGACTGAAGAGGAAAATGAACTCTAGGGAAAAAGAGACTGTATTCAACAATTACAAAACGTAGGTATATTTTTGTCATCAAAAATAAGTAATTACAAAAAGATAATTATTCACACATAGAAAAATCAATGTCACAAAAACATCGTATTAATGTAGTAGCGATAAAGTGATCAATTACACTGGTAAACATCAACATCGTTCACATAACAACAAAGATAATGAAACACTAGAAAAAAGCTGTTTACAACATATGTAAGACCAAAATTGGAAGATGCAGCTGCAGCGTGGTGCCCGCATCACAAAAATGTATATATATAGTAAAAACTTCAAAGGCATGAAACAAAAATGACAATGAATAAAAAAAAATAGAATATGAGTTGCCAAGTAAGACTGAAAACTTAAATTTTTTTCCTGGTTTGACAGGAAAAAAATGAGACAGGGTAAACCACATATAAGATTATTAAACATGAGAAGATAAACAAAGATTTCTCTTCACCAGCAACAACACACAAGATGCCACAATTTTAAACTGAAAAAAATCGATGCCAAACAGATTCTTCACAAAGTGTGTTTTATATTACTGAATGAAATCAAGATAAAAGTACCGTAGTGAGTGTAAAGAAAGTACCGTAGTGTGCGAAGAAGCACCGTAGTAAGTGTGAAGAAAGTGCCGTAGTAAGTGTTAAGAAAGCACCATAGTAAGTGCCACATCCACCGGAACCCTTAAACAAAACTGACAGAAAAAAAAACACTGAAGAAAGCATTGCTCTATAGCTAAAAAAAAATAGATGATCACAAATAAGTAATCTCTCTCTCTCTCTCTCTCTCTCTCTCTCTCTCTCTCTCTCTCTCTCTCTCTCTCTCTCTCTCTCTCTCTCTCACACACACACACACACACACACATACACATTGTGTAATGACCAGTCAGTTGTTATACAACTAATTAGAAGGAAACATAGTATTCTGAACGACTTTTTATTATTCTGTTCAGTTAAGAGAAACTTCTTGTTCATTGACTTTCATGTTATACACTATATCCCAGTTGGTTCATCAAGTAGTGTATTCTTTACATTTATGCACTAGAATCTAAAGCAGTTCTGAAAACTTAAAAGCGAATTAGTGATTCACAGTTCTTCAGTTATTTATTAAATTAATATAACTATTGGACAAATCAATGAATCGCAGTTTGATTCTACGTAACCACCTCTGTCCGCTGGTACAGTGATTCAGTCTGATTATTAACACCACCATTTGGCTCATCAGTGAATTAAGGGGTCACATTTTATTCATTGGCTCTGATCTTTTAATAACCTTGCTCACTAAGGCAAGACGCTGTTCATTCGTTCTTTTCATGAACAGATCAGATTTGGGACAGGTCTGAGAATCGAACTCGCAAGAGGCCCAATCCCCAAGCTGTAAGTGGCCAAAATGGAGGTAGGTCCTGCTCTAGCTTGATTCTGATTGGCCTGGATCTGTTCTAGCATAATTCTAATTGGTTGTGATTTGTTCTCAAATAAATCTCAATGGGATCTCTTCTAGCTAAATTCTAATTAGCTGAGCTCATTTCTAGCTTACTTTTAATTAGCTGGACTCTTGTTTCTATTAGTTTTCACTGGTAAACTTTTTATTCGTTCTTAGTTGTTGCTTAGTTTTCCTTGGTTAAGTTACTTGCTTTTTTATAAATATCTTTGGATGAGCTCCTAGTTAATTGTTATAGCTTTATTAATGCCGATTTGTTATGTTTAGCTTCGTTTTGAGTGTATGGGAGTTCTTTTATTTTTACTAACCTTTTCCTCAACAGACAACTGATATTTATTCCCTAATAAACTTCATTTTCCTTGTATTATTCTGTATTTTTCGTAGATCTCTATTAATTATTCCCTATTAATTTTTTTCCCTAGTATTTCAACTCTTAATTTATCTTCATTCATTTTTTTCTCAAGCATTTAGCATCTTTGTAATTCCCCTTCGTCCTTTCATTCCTCTCCCTTGTCATCATTATGTTTTCCCTTTATACTATTATCTTGGGACCCAGTGCAACACCGTTTGCTGGCTCACTCACATCTTGTGTTTTTGGTCAGTTTAGAATAGAATGGAAGGAATGTGCTCTTAATATCAAACTTTTATCATATATTCCACTATATTTATGACACAGTGGCCATGTTTGCATAATTTTTATATTCAGGAACTATTTATTGTGTTTATTGTATAATTATTTATATTTATACATAGAGTTCCTTTTGGAAGCTATGTACGTAATTACCTTCTCAATTATTTAAGCATTATACTTGAATTATCAACGCGAGTACGTTTATAATATCCCACAATTATAGTTAAAGAGTATATATATATATATATATATATATATATATATATATATATATATATATATATATATATATATATATATATATATATAACTACAGATTATTTAATGTGATTTACAGTTCCAATATTCCCTACCCCTTTAGTTTCTCCCTGCATTCGTTCTGGTAACTCCCCCAATATACTACGTAAACTGCAAAAGCATAATTCTCCCTACTCTGCAATAATTGCAAAGCGAAATGAAAGCTCTGCAACACATGGCAACAATAACTGAGACATGTAGAAATATACCCCTAGATCACTCACTTTTCCCAATTATATCATTGCAACAGTGCAACAATGTTGCACTATGGATGTAATGCAATAGATTATGTAAATACATGATTAGATTTTCTAGGAAACAGGACATTGTCACCTCACACAGGTCTTTATCACATGACAACTCGATGAACTTTTTTTAAAAACATCCACTGGACTACCCATTTAATAAACAAAGGAGAGCACATAAAGTGTTCTAAGATGGTTAAGTTACCGAACGAAAACATTAAGTCTAGATATAGCATGCTCAGCCTGTAGTGATAGACACTATCATGTTTTTATTCAGACTTATGTTTATTTAATTAGGGAGCAATTTTAAAGGTTTTTACTGAATCTGGATATTTTAAGGCAAGCGCAGACCAGCTCTAAACCCAGAGTAACTGAAGTGTATTCTGTGATATCAAAGACTACACTACTACTACTATATATCTTGAACATTATAATGCCAAAAGGAAACTCTACTGAGCTAGTTAGGGGCCACTATTTGGACAAAACCCGTGTGAGAACTTCCTTCCTGACGAATATTTAACGTAACGTCACAATATTTTAAGGAAAATAGGAAATATGCTACAGAAAAAAAAGTATAGAAATATTTTCGCAATCTGTCCACGTTAAGAATATGACAACACGAATAAAATTGCTTTATAGGTTGATTTAAAATTATTAAGTGAAGGTTCATATCTCTACATTTTATAATACAAACTATTCTAGAAATATACATCAATAATTATAATTATGATCTTTATAGAAATCTTGGAATTATACGGAAAACAATAACCATGATTATCTTAGGAGAAGCACACAGCTTCCACAACCACTATCATCGTAAAAACAATTAAATATTAATTTCACGATTATCTTTAAATTAATTAGGCAATTAATTGGACGCTTATCTAGCTATGATTAATATTAATATTTTCTTTACATTAATTAATATAATTATCTCTATACAAGTTAAAAATAACTGCATGATTTTTCTCAATAATTCATTAAAAATCACAAAGAACTGGCTTCAGAAATAACAGAATTATTCAATAGTAAGAAAAGATATAACAAGAATTAAAAAACAACAATTGTTTTCAAAAAGATTCATAAATAATTACATGCCATTTTAATACTAATTCGAAAATGCAAGCATAAAAATAAATAATGACTACCGTGGCACTGACTCAAAATTTACATGTATATTTTAAGTCTGGTGTATACCATATTATGTAACGAAATATACTTATTGGTAAAAAAAAAGATGGGGGTGGTAGAGGAATTGGAATATTTAAATGGCTTCAGAAAGGAATCCAAATATTTTTCCTCGAAGCCTTTTTATCCATTTCTCCGAGGCTATGGGTCCCACAATTTGAGATGGACCTCATCTTATATACAAATTAATATACAATGATTATCCTGGTATTGACTTAATAAACATTACACGATTACTTTGCTGCTAAGACAAAAATATTTTTTGTAATTGTAATAATGTTTCTTAGAATTACCAAGAACATGTTAGGTAAAAGGACACAAGTGCAACTAATGCGACATTTTATTGTTGCAACGTTTCGCTCTCCAGGAGCTCTGTCAACCTGTAATTGTTTTAATAGTAACTATGATTATGAATTAATGAAAACAAACTTAGCCTTAATCTTCCTATGATCTTTCTAAAAACTGGAAGGTTATCTTTACGATAATCTCGGTACAAATTATAAGAAATGAATAATAATCTTGATAATAATTCATCAATCGAATGTCTTGACAGTAAAATTAAGCTGTTTTATAATCCTGTTAATTCAGAAAATACATTAATTTTTGATAATTCAGAAACCTTCTGATAATCTTCATGCTAATTCATGTTTTTCCAGGATAATCGATACAATTACTACTTTTATTAAATTCACAAAAAAAATCTATATCGTTTGTGCTATTCATTATTATTATTATTATTACTATTATTATTATTATTATTATTATTATTGTGGGGAGCGCTAAACCCGATGGGGGCGAAGGATGTAAGGCATTCGGGCTCAATTCAGGGACCTGGAGCACAGATCCAATTCCCTAGATCAAGAGCCCCTCACCAGAATCAAGGAACCTCCTCTAGGGTGGCTGTTCATTGCTAAACGATAATTCAGAAACTACAGACATGTCAACTGGACTTATTCCAGAATTTAATTATAATTTTGCCGTTGATGGAATTGAATTAAGTCCAAAGTGGTGTTCGTTGCAGATGAGGAGGAGAACATCATTGACCAGAAGCCAAGTCTTAACCTACCAGCCGTCGGTCAGAACTCAGGTGAGTACCTACGTCACCTTGACCTTAATCTATGCTGTGATGTCAAACACTTGCGAATACGCAATTCTGCTCGCTCTCAACAATAATTTTTCAATATTTTTTTGCAATGAGAGAGAGAGAGAGAGAGAGAGAGAGAGAGAGAGAGAGAGAGAGAGAGAGAGAGAGAGAGAGCTGATGTAGGTAACAGCTCTTACCTTGTAAATATCGTTAAGAACCTTAACCTAACTTTGCAAAACTGTGTAAGAGAGAGAGAGAGAGATAGATAGAGAGAGAGAGAGAGAGAGAGAGAGAGAGAGAGAGAGAGAGAGAGAGGCGCATGCATTTTAGATATCTGAGATGCTGTTACAATGTTTATTTTCCTCCGTTTTCAGCAGGTTGGCGTAGAATTCCTTGGAGGATGGACCTTCCAGTTTTAGTGGCAGCAGTATACCTCCTCGGCGATCACTTCTGAGACACGTCCTTTGTTAGCCACCACCAGAGGTTACAGCATCTTCCTCTAGCTTTATTGCGGCTCTTTCTTCAAGAATTAACCTCACCGATGACGCTCCAGCCAATCAGAAACGACGAGGTGCCAATACGTTTAGCAAATCGATCATTAAGTGACGAGGTATACTTCTAAACAATGTAAATTGTGTGCATGACTGACCGAGTAGACACAGGTTACATACACCGAGGGGTGTGTATGTCTCATTGTATATACACCAAGTGTGTATTTTAATCCCTATTTTAGGGATGGAGGTATTCTTGAATGTTAGGCACAAGTGAATTGCAGCCTTAAATGATCCACCTGTAGTCTTTACTCTTTAAGCCTAACAAACTATCTAACCGAACATGTAACGAACGTAAACAAACGGCTTCATTCGCTATCACGTAGCTACCTAGGAAAAGAGGCACCTGAACGGGACGTCCTGTGTCAACAATTACCTTTATTCACGTTCGCCCAATCAATCGAAGGAGCACGATTAACATATATATGTAACATATGTATGTGTGAATTGTCATATATCGCAGTATGTTGAATGTAAATGAAATATATTGTTATGTAGAGAAATTGAATATTAGGCAATAGTTAGCTAGAAGTATGGTAGACAAAACAAACACTGTGTTTCGATAAAATATATTCTTCAATCTATGGACGGAATGTATAAAAAAAAATAAGTGGTACTGAAAAACTACTTAACGGTGAAAAAAAAGTGCATCTTCTCGAAAAACAAATACTGATTTTGTAAAATGAATAATGATGAGTTTGGCGAAGAAAAATAAAGTTTTGAAAATTCTGTTTTATATGAAGATAATACATATGGAATATCACGTGAGACCCTAATTGACCAAAGTTTTCCAGAGAAGAAACTGAAAACTTTCTAAACCTCGTACTGCTTGTGATAAAACTCTTCCTTTCTTCTTCGTTGAAACCTTAATGAAGAAAACAATACTTACGATGTTAATGGTAAATGACGAAGTTCTGTCTCCATAACTGCTAGTTCAGTGGTTATTATATTGATATGTACATAAAAATTTTGTAATTTGTACACTATAGCCCGACCCCCCATTACAGAGGTGTTGTTATTGAATAGTTACAGGTGAATGTTACTGTATATACATATTATACAAGAGGCTAGGTTATTAGTGTAGCTTCCTGGTTATATGGTGACTGAATATGTTGAATGACATGATGACGTTATATATATATATATATATATATATATATATATATATATATATATATATATATATATATATATATATATATATATATATATATATATATATATATCAAGGTGTTAAGTGATTGTGTATGTTCTTTTCTCATGTGTCTGGATCTATTATTTTCTTCATATATCTTGTATACGTATAATACATTCTTATATATATATATATATATATATATATATATATATATATATATATATAAGGGAAATCAGGGTTTTATATAACTGATGGTCTGTTTAAGAAGCACTTGAAGAAATGAAAAGATTTAGCAACACTTCAGGTTTTTATCCTTTACCAACTAAGATTTTCTGCCACAAGTCCACTCAGCTCACTTAACAAGGTGGACTGTGATACTGTTTCCACGCACGATGAAGAACTTGTATAAATACGAAAGTTTTGCCGATTCTCTTTCGTTTCCTAAAGTGATTCCTAAATAATACACACACACACACACAAATATATATATATATATATATATATATATATATATATATATATATATATATATATATATATATATATATATATATATATATATATATATATGTCGTGCCAAATAGGTAAAACTGGTCAATTAGCAAGAAATTTAAAATTAAGTCCTTTCTAAAATTTTCTCTTATACGTTTAAAGATATTTTTTTATTTATGTTAATGTAAAATTAAACGTTTTGTACCAAAAGAACCTTAAAAACTTACCTAACCTTATTATAACAAGCTCAATTTAATTTAGCCTAATCCAACTAAATATATTTTAAATATTTTAAATATTTAATAATAAACAAACACAATGAAATATATTTTTTTTAGTTAGGTTCAGAATGATTTCTGAGAAATTATTGTATACACAAATTTTAGCTTGCCTTATTCGGCAAGAAGAGCGTTGCTATTTATGCCAAACTCGCAAGTTTTACCTATTCGGCACGACATATATATATATATATATATATATATATATATATATATATATATATATATATATATATGATACGAGAAAACGGGAACACTAACAATAAGTGTTTACTAGTCACGACTAGCATGTCCTCATCACCCTTATTATACTGACGCTTTCGGCCCAAACTCTCTTAAATGTTCCAGAGTATCAGGTTTATCCTGGGATTAAAGTCAAACAGAAAAATTTAGCTGTCTTTATAGTGTTTCAATAACATTATTATTATTATTGTTATTTAGTTGATAACGATAATTTCAATGAGTAAATTTTTATAATTATGATGGTGATAAGTATTATAATTATAATTGCAATAATTATGACAGTACGTACTAGGAATATCATTGATTATGGTTATTTTAGTAATAATGATTATGGCGATAATTATGATAATTATTACAAAAATTATGAAAATTACAATACGTAATTCTTTTTTGTGATAAGTATGAGATTAGAGTGAAAACTTGTATTACAATTGTGATAATACTGGTAATTACAATTAAGGTCGTAACTCTGGCTATAACTAGTATAAAGGCATCCTATAGTGATGACAAGATAGAGTAATGAAGATTATATGTATGAGTGTTAATTGCAGAGAAAAATAAAAAGGACAAGAAGAGAATAAATAGGACGAGGAACAAGAGGGTAAAAACAGACCAAGAAGACAAAAAAAATTGATCAAAAGTAATACTGAAGACGAACTTATATAACTAAAACAAAAATTAAGAATGACTAATGACTTAATTGATGATGATGATTTTTATGAAGGAATATTTAATAATATCAGTGGAGCTTATTTAGGCAAACGTGAGGGAAAAAAATAATTAATTTATCACACTTGGGTCTTACCATTAATTCTTGGTTACTCTTCCCACCAAATAAATAAAAAGTACCGGAGGAACGGAACCAGTTCTTGGGCTTCCAGGAAGCGTCTGACATAGTCGTTCAGAGGGATGGTGCAGACGCTCAGAGAGGTGACACAGACGTTCAGAAAGGTGACACAGTCATTTGGAGAGGTGACAGTCGTTCAGAGGTGACACAGACTTTCAGAGAGGTGACACAGACGTTCAGAGAGGTGACACAGACGTTCAGAGAGGTGACAGTCGTTCAAATAGGTGACACAGTCGTTCAGAGAGGTGACATAGACGTTCATAGAGGAAGTCTATGGGATTAGCGCCCCCTGTGTCCAGTATGTGTGGTAGAGAGGGAAGAAATGTAGATACGTCTGAGGGATCAGGTGGGCGAATTCCATGGAAATTAAATTATAACTTGTGAGAGGATCAGCTGGTTTGTGTGAGCTGCGTTGTAGGCATGGTGTTCACTCTCTCTCTCTCTCTCTCTCTCCCTTTCCCTCTCGTTGCCTTTCTTACTCATTCATCTCTTTATTAATCTTAATTAGTATGTATGCTTCATTATAATTTATCTTCGTTATTAATGCTAACATCTTTGAAACCACAAATAGCATGGCGTTATCAGGACGAGATAACATCGTAAGCCCTTTCTTCAGTGACTGAAAACGCTGGGAATAATTATATATGTTTGTCAAAAGTTCAAGATCGATAGAGGAGGATTCAGTCGGTGCAGCATTCCCTTACAAACACAATTGAATGTACGATATCTAATCTTGCGAACACCCATCTATCACCAAGTACGTGGATAGACTTTCAGAATGCGTGAGCACCTATCTATCCCCAAACAAGTACATAGACTAACAGAATCTTTAATCCTCTATATATCCGCAGACAGACAGACATAAAATAAGTCTCGTCACCCACCTATCCCCCAAACAGGTGGATAGAACAACAGTTATGTCTCATCATCATCTAACCAAAAACAGATGTATAGAATATCAATAAGCCTGATCACTCATCTATCTATAAAAAGGTGGATACGCTATAGGTATGTATGATCCTAGCTATGTTTGCATCACTCTTCAAAACACAGTTACAAATAGACTACCAGGTCCTGTTGTCACCCAGCTCCAGGTCTCTCGTGGATGATTTATGTAAAAAGCATTGTGTGATGTATGGGACTTTTTTTATTTGTGTAAATAATGTAAAGAAATGTATGTATTCAATAAAGTTTAAGAATCTTCTTGGTACGCTTCTATTTTGTTCCCCAAAATAATATTTATTAAACGTCTTGTAGCAATGTATTCTCTCTCTACTACTACTATTAGTACTAATATTAATAATTATAATTATTTTTATCATTAATTATACACATACACGCACGTACACATGAATACGCACAGACACACGTGCGCGCGAGAACACATACAGTGGACCCCCGGTGTTCGTCCATTTTTCATAACAGAATGCTGTTCAAGTGCCATTACCAATCGAATTTATTCCCTTAAGAAATAATGTAAAGTAGACTAGTCCTTTTAGACCCCCAAAACTACACTTATAAATGCATTTAAAAAAATACACTTACATAAAAGTGAGTGTTTTGAGCAGGACGAACACCGGGGGTTTACTGGCCTCAATTTTCACCAGTACAGGACAAATTCTGAGGAAGGTGGTGTATCTGAGCGAGTGAAACTCAGTGAATGAAGATGTGGGACTCCCAAAGACAAATAAAGAAAGGCGAGGTTGCTGTAGAGTGGGAAGGATGTGGGTGGGTCCAGGAAGAATTGATATTAGCTGGATTTAGACGAAAGATGGAAATAAAGTTAAATGCTCTCCGTGAAAAGATGGGTGAAAGAGAATTATAAATATATGAATGGTATATAATACCGAGAAATTGACGAATAAGACATGTGTGCAACATCTGGGCATCTTTATGAGGGACGTTTCGCCCACCAGGTGTTTCAATCTAATACAGAGACATGAGAGAGAAGTCTGTTACATGGGTGCCAGTGAGGTGGGAGAAGAGACGATGCAGCAGTAGTAATGGTCACTCTCCCCACCTGAGACTGACACAAAACAGAAAAGCAAGTGGGGCCAAGAGGAAAAACTTCAGTTGTTCAGGAGTTTTTAAAGAGAAGAAGACAGTGAGGGTGTGGAAAGTATAAACAAGCTGGGTAAAGGTAAAGAGTAAGATCGCCCAAACGTTCATTAGTAGAAACATTACTAGTCGTGATACACGTCAATGACCTGCCAGAGTAGATTGACTACTACGTATCACGTAACGGCTTGACAAATCTCGGAGAGCGAAACGTTGCCACAATAAAATGTGTCCTTTTACCTAACATATTGTCGGTAATTCTACCAATGTTAATATAATTTGGCTCAAGTATATCAATTGTCCTTTTGCACTTCTGAAATTTTGTTTATATATTTATTTTTGTTTGCGTACGTGTGTGTGCTTGTGCGTGTGTGCGCGTGTGAGTGCGTGTGTGAGCGCATGCAAGTACTGCAAGATGCGCATTCATCTCTACAATTCAGTTGCTATCCCAATTTCAAAATTAGCATAAAAAAGTTGCACTCCGGGCCAGCCTGCTGTTACAACCCGGCGCTCCAAGATGAGTTGAGTGTTGTTGCTGCCGCTCACAAACTTGATATTTCGGGTGAGTCAAGAGCTGTGCAAATATTTGACTCTGTAGTGAAGCGTCACCATTGTTGGTGAGGACCACACGCCTGTCCCACCACGCCTGTCCCACCACCCAGTGATTGTTCTACTCTGTAACTACCTAAATGACAACAAAGCTATTTTTTTCTACATCTCTAGCTTCCACCTAAGTTCCTTTATCCCTCTGTCTGGTTTATTAAGCCATCTAAGTATTTTTTATTTTGATGCTGTCCTCCCTGGTTTCTCCAGCTTTTGGTAAGAACATAAAGAAGGAGCACTGCAGCAGGCCTACTGGCCCATGCTAGGCAAGTCCAAGTCACATCTGCTTAAGAATGAAGGAGCACTGCAACAGGCCTATTGACCCATGATAGGTACGTCCAAGTCTCACTCGCTCAAGGAAGGAGCACAGCAGAAGACCTTCTGGCCAATGTTAGGCAGGTCCAAGTCACACCCGCCGCTCAAGAAGAAAGAAGCACTACAGCAGGCCTACTGGCCTAAACTGGTCAGGTCCAACTTGTGAAGGAGATTGCCTTATTGACCCTCGTGTAGTCAACAGGATTTACATCAAACAAACCTGCTGGGTTGTGTTCACTGTTTCAGCTGAACTTAAGGGATGTACATCTTAAAATTCCATACACATCCTAACATTCTAAATATTTTTTTTTTTTTTGTATTGCATACACATTTTTGACATTTACTACACATTTTGCTTTAGAAAGATACGTAAGCAAATACTACGACATATTTATTAGAAAACGTTTGGGTCCTGGGACCTTGATCACTTCTAACATGTAGAGGTGTCACTCACACCTCACTCTCCGCCTATATAAGAACATAAGAATGGAGGAACACTGCAGAAGGCCTACTGGCCCATACAAGGCAACTCCTTATCAAAACCACCACTACCTAAGAATTCACTCCCGTACTCACGACACCAATCAAACCCAGCCCCTCCCACTCATATATTTGTCCAATCTCTTTTTAAAGCCACCCAAGGTCCTAGCCTCTATCACCCTACTCAGAAGATTGTTCCACGCATCTACAACTCTGTTCGAAAACCATATACTATATATACTGTCATTTTAACCGTTGCATTTTAGAAGTGATCAATTTCCCGGACTGAAACGTTTTCTAATATGACTCACGAAATCGTGAGTCGGGAGTTTTGAGACTCTCTGACCGCGGATTCGAACCCCACCCGTGGTATGGTTCGCGTTCTAATAAATATGTCCTAGTGTTTACTCACGTGTTTTTCTAAACTAACTTGTCGGTATCTATTTCGAACTTTTATACCACTACACATCTTTAACTTCTCGTACACATTTCTTACAAATTCTGACGTTTCATGTACATTTCTAACGCACTTTGACATTTCATAAACATGGAATAGAGAAATATATGCTGAGAGTTCAGAAATTTACAGTTTTCTTCGTTTTAAAGTTACATTAACTTACGTCAATGGAACATATTGGCCAGCACTCAACCCTGGGTGAGTGAATGCTATAAAAATAAGGAGTTGGAGAATGCGAGAAATATCAATAGGACATGAATCGTGGAAACGTTATCAGTGAGAAGCCATACGTGTGTCTGGGAGGGGATTTAATAGAGTATATTGATCTACCTGCCCAACACGACTCACACACACACCATTCTCACATCTTGATGAGGTGAGAGGATGGGGAGGCTAGAGAGGAGGAGGAGGAGGGAAAAGGGGAGGGAGGAAGGAAGAAGGAAGGAAAAGAGGGAAGTAGTGGGCAGGAGGGAGTGAGTCTAGGATTTAGGAAGGGAGAGA
The DNA here is from genome assembly GCA_009830355.1 of Cherax destructor. NCBI lineage: Eukaryota > Metazoa > Arthropoda > Malacostraca > Decapoda > Parastacidae > Cherax > Cherax destructor. The sequence goes on along the minus strand of WNWK01000206.1, from coordinate 245,558 downwards.
GGTGAGTGAGGGATAGAAAGAGAGAGAGAATAATCCAACCGAATGCCATAATTACAACAATAAAACAAAAGTAAAGTCATAAAACAGATAGGTAACTGAAAAAATAAGAAAACACGAAGGTATGAATAAAAGAAATCTAAAGAAAAAATATCCAGCAAAATTAATGAGAAAGATATGAGTGCAAGAAACTCCAAGAAAAACTGCACAACTACCAGTAGTAGTTGTTAGAATTTAACCCCAGCAGGCGCACAGCAATAAAATTAGGGCCGGGAGGGATGGGGATGGAGAGAGACCGCTGACAGCCTATCATATTGAATGGAAACCCTCTCAATAATTTGGAAAAGAATAAGGATCTGGAAGTACACATCACACCTAACCTATCTCTAGAGGCGTTCCAATAGCCTTCAGATGAGTCATAAGTTATTGTTTTACTTTATCTTTATAATATGTAATTTAACATACACATACGATTTGATAAGAAAAAAAAAACACAAAAGGAGCTTGCATCCAGATATAAGCACAATACGTATTTATAGCGATTTATTCACATACTGTGCTGTACCAGCGACGTAACTGCACCTGTTGCATCTCATCTGACTCCAGTATATAAGAGTTCATCTTCCTGCCTATGCTTCAGATTCATCAAAACCTCTTTCCAGGCTGAGGGACTCATTACCTCATCTTCCACTGTCTTCTATATATAGTTTTGCAAGGCTAAGGGACTGATTACCTCATCTGTTACTGTCTCCACCTTCAACACCCTCAAATTACCCCTGTATTGAACTGACAAAGCCACAAGTTGGAGAATTATTTTCAAATAAAGATACCCAGGTGTTGCATGTGCCTAATTTCTCAAAGCTCAAACAGGATACAAACCAACAACCAGTATACGCGAGGTCAGGAGCTGCAGCTTGCCCCTGCAACCACTACTACGGATGTGGTCTAACAAGTGACTCCTTGAGTTTGCTTCGAATAAATGCAAGGTCATGTGAACTAGCGAAGGTGAGAGAAGACCTGACACAGAGTACATCATGGATGAAGAAAAGCTGCAAATATCAGAGGGAAAAAGAACCTGGTAATAACATTGTATAACGCCAAGTATATCACCAGAAATATACACAAACCGTATAACATCAGTGGCATATACAACACTAACAAACCTCACAAGAGAACTCAGAAACTTGAATAAAGAATCCTTCAGAACCTCATGAATGGCATATGTTGGACCAATCACAGAGTATGCGGCCCAAGAATAGAGCACACACCTCATAAAGCACGTGAAAAAGCTGGAAAGGGTTGAAGGTTTGCAAGCAGACTAGTAGCGGAACTGAGAGGACTACACTATGAGGAGAAGTTACAGGAACCTAACCTATCTACCTTGGAGATAAAGGACAAGTGTAGACATTATTACGACATATAAAATCTTTGGGGAATTGATAGGGCAGATAAGGACAAACTATTTGAATTAAAAGGAGCAGGATCAAGGAGGCACAGGTGGACGCTGAACATACAGATGAGTCATAAGGAAGTATTTGTTTAGGTTCAGGTGGTTGTAAAGTGGAATGACTTGGATGGCGCACTGATGGAAGCAAACTTAGCTTCAAGTGAAGATAAGGCCCAAGAGGGCATACACACACACACACATACACGTACCAACACATGCACACACAAACAACGCACACATACAAACACACACCAGATGAATGCAGCTGCCGCCACAGCATAAAACGCCATAAACTACAGTCAACTTAAAAAAGGATAGATTTGTTGCCGATTTTGATAAATTATTGAAGGAAGCTAAAAGTATTTCGCCGTTCAGCAACGTTTTAAAAGCCTTTGCTAAAATGATGTAAACAAGCGAGGGGTTAAATGATGGTGTTTCACCCACTGCAACCTTAACCCATGTTGAGTCACTTACGAATGACGTGTTTACGAATTCGTAACCGTCTAAATAGCGGAAAACAAAAGTATTTGAGCGTTTCTATATTTTTATTATTTCACTATGAATTTTAATGTTCAATGAGTCTCTAGGATTTAATTTCACTTCTGCTCAGTGTGAATCGTAGTTCACGAAGGCCATGGGACTTCGCGAACCTATCGTAACGTAACGTAACCTAGCGCAAACTCTGTTCTATTAAGTAAAATATCACTTGCATATTAAATTCAACCTCAGGATATTGCTTACGAATTTTCGTAGCCATCGTATTTCATTTGCCGGGTATTTAATAAGACTGAGGACACGGGTAGGGTAGGAAATTAATGGGTTGTATGGAGGAGTAATAGATAGGGAGGAGGGAGGGATTAAGTGGGGGGGGGGGTAAATGCGAAAAAGGGTTAAATATGAATTTAAAATAAATATTATCTGGGACACAGAGAAGGTCTCCATAATTAAACTAAACATGGAAACCAAAGATAAATTTAAAATCGTCATTAGAATGGCTCACACGATAGAAAAATTCCCCTCCCCCCCCCGGTACCATACTCACTCCATCGCCAACTCTACTCATTTCCCTGAATGAGGACAGTGACAGCAAGAGGACGAGTTAGAGCAACTATTTGGGCGACGGCAGCACAGTAAACCTCGCCCAAATTGTCACTTGTAATTTGCTACCACTCCCTCACGGAGGTGGGGAGACTAACAGTGTGTTGACATCCACCGCACTGACGCACCAGTAAGTCTACTACCACCTTGTGTACATACATTCCTTTGCGTGGGTTACGATTACACACTGTCCATTTCTGGGTGGCTTAATTGCTTTGACTTGCATACATTGTCAAATTCCTCCTTATATTGAAATTAATTCACCACATACGTAAATATATCATAGGGAAGTCATTGGCCCAGTGGACCCTATGGATGAGAAAAACGCTATACAGGGTTAGGCAGGACACGAGTGTTTGGGCCATCCAATATTAATCGTCACTTTCCTGACGAACCTTACCTAACCTAACCGTCACTTTGAGACGAGTCTATTTATTGAGGATCAGGCACACTCATCTCATTCACAGCCTCCAGCTTTCAGGGGCTCCGTGTTACTCAACCTTACTCACTCAGACACCATCACCCACCCAGTTACTCAACCCTCGTCACTCAGACACCATCACCCACCCTGTTACGCAACCACTCATCACTCAGACAGCATCACCCACCCTGTTACTCAACCACTCATCACTCAGACAGCATCACCCACCCTGTTACTCAACCACTCATCACTCAGACAGCATCACCCACCCTGTTACTCAACCACTCATCACTCAGACAGCATCACCCACCCTGTTACTCAACCAATCATCACTCAGACAGCATCACCCACCCTGTTACTCAACCACTCATCACTCAGACAGCATCACCCACCCTGTTACTCAACCACTCATCACTAAGACAGCATCACCCACCCTGTTACTCAACCAATCATCACTCAGACAGCATCACCCACCTTGTTACTCAACCACTCATCACTCAGCATCACCCACCATTTATTTAGTATTATTGCTACATGTATGTTATTTTGTTAAGAGAAAAAACTGCTTCATAAAGCTAAATTATAGTGATAACATGTGGAAAAACACAGTCATAATTCGGAGGCAGGGCGACCATAAACAAGAGGGCGCGGCCAGTGTGCTGTAGTCGTGGCCACGTAAGCCATATTTGGCTTGAACTTTAATAACACCGGCTGATGGTAACTGATAATTATTTGTAATGATAATGAGTGATAATTATGGTAGTAATGATGAGTATGGTGATAACTGGTAGTGATCACGATGATGAGAATAAAGAATGGTGCTCACAATGTTGATGGTGAGAACCAGAGCTAAAGAGTGGATAGTTGAAGATTGAGACACTCATGCAACATATGGGAAACTTTATTGAAGAAACGTTTCTCCACACAGTGGCTTCATCAGTCCAATACAAAGCGGAAAGGTGTAAGGAGAGGAGGAGTTTGAGGTAATCAGTCCCTCAGCCTGGAGTCGATGTGTTCAGTCCATCAATCTTGACTTTCTACAAGAGTGATGGACTGAACACATCAATTCCAGGCTGAGGGACTGATTACCTCAAACTCCTCCTCTCCTTACACCTTTCTGTTTTGTATTGGACTGATGAAGCCACTGTGTGGAGAAACGTTTCTTCAATAAAGATTCCCATATGTTGCATAAGTATTTCAATCTTCAACTTGTGGGTTTTAAAGCATTTATCACAGAGTGAATAGTGTTGACAGAACGGTTTTGGACGGAAAACAAAGAAAGGGTTTAAATTACGTATTAAATTTAAAAAATGTAAAGTTTCGAATAAAAGTGAGATGTAAGAAATTGATAATAATCAATTACGTCACCAGAGGAAGGCAGTGCGCCACAAAAAAAAGGATAATGTTTTGGAAGCCATCAATCTTAAAAAAAAAAAGAGAGAAACTGTTGTGGAGAGTGTAGTAGGACAGCTTCGACTCTCACTACCAACTATTAATATATTAACATTAAATATTTTTGTAACAAGTAACATACATGTCGAGAAGAAAAATAAACAGGAAGCGCGCGCGCGCTTATGTGTGTGTTAATGCGAATTTATGTGCTATGTTGATGAGGGTCATTCAACACAATGAGCGGTGAAGGATCGACTCTACGTCCGCTAATCGTGACACAGATACTATTTTTTCCACATAATACAACCTCTGCCCCTTTCCCTCCTTTCCCTTATTATGGCTTTCTTTTTTTTTAACATTATTTGTTTTCCTTCTAGATGGTCAAACTCTCCTCATACTGCCTTCTCTCCCTTCAAAATCGTTTTCTTTCCACTCTCCCACTTCTAACTCCAAACTTTTCCATCCTGCCGTCTCATTTAAAGTTCCTTCCCACCCATTCCCCCGCCAAGGTCAATGTCTGCCTCTCTAAATCACCCAATATTTCTGTAATATATATTTTTCATCCTCGTCTCCTACATTTCTCCCACACATGAATGCCAATGTCTCCTGTATATTTCTCTCGTCTTGTTAATGTTTAGGTTTTTGCTCTGTTCCTCATTTGAGACTTTCCATGTTTCTCTTTACTTCCGTCAGTCTAGCTTTCCTCCTCCTTCCCTGCCATCCCTACCAGTAACCCGTCTCCCCTATACTCCTCCCTTTCCTCTACCCCTTCAGACTCAAGGGTGTCAAGGTGTCAAGTGTCAAGTATAGAGAGAGCGTCACTACACTTCACTAACTTTTGACACACGAGACTACGACACAAGAGTTAGAGAAAGGGACAAGGATGCGAGAGAGAGAGAGAGAGAGAGAGAGAGAGAGAGAGAGAGAGAGAGAGAGAGAGAGAGAGAGACAGACAGACAGAGTATTATTTTTACAAAAGATTAAAAACTATTTTTTATGCTAACCCTTAATATATAATTTTTTTGTAGTTTGAAACCAATAAAAAAAGGAGTATTTTCCAAATAAACCATGTTAGTTATATATATCAAGAGAGTTACACAGTGAGGTTGTGTGCGTATTCCTGGGGCGTATGACAAAGTGAGCGCTTATGTAGTTTAGTAAACATGCTCATACACCACAACTCTGCTTGTTTGATGGCTTAAATATGTCTCTTGTCAAGGTAGCTGTGTGTGTGTGTGTGTTAATTTTCACTCGCAATACTTAATCTTCAACCACACTACTCAAAGATTTTCAATCACAATACTCACTGATTTTTCAACTACAATACTCATAGATTCTCAACCACAATACTCACTGATTTCAACCATAATACTTACAGATTTTCAACCAAAATACTCATTGATTTTCACTAACAAATCTCATTGATTTTCATCCACAATACCTCTCAATTTCATCCCACCAAATATTCAATGATTTTCAACCCAAACATTTATTGAATTAGAAAAAGTTACAGTCATGCTCTAGTGCATTTCATTTTGCATGAACAAACAGGTAAAAATAAATGTACAAAAATTAACATTATTTTAATAACAATATGGAAATTAACAAAAGAGGTAATATAACATTTCACTCGAGAAAAGAGTTAGTGTAATACGGATAAAGACGAAGCTGATAAATACTTAGTATGTCACCAGGCTTATTTACCCAGTTTATTTCCGGATTTAAGAGTTATCTGGGGGGTTTGGAACAAGGGCAAGACTCCAAGAGGATGATAAATCCCACTAACGAGGTACGGTAATCCCCTTATAAGGCATGTGTGAAAAAAGGTGTGTGTGTGTGTGTGTGTGTGTGTGTGTGTACTCACCTAGTTGTGGTTGCAGGGGTCGAGTCATAGCTCCTGGCCCTACCTCTTCACTGGTCGCTACTAGGTCCACTCTCTCATTGCTCCAAGAGCTTTATCGTACCTCTTCTTAAAGCTATGTATGGATCCTGTGTGTGTGTGTGTTTACCTGGAGTTTAAATGGGGAGGGTTTCGGGGGTCAATGCCCCCGCGACCCGGTCTGAGACCAGGTCTCGTGTGTGTGTTAGCTGTGTATACCAGGGGAGGTGGAAGGAAGCGGGGGGTTGAGTCTCAGCTACTGGCCTTGCCTTTCAACTAGTACTTCCTCGAGGCCTCGCCTAGTGGGCCTTGCAATACATATTCTTAAAGTTATGTATGTTGCAGTCTGTCTCCACTAATTTGTCATCGAGGTCACTCCATTTCCAGACTACCATGAGGCTGAAGAAATATTTCCTGGTATAACTGTAAGTCGACTATGTTTTTAACTGACACATTTTTCCATTGCCTCCTCTATCATCAGAGTCCTCCATTATTTCTGGTTCCCCATATGGACCCAGTTTTCACAGTCAATTATTTAATGTTTGAAAAACACCCATGATTAGTACCTTAACTTTGGTCATGTGGGCAGTAGAGGGGGAAGAGGCAGGACTGGTGGAAGGGGCAGGACTGTGGGTGGAGCAGGAAAGATGGCTAGGGGTAGGAGAGTGATGGGAAAGCAGAAGGGACTGTGTCAGGAGAGAGGTAGGGTGAGGGCAGGAGATGGGGCTGAGGCAGGAGAGAGGTAGGGTGAGGGCAGGAGATGGGGCAGGGGCATGAGAGAGGTAGGATGATGGCAGGAGATGGGGCTAGGGGAGGAGAGAGGTAGGGTGAGGGCAGGAGAGGTAGGATGAGGACAGGAAAGAGGTAGGATGAGGGCAGGAGATGGGGCTGTGGCAGGATTGAGGTAGGGTGAGGACAGGAGATGGGGCTGGGGCAGGAGATGGGGCTGGGGAAGGAGAGGTAGGGTGAGAGCAGGAGATGGGGCTGGGGCAGGAGAGAGGTAGGGTGAGGGCAGGAGATGGGGCTGGGGCAGGAGAGAGGTAGGGTGAGGGCAGGAGATGGGGCTGGGGCAGAAGAGAGGTAGGGTGAGGACAGGAGAAGGGGCTGGGGCAGGAGAGAGTAGGGTGAGGGCAGATGGGGCTGGGGCAGCAGACAGGTAGGGTGAGGGCAGAAGATGGGGCTGGGGCAGGAGAGAGTAGGGTGAGGGCAGGAGATGGGGCTGGGGCAGGATAGAGGTAGGGTGAGGGCAGGAGATGGGGCTGGGGCAGGAGAGAGGTAGGATGAGGGCAGGGGCAGGAGAGGTAGGGTGAGGGCAGGAGATGGGGCTAGGGCAGGAGAGGGGTAGGATGAGGGCAGGAGATGGGGCTGGGGCAGGAGAGAGGTAGGGTGAGGGCAGGAGAGAGGTAGGGTGAGGGCAGTAAATGGGGCTGGGGCAGGAGAGAGGTAAGGTGAGGGCAGGAGAGGGGGAGGGTGAGGGCAGGAGAGGGGAGGGTGAGGGCAGGAGATGGGGCTGGGGCAGGAGAGAGGTAGGATGAGGGTAGGAGATGGGGCAGGGGCAGGAGAGAGGTAGGATGAGGGCAGGAGATGGGGCTAGGGCATGAGAGGGGTAGGGTGAGGGCAGGAGATGGGGCTGGGGCAGGAGAGAGGTAGGGTGAGGGCAGGAGATGGGGCTGGGGCAGGAGAGAGGTAGGATGAGGGTAGGAGATGGGGCAGGGGCAGGAGAGAGGTAGGGTGAGGGCAGGAGATGGGGCTAGGGCAGGAGAGAGGTAGGATGAGGGCAGGAGATGGGGCTGGGGCAGGAGAGAGGTAGGGTGAGGGCAGGAGATGGGGCTGGGGCAGGAGAGAGGTAGGATGAGGGCAGGAGATGGGGCTGGGGCAGGAGAGAGGTAGGATGAGGGTAGGAGATGGGGCAGGGGCAGGAGAGAGGTAGGATGAGGGCAGGAGATGGGGCTAGGGCAGGAGAGGGGTAGGGTGAGGGGAGGAGAGAGGGAGGAGGGCGCAGATGATATATCCGCCACAAACTCGGGTATAAAGTTGTGGAGGTGAGATTTGCGAGTTAGTTCCCGGGAGCGACACGTGACCAGCGTCCACCACAACCATCTTGCCTGCCTCCCTTCCTGTCTGCCTCCCTGTCTGTTTGCCTCCCTGTCTGTCTGTCTGCCTGCCTGCCTGTCTGCCTGCCTTCCCTCCTTCTCTTCTCATCTCTCCTCCTCATTTTAAGGGAAATGAAATTAAAAAGAAAACTGTAACTGCTACTACCCTTGACTAGCATCAAAACACACCCACTGAATGAAACAAATTGTGGCAGGAAATACATTATAAAACATACAAACATAAAATCTCTGAGACAAGATTCATCAAGAACATTACGAAAAAGTAAATATTAATCATAAGAGCGAAATCATTTTTACAAACGTAAGAAAAACATCAGAAAAACAACTAAGGCAAAGGAAGGAGGGAAAAGCGTCAGAACGAAGAAAGAAAATAACAAATTAGAAAAAATATAATGAGAAAGAAGAGACATAGAGTACAGATAGAGTAAAGAAAATCCACTGAGAGATTAGAGATCAGTCTCTTCTCTCTCTCTCTCTCTCTCTCTCTCTCTCTCTCTCTCTCTCTCTCATTCCCTCAAGTTCCAACGAGAAAAATGGACTGGGTGTAGAGTTAATTGTCGCTTTGTGTACACTTACCCTCCTCTAGTTTCATTAGCAGCTCCTATTTTCTTCAGATTCTACTCATTGTTTAATGAATTAAAGACACATAAACAGAGCAAGCCCTTTATTTAGCGACGTTTCTCTCGGTGTGATACTTCGACAAAGTCCTATTGCGGGCGAAACGTCGTTAGATAAGAGGTTTACGGTATTTATGTCTTTAGTCCGTCATTTATCGCCTTTCACTATCTACTATCCAGTCTCTCTTCTCTCTCTCTCTCTCTCTCTCTCTCTCTCTCTCTCTCTCTCTCTTCTTATCTCTCAGAGAAGACAGTTTGCAATACTGCTGAATGTACGGTAATGTTGGCGCCCCTGTTATGCGTGGGTGAATGAGAATGATTGGTCAATTTGCGTAATGACGGCCTTTTTAGAGCTCCTGTGATTGGTTAATTACGCACTGACGCATTGCTCAGTATGCGACATATGTTAAATTGAGAAAACAACCAGAAGGACCATGCAACTGCACTGATTTAACACCAGCAACAGCAATAACAATTAACAACAAAGCAATTAAATATAATCAATACTGCAAAATAACTCTAACAGCAGCTAAAATAACACGAAAATTTTAAAAGTAATGGGTTACTATATACGCAAAAAAAATGGTAAAATTACATTTTTAAAGAAACAATTAAAAGAAACCCAATTAGAATCAGTATTTTGGCAAATGACTGCAGATTATAATCGTGGAGAAGCGTTGAACCCGTAGGGGCTACACAGCAAATAACACTGGTAAGAGCAGTGGTAATAACAGCCGCCTGTTGGTGGTGAAGAGAGCCAGGAGCTCTACCACAGCCCGATCAGCCGGGATGTGGTTCGTACGTTGGACTACGTGCGGCCAGCAGTAACAGCCTGGGTGATCAGGCCCTGATCCACCGGAGGCCTTGTCAGGGACAGGGCCGCGGGGGCGTTGACCCCCGAACACCCTCCAGGTAGACACTAAACTCAGGCAACATGGACCCCCAACAAGGCCAGTGAGAGTACACTATACTAGGTATTCCACCAGTTAACATTACTTTAATCCCTAATAAAGGAATAACAATACATTATCAGTGTACATAGAGATATGTACACAACATCTCGCTCATATATTCACCTGTTCTTAATGAAGAAGAGGTCGTCACATAATTAAGACCCGCGTCATGTGACTTTCCTTGAGAAACATTTTTACATTCAACTACAATGGAACGAAGACGTTGAGGAAGCAATGTTGCCAGCAGGAGCAACAGCAGCTCTGGTAATAACAGACTCACGCTTGCAAGGCTAAATAATGATCTGAAGAATTTAATAAGAGAAGAAATTCTAACTAAGGAAGATGGTGATGCAGTGTGAGCTACGGAACGAAGCCTTCAACCTGGAGTGTTTCTTTCACTGGCTGTGTTACCAGGATGTAAGTCATATATACTCCGAGAAGTGTATATTTATCAGTGTATATACGGTGAGAGTTTACTTTAAACCATATTCTACGGATTAAAGTATTCTTGACTGGTGGCTAACAGGTTACATGCACCTTGAATGATCCCTATGAATCGTCAAATGGCTAAAATCCAAAGCTGAAGAACAAAAGAACCTGAAGGCCGGGAGAACCTGAAACAAAAGGAAAGCCAGACGAACAAGAACCAAAGGCAGAAAATCACAAGAACTAGAATACCCAGAAGAACCAGATAATCAGAAAAGGATGAACCAGCATCACCAATACGAACGAAAAATTATTTCGGTAATTACTGTTATTATCGTAGTTCAATTAAAAAAAGGAAACAATTCATGTCCTCTCTCTCTCTCTCTCTCTCTCTCTATCTCCTCTTTGTCTTGTTTACTCTTCCCCTATGTTCCTACTCCATATCTTTTCCTAGTTCTTCCCTAGTCAATGTCCACCTTCCCATTTTTTGTCCATCCCTTAGTATATTTTTTCCTTGTTATTTTAATTTCTTTGTTTTACCCATGTTCTTATTCTTTTCAAGTTTTTTGTTATCCACCATTTGCTTTTGCCATTTTTGTTTTCGCTTCTTTACCGCACCATTTCCCTTATTCTCCCTTCCTATTCCTCCCTGAGTTACCTCTTATCTTACACTCTCTCAGACCTAACCTTAGCCTGCTATCTTTTCCCACCACTCTCTCCCCTAGCACTCCCTCCCACGACTCTCCTAGTACTCCCTCCTACGACTCTCCTAGTACTACCTCCTACGACTCTCCTAGTACTCCCTTCAACGACTCCCCTAGCACTCCCTCCCACGAGTCTCCTAGCACTCCCTCCCCCGACTCTCCTAGCACTCCCTCCCCCGACTCTCCTAGCACTCCCTCCTACGACTCTCCTAGTACTCCCTCCTACGACTCTCTTAGTACTCCCTCCTACGACTCTCCTAGCACTCCCTCCCACGACTCTCCTAGCACTCCCTCCAACGACTCTCCTAGCACTCCCTCCCACGACTCTCCTAGCACTCCCTCCACGACTCTCCAGACTCCCTCCAACGACTCCCCTAGCACTCCCTCCACGACTCTCCTAGTACTCCCTCCTCGACTCTCCTAGACTCCCTCACGACTCCCTAGCACTCCCTCCTACGACTCTCCTAGACTCCCTCCCGACTCTCCTAGCACTCCCTCCCGACTCTCCTAGCACTCCCTCCACGACTCTCCTAGACTCCCTCCACGACTCTCCTAGTACTCCCTCCACGACTCTCCTAGCACTCCCTCCACGACTCTCCTAGCACTCCCTCCAACGACTCCCCTAGCACTCCCTCCCACGACTCTCCTAGCACTCCCTCCCACGACTCTCCAAGCAATCCCTCCCACGACTCTCCTAGCACTCCCTCACGACTCTCCTAGCACTCCCTCCCACGCTCTCCTAGCACTCCCTCCACGACTCTCCAAGCACTCCCTCCCACGACTCTCCTAGCACTCCCTCCCACGACTCTCCTAGCACTCCCTTCAACGACTCCCCTAGCACTCCCTCCCACGACTCTCCTAGCACTCCCTCCCACGACTCTCCTAGCACTCCCTTCAACGACTCTCCTAGCACTCCCTCCCACGACTCTCCTAGCACTCCCTCCCACGACTCTCCTAGCACTCCCTCCCACGACTCTCCTAGCACTCCCTCCCACGACCCGTCATCGCTGGAGTCGTCTTGGTTCTGGAAAGCAGCGAGGACCTACAGTAATGAAGCGTCGGTGGTACACTCCAGACCAGCTCTTACGACCAATAAACCTAGGTCAAGCATTTACACTCTCTCTCCCCACCACCACCACTACTCTCTCCCCCACCACCACCACTACTCTCCCCCACCACCACCAACACCACTACTCTCTCCCCCAACACTCTCATCACTGTCCTTGGAGATGGCAATTCCCAAGTAATAGTAACTCACTCTCTCACCACTTACATCACTCTCACCACTTACATCACTCTCCCCACCACTGTCTCTCGTATCACTCTCTCCCCACCACTCTTTCCCCATCTCGCATTATTCTCTCACTCACCACTCTCTTCCCCCCATCACTGTCCCTCCCGAATCCCACCACCCCGTCACTCACCACTCTCTTCCGCATCACTCTCTCCCCAACCACTTTCTCCCCACCTCCGTCTGTTCCACATATTCCTATCTCGTAACTTTCTCTCTTAACTTCCCCTCTTCACTTGTCTCCCCACGGCTCTTCCCAGGACTTTCTCCCCAGTGATTATACAACAAGTTATTTTCTCCATAATTCTTGTGAAAGGCGTTCAGTGGAGAGAGAGAGAGAGAGAGAGAGAGAGAGAGAGAGAGAGAGAGAGAGAGAGAGAGAGAGAGAGAGAGAGAGAGAGAGAGAGAGAGTGCAATGTTATTTTCATTCGCTAGTAGAATATTTTTTTTTGTGGGTGAAAGGATCTTGATCCGAGGAATTGGGATTACACCCTAATACTTCCCATTTCCCAGGCGATGTGTGACCCCTATAAGTATAGCGCTTCTCCATAGATAGATTATTTTATTCAGTGACCTGATTGGTCATACAATTCTTCATAAACGCAATAATAATAATAACAATAACAACAATAATAACAATAATAATTATTATAATAATATCAATAATAATAATAATAATAATATCAATAATAATAATAATAATATCAATAATAATAATAATAATAATAATAATAATAATAATAATAATAATAATAATAACTATTAATGCAAGTCGATGAACAGGAACTAGCAGGATTTTAGGAGAACCGACAATATTAGTCGGCTCTCCTATGAAGCCTGAGGAACATATAAAGATGATTGGAGACCAGGAAGAGGATAGGAGAACCTAGGCAAAGGAGAGGACAACTTAGGAAGAGGATAGAACTTCCAGAAGAGCATAGGTGTACTTAAGAGGGTATAGGTGCTAGGACTGTGGAGTGTCCACCACCACTGACCTAGGACGGTGCTAGAACTGTAGAGCATCCACCACCACCACTGACCCGGGACGGTGCTAGGACAGTGTAGCCTCCACCACCACTGGCCTGGACCAGTGGCTAGGAAGGTAGTGCCGGTCGTAAGAGTACTCAAACGAGTCGTGGGAGCACTTGCCAAAAACCTTGAGAGATCCTCGACTTTTCATGGCAGCAGAAAGAGTTTGTGAGAGTCTTCCCGCGTTCCTTTACGGTCTCATCACGTTCTCCCAGACCATTCTCTCCCAGGTTTTCGAACCCCACGCCAAGTCCAAGAGGAGGAGGACGAAAGAAACGTCAACACACAAGACACACATAATATTTCCAAATAGACTAAGAAGCATCTAGTGTCTGTCAAGAAAAAATTGAAGGTTTTAAATGGAGTTTTTAGTAAAGTTTACTACCTTCCTCTTATAGAAAACGGGGTGTGTTAAGAATAACATGGGGATTGGGGAGAGGAGTATAGCGGTGGCGCTAAGATCTATCTAAGCGTTGTTTACGATCTGAATGAAGTTACTGTTCAGTGTTTTCTTCTTAGATTCAGGGGGATACCATAACGGGTATCGTCACTGAAGTGAAGATTCCCTTTCCTTCCTCGAATCAAACCTGATTGTCTCTCATTTCACGCTTTACGGGTATCGCACACAGCTCTCAGTTTGTTTATCAGCGTATATATTGTGAGAAACATACACCTCTCGTATACGTTGAGAGTTTACTTTGATATCTGCTTTAGGGATTAAAGTATCCTTGACTGGTGGTATACAGTGACGAGCAGCCTTAATGACCCTCGTGTAGTAGACAGGCTTCAAACCTAAATAAAAACTATTAGTCGTTTGAAGTAATATTACGTGGTCTGGTGGCTAAAGCTCTCGCTTTACACGGCGAGGGCCTGGGTTCGATTCCCAGCCAGGGCAGAAACATTGGGCGTGTTTCTTTACACCTGTTGTCTATGTTCCCCATCAGTAAAATGGGTACCTGAGTGTTAGTCGACTGGTGTGAGTCGCATCCTAGGGCACTGACCTAATCTGCCCGAAATGCTCAGCATAACAAGGGACTTTCTATATAGTAGTATGTCACTGATGTCAGCTAGGCCTGTATACCTTGTACATGTACTTGTAGTAAATAAAGATATTATTATTATTATAAAGATATAAAAATTACACACATATAAATTCTATGATAAAATATATTGCTGACAACAGCCACAGCAACAACAGCCAGGCATCAATAACATCCACAGCAGCAACATCAATAACAGGAGGAAACAGCAGTAACACTAGCAGCAGAAAACCATCACTAACAACAGCAGCAACAAAACATCACTAACAACAGCAGCAACAAAGCATCACTAACAACAGAAGCAGAAAACCATTACCAACAACAGCAGCCAGAGCATTATAACTACTTTTGTTCATCCCTGGTGACCTCCCTGGGCTACAACAAAGGCACACCGCCTCGAGACTCCCTCCCATCCCTACTAAAACGAATATTAAGAAAGCCGTCAAACACGGCCATCGTAACCGCGTTCACTCGGTGCCAGCAATCACACTGAGGAGACGCCGAATGTGCTCCTATCATGCGGTCTCAGTACGTGATGTTTGCACGCGTATCATCCGCACGTGGGCGTTAAGTTTTACTATCTAACTGGACGGGAACTTGGAGGTCACATCATTGAGTTTATTTGACTGATTGATGGTTTGTAAAGCTTATGTGAGTGGTAGTGAGTGATTAACAACACTTAGTATTAAAGGTAATTATGAAATGACTTGTCTTATGTGAGTGGGTAGTAATTAAGCATAATCAGTGCGATGTACCATTTTAGTCTTGAAAGGTGATTTAAGGAGCGACTGAAGAAGCATAATTATTAAATAGAACGTTAATCTATGTGATTGGAAAGAGAGTATGATTATTTAACAATTAACATTATATTTAAACATGACCCATGAAATCGTAATGACACGATTGCAAACAAACCATACAACTTTTGGAGTTAAAATCCGCGACGGTCTGGAGTTTTGAGACTCTCTGATCGCGGGTTCTAACCCCACCCGTGGTATGGTTTATATTTAAAGTTTAAATGACGTTATCATGGCATTTACTCGTTATAATAATAACACGCGGCTGTGCTATCCTCAAATACATTAGTCATTTTGATATATATTTTGATATTCATCACACACACTGATAATGGAAACTAGAAAGGAATAGAAGAATGCAAATGAACTACAGGTATATAAGGAAATCTTCTCTAAATATAAGGCAATGAAAAAATCCAAAGTTGAAATATAAATTGACAAGAGAAAATTCCAAACGGTTACAACAGCAAACCTAACTGAGCAAAAGTGACTAGGTTCCAGGACCGAAACGTTTTCTAATATATATGTCCTATTGTGTCTTTCTATAACGACTGTAGGTGGGTAAGACGGGGGGACACTCTAGAACCCCGACAAACAAACAAGAAATAAAACATATTATATACATTAAAGTTCCTCAGAAAAAGCTCAGCTGACAAGCACGCAACCTCAGCAAAATACTTGACCGCCAAAACAGTCAACTCAAAATGAAATTGTTAAATGTCGCAACGGGACGAACCATTAAGACGAGACAGACTCTCAGGAAATTACTCTTTACCCGAGCGACTTGGCTCTTGTCGCTCCCAGGCTCTCACTCTCTTGATGAAGCCCATTGTCTCCCCTTTTAACAATAATCAAACACACTTCCCTGCTCCTGTATACACTATGCAAATGTTCTTCCTTCTCTTCCTTTTTTCCTCTTTACCCTCCATTCCGTCCCACCATCACGTCCTGAAGGATACTGGGTCGCATATAATAGCAACGCCAGTAACTTTATATGTACACAAAGTCTTTTTGTAGATAAATGGTTCAGAGAACCGACACGTTGATAAATTAGACACATGTGCAACGCTTGGGTGTCTGTATTGTGGCAACGTTTCGCCACACAGTGGCTTCCTCAGTTCAGTACAGTACTGGACTGAGGAAGCCACTGTGGGGCGAAACGGTTCCACAATAAAGATACCCAAGTGTTGTACATGTGTCTAATTTATCAAAGACCTTTTCTAATTCCCAAAAAAGTGTTACAATTATTACATTTTTCTGCATACGATAGCTTAATTATGGTAAGATTAACTGGCAGATGGAGTGGGTGTGATGGTCCCATCAAATGGCCCTACACTCCCCTTTACCACGACCTGAGACTTCTTATGCGGAAGATGCGGTCCATGAGGGACATAATAATGACATGAAAGATACTTAGGGAACTATAATAAATGTTTACAGACAGCAGATAAAGACACAGATGAGCCAAAGAGACTTCGAGAGGTACTTTTTCAGTCTAGACGAAAAGGCGGTGGAAGCAAACTCTATACACAGTCACAATCAGGCCTTCAATGTTAGGAATCGGTGAGGCAAGTCGATAAGAGTTAAGCGGTGGGGTAAGGAGTTTACGGTTCGACCCCTGCAAACACAACTAGGTGAGTACACTACATCTCCTCCCCAACTATTCCTTGCATCTTCAACTCAGGCCAAGATGGAAGTGGGACCCGACCGACCAACTATAAACACAAAGAGTTCGCATCAACACGAGACCTCAGAGCCTCATCAAATTTGGCAAACTCGAATCTTAGACAAAATAAGTTGATGTCAGCCTCATTCACGATATTGAGAACTTCAGAGATGACGTCAAACAGAGTAAGAGGACGGAATCCCTTGCACTCTCTTTTTTTTTTTTTACCTTGGAAGACTGTGGGTGTCCAGGCTCGGGCGTCAAGTCCCCCTTGACGCCTTCAGCATCACACATACACGGTTACTGAGGGTCATGTTAGAGAGGAGTATTTCCTTACGAATATATCACCAAACCTTGGGAATCACACTGACCTAGGGAACGAGATGTCGTACGGGTGCAACGCCCACAGTAACAACACGGGCTAGAGAGCCTTGGCTCAGTCTGCTGTTTAGGGTTATGCCAGGAGAGAGGGAAGCATATCATAGGCTCCATGTTACATTATAAGGGTCGGGGCCGCGGCTGTCGAAGGCTCCAGGCGGGTGTGAGGACCTGCATTGGAGACACAGCCTCACATAAAAGTGCTATATACCAGATACATGAAAATAAAACACGGCCATTGCGCGGACTGTAGCCCAAGTTACTACAGACTTTGTGAGTGTCACATCCATGCCTGTCACCACCACTACCACCACCACTACTGCCACCACCACCATCATCACCGCCACTACCACCATCACCACTGCCACCACCACTGCTACCACCACCATCACCACTGCTAACACCACCATCACCACTGCTAACACCACCATCACCACTGCTAACACCACCATCACCACTGCTAACACCACCATCACCACTGCCACCGCCACCATCACCACTGCTACCACCACCATCACCACTGCCACCACCACCACCACCACCATCACCACTGCCACCACCACTGCCACCACCACCATCACCACCACGAACACCGCCACCGCCGCCACTCCTATTATAGTTACCGCAATTGTTATCGTTGTTACTGCCCATGCTATTCTTGTTACCGACACTTGTTATCGTTGTTACAACCACTACTATCGTTGTTACCGACACTGCTATCGTCGTTTGTATTTACTGGGTTTGTTATATTTGACGACGAGCTAAACCCGTGTGTCATTCTGCGCAAGTAATGGTAGAGTATCGATCCTCCGTACGCTCATCGCGGCTCGAACGCTAATGTATTTATTAATATTAGAAAATTATTATGGCAATTATCAGTTTGAAATATTAATTTGATTTACTAGCTCTATTTGCATCAACTAGTAATGAGTAACGCAGACTAGTGAGAGCGATAACTAACAAGTGACGATACTAGCACTAACTGGCGTCACCCGCCACTGATGAAAGCCGTGAACAAGACACAATTACGTTAGACAAATAACCCGAAAATAGGAGAAAGAAGCAATGACGGTGCTTAGGTTAGGTAAGATTCGTCGGGAAACAGGACAAGTGTTTCCTGCCGCGGGTCTTAGTCACATGATGACCCGCCGCTGGAGCTTTGGTCATCTGACCGAGGCCTTCCGCTGGCTTACCAGTCCACCCCTTTAAAAATAAGGGTTATATATAATGACGGTGCTTCGGACCGACTTGCACTATTGACAAGTGTATTGTTCCAGTCACGGTATTGTTCCAGTCACGGTATTGTGCCTTTTTGTTCTTTGTAGTGTATATCTTGGCAGCATTCTACCTTCCAGTCTTTGTGAATGTTAAATTGTCAAAGCTGAATATTCCTACATACACCGCTATTCCTGATGGGTGATTTATCTTAGTACAGATAAGGCGTGTTGAGTGATTTATCCTCTCTTTGAGGAGGACTCTCTTCAGTGGCCCATCCTTAATGAGTGGCACATCCTTACTGAGTGGCCCATCCTTTCTAAGTGGCATATCCTTACTGAGTGGCACATCCTTACTGAGTGGCACATCCCTACTGAATGTTGCATCCCCGAACTGAGTAATTTAACTATTGAGTGGTCCATCCCTACAATGTGGTTCATCACTTCTGAGTGGTCCATCCCTACAATGTGGTTCATCACTTCTGAGTGGTCCATCCCTACAATGTGGTTCATCACTTCTGAGTGGTCCATCCCTACAATGTGGTTCATCACTTCTGAGTGGTCCATCCCTACAATGTGGTTCATCACTTCTGAGTGCTCCATCCCTACAATGTGGTTCATCACTTGAGTGCTCCATCCCTACAATGTGGTTCATCACTTCTGAGTGCTCCATCCCTACAATGTGGTTCATCACTTCTGAATGCTCCATCCCTACAATGTGGTTCATCACTTCTGAGTGCTCCATCCCTACAATGTGGTTCATCACTTCTGAGTGCTCCATCCCTACAATGTGGTTCATCACTTCTGAGTGCTCCATCCCTATAATGTGGTTCATCACTTCTGAGTGCTCCATCCCTATAATGTGGTTCATCACCACTGAGTGCTCCATCCCTACAATGTGGTTCATCACTTCTGAGTGCTCCATCCCTACAATGTGGTTCATCACTTCTGAGTGCTCCATCCCTATAATGTGGTTCATCACTTCTGAGTGCTCCATCCCTACAATGTGGTTCATCACTTCTGAGTGCTCCATCCCTACAATGTGGTTCATCACTTCTGAGTGGTCCATCCCTACAATGTGGTTCATCACCACTGAGTTTTCCATCCCTACAATGTGGTTCATCACTTCTGAGTGGTCCAGCCCTACAATGTGGTTCATCACCCCTGAGTGGTCCAGCCCTACAATGTGGTTCATCACTTCTGAGTGGTCCATCCCTACAATGTGGTTCATCACCACTGAGTTTTCCATCCCTACAATGTGGTTCATCACCACTGAGTGGTCCATCCCTACAATGTGGTTCATCACCACTGAGTGGTCCATCCCTACAATGTGGTTCATCACCACTGAGTTTTCCATCACTACAATGTGGTTCATCACTTCTGAGTGGTCCATCCCTACAATGTGGTTCATCACTTCTGAGTGGTCCATCCCTACAATGTGGTTCATCACTTCTGAGTGGTCCATCCCTACAATGTGGTTCATCACTTCTGAGTGCTCCATCCCTACAATGTGGTTCATCACTTGAGTGCTCCATCCCTACAATGTGGTTCATCACTTCTGAGTGCTCCATCCCTACAATGTGGTTCATCACTTCTGAGTGCTCCATCCCTACAATGTGGTTCATCACTTCTGAGTGCTCCATCCCTACAATGTGGTTCATCACTTCTGAGTGCTCCATCCCTACAATGTGGTTCATCACTTCTGAGTGCTCCATCCCTATAATGTGGTTCATCACTTCTGAGTGGTCCATCCCTACAATGTGGTTCATCACTTCTGAGTGGTCCATCCCTACAATGTGGTTCATCACTTCTGAGTGCTCCATCCCTACAATGTGGTTCATCACTTGAGTTTTCCATCCCTACAATGTGGTTCATCACTTCTGAGTGGTCCAGCCCTACAATGTGGTTCATCACCCCTGAGTGGTCCAGCCCTACAATGTGGTTCATCACTTCTGAGTGGTCCATCCCTACAATGTGGTTCATCACCACTGAGTTTTCCATCCCTACAATGTGGTTCATCACCACTGAGTGGTCCATCCCTACAATGTGGTTCATCACCACTGAGTGGTCCATCCCTACAATGTGGTTCATCACCACTGAGTTTTCCATCACTACAATGTGGTTCATCACTTCTGAGTGGTCCATCCCTACAATGTGGTTCATCACCACTGAGTTTTCCATCCCTACAATGTGGTTCATCACCACTGAGTGGTCCATCCCTACAATGTGGTTCATCACCACTGAGTGGTCCATCCCTACAATGTGGTTCATCACCACTGAGTTTTCCATCACTACAATGTGGTTCATCACCACTGAGTTTTCCATCCCTACAATGTGGTTCATCACTTCTAAGTGCTCCATCCCTACAATGTGGTTCATCACTTCTAAGTGCTCCATCCCTACAATGTGGTTCATCACCACTGAGTGGTCCATCCCTACAATGTGGTCCATCACTACTGAGTTTTCCAGCCCTACAATGTGGTTCATCACCACTGAGTGGTCCAGCCATACAATGTGGTTCATCACTACTGAGTTTTTCATCCCTACAATGTGGTTCATCACTACTGAATAACCTATTATCCCTACTGAGTTGCCACTCATCCCTTCTCAGGTGCTCATCATCCCTACTGAGTGGCGCCATCATCCGTGCTGAGTGGCGCGCCAGCAGGGTGCACCAGCTGATCGCTTGACTGTAGATAATGAAGACGCGTTTGTTATGTGTAAGAGGAGAGTGATTCCCGCGGGAACGCCATCTGGGTTCCCTAATTCCCGATCCCTGGCCAGTATGGCTGGGGCTGGTAATGCTCTTCTTGTTGTAGTTTTCTACGCGTTCCTCTGTGGCCAGATAGATTTGGGAATCTTTATTGAGGAAACGTATCGCCAGCCAGTGGCTTCTTCAGTCCAGAATACAAAGAAGAACGGTGGAAGAAGTGGAGGCGTTTGAGTTAATCAGTCCCTAAGCAGGGGTCGGGTAACAGCTCCTGGCTCCTGTGTGTATGTGTGTAATCACCTAGTTGTGGTTGCAGGGGTTGAGTCATAGCTCCTGGCCCCGCCTCTTCACTGGCCGCTACTGGGTCACTCTCCCTGCGCCATGAGCTTTATCATACCTCTTCTTAAAGCTATGTATGGAACCTGCCTCCACTACATCGCTTCCCAAACTATTCCACTTCCCGACCACTCTGTGACTGAAGAAATACTTCCTAACATCCCTGTGATTCATCTGAGTCTTCAACTTCCAACTGTGTCCCCTTGTGTGTGTATGTGTATGTGTGTGTGTGTGTGTGTGTGTGTGTGTGTGTGCGCGCCTGTCTTTCCGTCTCTGCCTCTCTCTCTCTCTCTCTCTCTCTCTCTCTCTCTCTCTCTCTCTCTCTCTCTCTCTCTCTCTCTCATAATACGATCGTTTACCAATATCACCATTAAAGTCATCAAATTAATTAAATAATTTCAACAATATGATAATTTAACGAACAGCCAAAAAAAAAAGAGTGAATTATATTTAACGTTAATTGTCAAGCCACTGAAATCCAATTACATTGGAAATTAAGCCAAATTACTTTAATTTACATACTGCAATAAGTTCAACAGGCAAAGCTTTATCTAATATTGAACAAAAAAAAATTATCAGTTCAAAAATCAATTATGTGTAGCCGCTTTTTCAGAAAAATACAGGAGCTGCATATATTACTGATAATTAAATAGCTCTTCTTAACCGAATTATCCGGGGGTTGTCGAATTATTTGGGGGGGTTGTCGAATTATCGGGGGCCTTGTAGGATTATCCGGGGCTTGTCGAATTATTCGGGAGTTGTCGAATTATCGGGGGCCTTGTAGGATTATCCGGGGGTTATAGGATTATTCGGGGTTGTAGAATTATCCAGGGTTGTAGAATCATCTGGGGTTGTAGAATCATCTGGGGTTGTAGAATTATCCAGGGTTGTCGAATTATCTGGGGCTGTCGAATTATCTAGGGTTGACAAATTATCCAGGATTGTCGGATTATCCAGGGTTGTGGAATTATCCAGGGCTGTAGAATTATCCGGGGTTGTAGAATTATCCGGGGTTGTAGAATTACCGGGGTTGTAGAATTACCCGGGGTTGTAGAATTATCCTGGGTTGTAGAATTATCCGGGGTTGTCCGAACACGCGCATACACAGCTGGTCGGACGGACGGAGGGTCGGACGGACGGAGGGTCGGACGGACGGAGGGTCGGACGGACGGACGGACGTTTGTCTTTATACATTTAAAGACAAACGGACAAACAGAAGCGTAAGGTACAACATAAAATAAATAAAAAAAAAGTTGACATATCCGAACACTTCCACTGTACTCTGCTTGAATGGACTGAAAAGAAGACTTAAAAGCGTTCAAATCAAGGACAGTGAAAGTATTTAAATCAAGGACAGTGAAAGCATTCAAATCGAGGACAGTGAAAGCATTTAAATCAAGGACAGTGAAAGCATTCAAATAGAGGACAGTGAAAGCATTTAAATCAAGGACAGTGAAAGCATTCAAATCGAGGACAGTGAAAGAATTTAAATCAAGGACAGTGAAAGAATTCAAATCGAGGACAGTGAAAGAATTCAAATCGAGGACAGTGAAAGCATTCAAATCGAGGACAGTGAAAGCATTTAAATAAAACAGCTAAAAGCATTTAAATCAAGGACAGTGAAAGCATTTAAATCAAGGACAGTGAAAGCATTTAAATCAAGGACAGTGAAAGCATTCAAATCGAGGACAGTGAAAGCATTCAAATCGAGGAGTGAAAAACACTATAATTTTCACTTCTTCATTCTTAACTTTATGTGTTCCTTGATATCACTTTGAAAACTAAAGTATTTTTTTTGGCTCTGAATTGATAGTTTCTTCAGTTCTAAATTATTAGTTTCTTTAGTTCCAAATTATTTTTTTTTTTTTGCTTGAATTTATTTATTTACTTGGCTGTAAAGTACTGTATTGCTCTGGCTCTAAAGTACTGTATGTCTCTGGCTCTAAAGTACTGTATTTCTCTGGCTCTAAAGTATTATATTTTTTTTTTACTCTAAAATTTAATTTTCTTTGATTCAAAATCACTAATATATTTTGATCGCGACGTTGATAATAAAAGTTTTACAATTGCCTAGAATTTTTTTTTAAATATATCTTGCCTTTTAAATATGTACAAAAAAAAAACTAAACGAGGGAGATACGACAATAATGAAAAACAGAGTAATAAAAGGCAAAGCAGAGTGCATAATAAAATAGGGAGGAAAATGAGGACGAAAACATTACTGACTGTGGAGCAAAGGAAGATAAAATACCCGAAGGAAAAATAACCGATGGAGGTGAAGAGATAACGTGATGTAAAAAAAAAAAAAAAAGAAAGAGAAAAAGTCTATGGCAGGCGAAGCTGCAAAGATGGACGGGAAAGATAGATAGTTAAAGATAGAAATATGGATAGATAAATAAATAGAGAGAGGGAGAGAGAAATGAGCTGATGTATTTGACAGCTCTTAGCTTGTAAATAAAATTAGGAACCTTAGCCTAACCTTGTAAAACTCCGTGTGAAAAAAAAGAAGAGAGAGAGAGAGAGAAAGATGATAGATGGTCGTGACAGGGAGACACGCTGAGGTAACTTGTCTCATTACAATCTCGAATACATAAAGATTAAGAAAAAAAACGCATAATATATGATGGCGTCCTGCTTCCCCCTCTCCTTTCCCCCTTGAGTCGTTATGCTCAGTGTGACTCACTTGAGTGTTATCCTGCTTGTCTGTCTGTCTCGGTCTCTTGAGTGCTGCGTGTCTATGTCTCGGTCTCTTTGAGTGTTGCATGTCTCTTGTGTCTCGGTCTCTTGAGTGCTGCATGTCTAAGTTTACTTGTCATTATATATGCAAATTTATTTGTCATGTTTATTCATTCTCTTTGTCTATCTGTCTGTCTGTCTCTCTTTCTATCTCTCTCTCTCCCTCCCTCTCTCCTCTTTGATCTGTCATCCCACCTCTACACCCGGCGTCCACTACAACAAACGACGATCATTCAGATTTAAATTTATTCCATGTTTGTAAAAGCAAGGGCCGAAGTACAGTAACACTTCCCTTGAAAATGTACTCCGTGCATTCTAGTACACCCAAATGCACTCTACACTGTATTTCAATGCACAACAGTATACCCAAATGTACTCCCATGTAAACTACGTAGCATCGTAATAGGCTGCACTCCAAGGCACTTCAGAGAGCTACAATTCATCTAGCATTTGGATTTCACGTATTTCCCTGCACTACAGTGTAAGTCAAAGTTGGGAAACTCACAATAAAGTTAATGTACTAAACGGTAGATGCATTGCAAATGTATAACACTATAGACTAGCGTATTAATTCTCATAAGCATACCAGTCCGTTCTCACATATTTTTTTACTTTATGCACTTAAACCAATTTCTCTGCATACAATATTTAGGTTTCGTAATAAAAAAATTACCCCAAAAAACAGAAATGCAAAAATTGCATGTGTTTTAAAGCGTGAACAGAAATCGAGGACCAATTCTCTGCAATGAATAAATTTTACGTAAAAAACTCACGTTCACAGTTTAGTGTCACAGTGGCTTTGTCAATGTTCTTGAATAACTGTTGCTGTTCCAGTTTGTCCCTGGCCCCTTCCTCTCCTATCACACACACCATACATATATGCTTTCTGCTTCACTCTTATGCTCTCGCTTTCATTAGCAAATCTTTCCCTCCATCCCTCCTCATTTTACTGTCTCTCATACCATTTCTTCTTCAATTAAATTCCGCTTCGTTCCTTCTCCTTTCCAGTCCTCCATTCGTTCACCTTTTCATCTTCTCCCCTCCGGCCCCACAACTTCTATTCGTTCTCCCCCATCCCATTTTTGTAATTCAAAGAGACACTCCTCCCTTAGGAGATCAATAAAAACGGGAATCCGGAACAACCTTCTGTATTTATGTTCCCAACAGATCGGTGCAGGCACGGAGCGTGTCCGCACGAAGAGATCACAACTTCAGAACATACTGTCCAGTGTACAGACAAGTGCACGCACACGTCTATGGTATATTCCCTCTCACTCTCTTTACACTCCTACTCACACTCTAGAAACATGAAAACTAGAAGCACATACAGACTAGAAGCACAGGCACACTCACCTAGTGTGCTCCTCTCACACACTAGGTGATTAGAGGCATTCACAGACACACTCTCATAGTATATTCCCCCTCACTCACTCCTCTCACACACTAGTTGACTAGGATATACAGGGACTCTCCTAGCACGCTCCCCTCACTCACTCCTATCATACACTAGGTGACCAGAAGTACACATAGGCACACTATCCTAGTCCAATCCCCTCACTCCTCATACTCTAGAAGCAAATTAGTTTCTACAGTAATGTTAGTAAGATAGTGGAGGTTAAATCCATACAAGGATTCAAATAAGAATATAACCGAACCTAAATGATTAACAGACTTAGAGGAGTTATGATCATAACGTATGAAATACTTAAAGGTACTGATAAAGTAAATACAGAATAATATAGGGAAGAGTACAATAGAAAAAGACTCAGGTGTAAGCTAAACGTCCAGATTTACCAAGGAGTCCTTAAAACTACTTAATTTCAATGTAAATATGTAAAGCCTCGAAGAAGTCATGCATACACAGGTATTAGCATGGATAAAGGAATACCTGAACAACTGAAAGAATATTTAATATAAGGGATAAAATATCAGGATGGGAGAATATAATAACTGGGCTCCCACAAGGAACAGCATTGGACCCCTGTTATTTCTAGTCACAATAACAACTTGACAAGAGGAATAAACTCATACGCTGTATACCCTTGTTTACAGATAATGCTAACACGGTGAGAATTCAAATAAAACAGATTTCAGGAAAGGTTGAAAAAAGTAGTAACTGGTGTTTAACCCCAGCAAAGTTATGAAGCTATAATAAAATCTGTGGTGAGATAGGTTGTAAAAAGAAAAACAGTTCAAAAATACCTTGGGAGTATATGCAAGAACCCGGACACAGACAAGTTCAAAACACGCTTTATTTCATAGTTATGAGCCGTTGTAGAGTATGTAGGGAACCCTCATCTAGAAAAACATGTAGGGGAAATCTAGAACGTACAAAGAAGTGCATTCAGACTGGCATAAAAGTCGAAAGGAGTGCACTATGAAGAACGAATGGGCAAGCTCGACCTTCAATCTTCGGAGTAACGAATAAAGAGAGAGAATATTATCACAACACAAAATACTCCGGAAAGTGGCAGGGTAGAAAAAAATATAAGTTCTTTATCAACAATGAAACAGTAAGAAGACACACACGTGCACGGTGCACACCAGAAGAATCTCAGGGATTATCAGAAAACATTTCTAAGAAAATGAGACATTGACGAAGAAAATGAGAGACCTTGAAACAACATACAATGGAAGGGGTTTTAATAACGATATTGCTAAGATATTTTTTGCATCAGAGGTAAATAAAAAAAACAAGACCAAGAGGTACAGCTCTTGTTAATCACACACACACACATAGACGAGCTAAGACTCGACCCCTGAAACCACAAATAAGTGAGTACAAACAGGTGAGAGCACACACACACACACACACACACACACACACACATACCAATGAATCATTAACATCACTATATAGGAATCATTGTGTCATTTCATTTTTATCAATATTAGTTTAACGAGTCGTGAAAATTCTAACACGTGTTTATGCTTTATATATTTTTTTACTTTATTTAGTTTTAAAGTTGACTTTGAAACACTACCAGATATTTTCAATATTTTAGTTCGATGTAGTAGTAGTAGTATAATCTGTAGTAGCTGTACGTAGGAGTAAAAGTAGTTCAAGTAGAAATATGATAGTGGCAGTAGTAGTAATAACAATAGTAGCACAAATATTAGAGGTAGTAGTAATGTAACTAGTAGTAATAATAGTTGTAGTAACAGAAGCAGTAGTAGTAGTAGTAATAATAATAATAATAATAATAATAATAATAATAATAATAATAAAATAATAATAATAATAACAGTGAATATATTATTAGTAATAATAATAATAATAATAGCGAGTATATTATTAGTAGTAATAACAGTTGTGATCTTTGTAGCAGAAGCTGGAACAAACATGTGACTGACCAATCTTGTTGCTTCCTCTTAACGCATCAAGAGCTTCACCCATTTACCAGGAAACTGGTCGAAATATGAGAGAGAGAGAGAGAGAGAGAGAGAGAGAGAGAGAGAGAGAGAGAAAGCGAAAATAACAGCCAAGTCAAGGGACACCTGGTTGTGAAAATGAGAAAGAGGGAGAGGAATAACATGGGAGAGAAGTGCTGACAAGCTAGAGAAAGAAATAGAGATGAAAAAGAAAAGGAAGGACTATGAGATGTTAAATGGATAAAAGAAAAGAAAGAGTGAGGGAACGAGGCACAAGATGAGAAAAAAAGAAAGAAGAAAAAGATAAATAGCAGAAGGTTTTAAATGAATGAGAAAAGGAGTGAAATAGCAAGAGGAGAGCAATGGAAACAGGAAACGAAGGAAAGAGAGAATAGAGAGAAGACAGAACAATGAAAGGAAACAACGAAGAAAATTAAAGAGTAACGAAGAGGGGGAAAGAGAAAGGTAGGAGGAATTAAAGGGAAAAAAACATGAAAAAACACACAAAATGGCAAAGACTAGACAGGGGCATACAGGAAAAAAAAACAGATATAGAGAAAGAGCAAATAAGAAATAGGGAGATAGAGAGCAAAACAGAGACCGAGATGAATGTAGAGGAAGGAGATAGGGGAGGGAGGGAGTTGGAGGGAGGATAGCACTCTAGACTCTTCCCGTGTTAGTTCCGACTACAAGCCATAATTCCCACAGCCTGACCTCCACTACCCAGGAACACGGAACAAGGAACATCCTCGAGGGTGTGGAGTAGACCTGGAGTAAGGAATATCAATCAGGTACAGAGTAGGTTAGGTTAGGTAAGGTTTGTCAGGAAACAGAACAAGTGTTTCCTGACGACCCGAGGCTGGAGCGTTTGGTCACCTGGCAGAACCTCAAAACAGAGAACCCCACTCAAATCTAATAGACCCGAAACGAATGGGCGAGTCTCCTTACACTAGCTACCCTTGATCACCTAGAAGTACATAGCTACCAGGATGTTAGTCGCCTGTAGTGGGGCGCATTCTTGGGGAGAAGAAAGTAAATACCCTGAACGGAAATAAGTTCACACTGCCTGGATTTGTTGGGTTATCCTGAATTACTGACACTTAGAGTCACTTAAAGGTTAATAATGAAAAAAAAAGTTTGCTTCTTGAACAAGGTTCAACACTACGCATCATAGGATGGTATTCAAGTTATTTTTAGGGCTGGATGGATAAACCAGCATTAATATTATATTATTATTATTATTGTCACATTCATTGGGAGGGTTCTAAACCCATAGGGATCATATGCCTAAAAGCCGCATCAACAATAACCCCCATTACCCCAATACGGGCTCAGCAGAAGGCAAGAACAAAACCTTATTGAGTAATGACCAGCACTTTCAAATCAGGTGTTAAAAACCATAAGACAATTCAAAGGGGAATGTATTACAAGGGTTATGGTGTCCAGCTTTCCTATCTTTCAACATTAATCAACCACACTTGTTGATATACAAATTTATCTTCATTTTTAGCAAGTCAGGTGTTACTTTGTGAATGGTAAAATTAAAAACAATAATAAAATATTCGGATTATCAATTATTAACATCACGAAAAAGAAGCCTTTATATTTTCGTAATATAGGATGACACATGTATTTTGTAACACACACATACACACACACACACACACACACACACACACACACACACACACACACACACACACACAGAAAGTGCAAAGGTTTGCGACAAGGCTAGTTCCACAACTCAGGGGACTGCCCTATGAAGAAAGGTTGAGGGAAATAGGACTAACAACACTGGAGGACAGAAGGGTTAGAGGAGACATGATAACGACATACAAAATACTGCGGGGAATCGACAAGGTAGATAGTGACAGGATGTTCCAGAGAGGAAACACAGAAACAAGGGGACACAACTGGAAGCTGAAGACTCAGATGAGTCAGAGGGATGTTAGGAAGCAATTCTTCAGCCATAGAGTAGTTAGGAAGTGGAATAGTTTAGCGAACGATATAGTGGAGGCGGGAACCATACATAGTTTTAAGACAAGGTATGATAAAGCTCATGGAGCAGGGAGAGCAGAGACCCAGTAGCGGACAGTGCAGAGGCGGGGCCAGAAGCTGAGTCTCGACTCCTGCAACCACAATTAGGTGAGTACACATATATATACATACATACATACATGTGAGAAAGGGAAGCGTGTAGGGCGTGCAAGAGGGATGAGGAGAGCGAGAGAAAGAAAAAAAGAATAAAAAAGACTGAGTTAGCGGCTTGAAGGGGAAGGGGAGAGAGAGGGGGGGAGACAAAGATATGGGATGAAGGGAGCGATAGAAGAGATTTTTTTTTTTAAATTTGCCCTTCGAAAACAAATGAGGATTGGGATGCCGTTTATACATCAAAGTGAAAGGCATTCCAACGCTCCACGGAGCATGTATTACGGCCTATATAAAAGCACAATTCGCTCAACATAAAAAATAAAAACGTTTAAGCACTTTTCACCCCCCGTTCATAGACAGAATAATTAACCTCGACATACTTTACCGAGCAGTTTATAGACGCAATGATAATAAACAAACCTTCGTGCTCCCCTGCAATAAAAAAAAAGACTGTCTGCATTGTTTACCTTCCCCAACAAGAAAAAGATCTAATGAACACGTGGATTGTATGGCGAGACGAGACAATTTTATGACCAGAGGTGAGTTTTAGGATATACCATATACACCGAGATGTGTATATATCAGTGTATATACACTGCGAGTTTACTTGAATCCCCCATCTTAGGGTGTATCATCAGTGTTAATGTGCAAGATGTTAATATCTACAATGTTAATGTCTAGGATGTTAAAGTCTGGGAGACTTGCTACATTACTGACCCTCGTGTAACTAACAGGCCTATGCTTCACACATACACTAACTGGAATTTCTGCTTCAATAAGTTACTCAACTCGTCTTTGGTATCGTAACTTGTAACCACTATATATATACTGACTATAAAACAGAAGGAACTAGAGCACTTTATCTAATTAATAACATAGGTTCGAATAATATTAAACTTTTCATCAAATGCGCGACAAAAGCCATGAAAACATAATTCTCAGCATGTAATAACAGGGACATCAGAACGGCCTTTACGACCCAACAACAACAATGACATCTGAACATCTTCCGAAAACCATTTTAAAGGTGGGAAAAAAAGTATTCGACCTAATAGCGTCAGAAATAAGCAAAGAAAAAATCACAAAGTCTTCCCCAAAACAAAAATAAGAAAGGCATCATAATTATACGGAAGAAAACAACGACATATGAACGTTGTACAGACACATTCAAGAGGCATTATAAAAATGTAAGAACGACCAAAAACAGTCGCGCGTTTTCCTTTTTCAGAATAAAAAGCGCTCAGGAGCGTTAGGAAGCACAATCCTATCCCACGCTAGAGTGACCTCAGGCCTCTGTAAGTGGGATAATATTCCAGTATTTTTATGACTAGGTTTAAAAGGCAAAAACGTGTATTTTGAATGTCGTGATCATAACACCTCTTGTTCTCTGTTCAACCAGTGTCTTCAGGTATAATGCTGACGGTCCTTCTTCATATTTTCTGTTTCTCAGTTCCTGCACTTATCTGGTTGTAACCCTTAGCACTTTGTTTGGTTTCTTTAAAGTACTTTACCACATGCAGGTTCCACGCTGGTGCTGCGTATTCAAGGATTAGTCTTACTTATGAAGAGTATAAAACTTTGAAGATCATTCTTAGATTTGCCAGTGTGATGTACACCTCTGTTATTCTCTTAGTACGTGCTTCGGGAGGTAGGTGAGTCATGTTTACTTTCAGATCTGTTTTCATTTTCTGAGAGTTTATCTCTCAGATGATATGCTTTCTCCCGTCTCCTTTCTTCTACTTCCATTTTCGGTACATTTATGATTTTGATTCCCAATTTCCCTCTATCACTGAGTCCCCTCTCCTTTCTCCGCATCCCGTCTCTTCTTAGTTCCTTCTCAGTCTGTCCAATTGCAGCATCTTCCACTCTAACCCTATCTGGAAGCTCTCTTTACAGTCTTCAACCTTTCAACTCTCCTCCACTTGCAATCCCTAATTCCCAGAACTCCCTCCCTCCCTTTATCTCACCAACTCGCTCTCACATCCAGTTTTGTTTAATAGAAAAAAAGGTCACACACACACTGTAGCTACCAGTGAAGAGGCGGGGCCAGGAGCTATGACTTGACCTCTGCAACCACTATTAGGTGAGTACACAAATTCTATTCCTTCTATCCCCACTTTAAATAAGTCCTCGGACAAGACTTCACATTTTTCATCTCCTCTTCCATCCCCACCCCCCATCCCGCCATTCCTCTTATCAAACATAAATCAGGGGGTACAGGAGTAGGAAGAGTGGAATAAGAGAGGTGTGAGGAGAGGAAAACAAGAAAAGTTCCAGGGTGTTAAGGGTGACGAAGGAGCCCTAGTTTTAACATTCTTAACAACTCGTTTGACCCTTTAAGAACAGCTTCTTTTTCAATTTTATTTTTACTTTTTGAGAGAGAGAGAGAGAGAGAGAGAGAGAGAGAGAGAGAGAGAGAGAGAGAGAGAGAGAGAGAGCAAATGTCGATTACTATAGTTTGTGTAGGCCTAAATAAGAGGGTCATAAGTCAGGCGGCGGCGCTGGGATTATGGTGGTGATGATGATGGCAGCATCACTGGTGTTGATGTTGTGACAGAGTGGTGGTGTCATGTGAACTTTTCATTCATCAGAATGTGTGATGGATCCCTTGCTAGTCGCGGGTGTAATTCCGTACATAAGGTCATATAAGCAAAATCAAAATTAGAGTTTGTTGCCTTTAGTTGTTATATTGTATGCACCGTGTCCATCCTGTGGACGTACTACTACTACTACGTCTACCACTCCATTATTACTACTACTGCTACTATTACTTTTGCCTTCTTTCAACCTTTACTCCCCTTTCTATCTCTTGTGCCACTAAAATTACTCTTCCTACTTTCTACTACCACTACTTCTCCTACTACTTCCATTACCAGCTTTACCACTACAACTACTTCTTTTTCTTCCTCTCTTGGTCCCGTTCCTTCTTCTTTCCCTGTCCCCCTGACTCCTTCACTCTTTTGTGTCAGTGTTGTTGTTGTTCTCCCGGCCCGGGCCTTTACCAAGTGGTGGCCCGGCATTGGCTCCCTTTCTCGGGAGTATCTCAGACTAATATATGCCATGGGAGGAGGTACAAATACCTCCTCATCGTTGGGACCAACTGTCCCCAGGCCTAGCCACATTCCCCGCCCTCAAGGGGCTCGTAGGGAGAAGCTAGGCCTATCTGGTCTGCCATCTTCCCCGCCCCAGGGGAGCTAATGGGAATGGCAGTCTTGTGAGCTGCAGGTGGTAGCAAGCTCTGGCTCAGGCACCTAACCTGCCCTAGAAGGGCTGAGCATGGTGTCTCCCCGTGTGTTAGTGTGACTTTGTGAAATGGTCAAAGTCGGACTGAAACGTCGTCGTAAGCTTGTCTCTATGTGCGGGTTATGTATGGATATGCTAAATCTTAGGAAATATTTTTTTCACTGGGCTAACAGAAGCGCCTTACAGTACACATATACAAATGTCATTCTTTTATATGTTCCAAAAAATATTATAGACGACTCAAACGAAGTCATAAAATAACGGAAAACAAAACGTATTCCCTGTTTTCCTAAATGTAAAGAAAATGGGAGTCTGGAGAGGCGAGGAAGAATCATTCGAAAAACGTCGAGTGTGATCTTCTTTTGTTTCCCGGGCAATAAGTGCTGATCAGAGCGTGTCGGATCCCCTTGATCGTCACGGGGAAAGGGATTGGCTACGACAAGCCACTGGTAACAGGCGTTTTACTTTTGTTCTCAGTGAGGGTGGTAAAACAGCAGCGTCTTCACTACCATTTCATACCTTCTCAAGCCAACTTTGTTGAAGTTTGCCTTCTCTTTTTCTTCGTTTTTCGTTTTATTTGATCTGATTATTTAATCGCCTTGACCTTTTATTTTTTTTCCTTTTATATTATCCTCTCTCTTCAATTTATTTTTCACCTACATTCTAATAAGGAAATAAAATATGTAAATCTTCTACGCTTCCTTATACGCATTTTTATTATTTTCTTTCTATCACCATTCTCCCGCCTTCCTCCTCCTCCTCCTACTCATACGCCTCATACTGTTTCTTGCCTTTCACCTATTTCTCCTCCCCCCCCTCCCTCCTGCTCGTTATATCATTTTCCTTCAGTATCTACTTCTCGCTACTTCTTTCCTCCTCCTCTTCTTCCTTCTCTCCTCATGCTTCGTACCTCCTGCACTCTTCCTATCCACCTTTCTCTGTTGAGCATCCTGGGAAAAGTATGGTGCTGACATACCTCTGTTATTTCCGTGTCATCTTGGCTTCCTTCTGATAGCGTCTTGAGTAATGCCTCACCTCTTTTTTTTCTCATCCAAAGAGAGAGCAGCCTCTTTGAGATGCCTTAAATCTTGGCTTCCTTCAACCCATCAAGTAGTTAAGATGGGTAAAGAAAATTAATGGGAAATAAGAAAGGGAGAAATCGACGGGAAACTTCATCCTTAAGTGATGAATATGAAACCTTGCAAGAACCCCATAAAGAGACTGATTTAGAATCAAACAGAAAGGAATTGGACCAGAGAGCGCGAGACTGAGTGGGAACTGCAGAAGGGCCACGAGTCAAGTATGAAATACCAAGATGAGTTAACGATGTTAACAGCCAATAAACAATAAATTGTATCGGCATAAGATTAAGTGTGATTTGTAAACAAGAGGAACTAGACACAAAGTAGGTATGGTGAGAGGGACCTCCAGTAGTTGTGGCTTCATAGAACGCTAACTGGCTACCAGACTGTAACATTCAGAGTATTAAATTTTAATGAATGGTAGATTAAAAAACATCAGGGAGATAGCAAAACGTGAAGACGATAGTTTGATACATATCAAATATCCAACGTGAAGAAAGGAAGGTGTAGATAGACAAGGGCACACTGTGATTCAATCTATGTATCATGATGAGTCACGGGATTTGTCAATGTGCTAAAACAAAGTTTGACTTAGATGATAGGAGATTACCGAACATGTTACTTTGTTAGATTAGAATGACATATAGTAGAGCTACAGAGCTGTCAATATGAAAGAAGGGAAAGAAAACATAAGAAGAATTATTGTAGATAATATTAGCAAGAGACCAAAAGGAGCTCTTGAGGTTTGAAGATTAAGATATCTGTAAGGTTGTAAAGGTCTGTCCAATAAATTAACTCCTTCAATAGGGCAAAACTTTAAAAATAAAAAAAATCTGTTGAAAGTTAGCAGAGCGAAGGTGTTTCCCGCTCCACCTCTACTGCCATTACACCGTCACGGCAAGGAAATGTTTATCACCAAGGACACAACCACTGGTACCATTACCACCAACACTACAACCATCACACCCACAGTCACAGTTATCACTACTACAGCAACCACCACTACCATTTACATCACCATTTACTCCCCAACCCTCCCTCCCCTCACCATACCATCATCACTCCAGCAAGTAAGCAACAACAGCAGAATTATCACAACATAAGAGGCCCAGCCAGCCACCCCAGTCCTTCACCCTACCAGACAAACATCCACACAGACTCCAGAAATCCCTGATAAAGAAGGGATTTTTCCACACACATCTGGGTTGTTGTGGGAAGTTAGAGGATGGAGGATGAGGGGAAGAGTCGTAAAGGAAGACGGAAGGGAGTGGAGAGATGAGAATGAAGTGGAAGATGGGGGTGGACTGAAATGGGAGGGAAAGAAAAGGAGGTCATACGGGAACGAAATGTAGAGGGAGAGGATGATGGGATGAAGAGATAGAAATGAGGGAGTGCAGGTCGCTACGTGAAGGGAAGCATATGGAAGAACTGAAGAAAAAAAACCGATATGATGTGGAACCATATGTGGGAATACGAGGAGGAATCAAAGAAAGAAGGAGAAATACGTTTAAAGAAGACTGGAAAAGACGAAGAAAATAGGAAAAGAGTAAAGATATATATATATATATATATATATATATATATATATATATATATATATATATATATATATATATATATATATATATATATATATATATATATATATATATATATATATATATATATATATATATATATATATATATATATATATATTTATATATATATATATATATATATATATATATATATATATATATATATATATATATATAGAGAGAGAGAGGAGAGAGAGAGAGAGAGAGAGAGAGAGAGAGAGAGAGAGAGAGAGAGAGAGAGAGAGAGGCGAGGGGTCCCTCTGTGATCCGGTGGCTCTTATCAAGGATCAGGTCAATGGGAGGGTGAGCGATAGTGGAGTGAGAGAAGGGACGTTTAAGAGAGGAAGAGGAGTGAAGCCACGGATGAGAGCGAAACGAGACGACAGGGGTGAAGAGAGTGAGAGAAAGGGCGTAGAGAACTTGTTAAATGAGGGGGAAGATGAGTCAAGAGAAGTGGTGGGAGGGGGTAAGAGAATGAGGAAGAAGGGGGAGAGGTGATGAATGAAGTGGTGAGATGAATTGCCTCAGGGGTGAGAAATGAACGAGGACAGATGGATGGGGTTCAGGGAAATAGGAGGAAATGGGAGACAGGGTAGCAAAGGGCGAGAGGGTGAAGGATAATGTGAGAAAATGTGTGAAAGAAGAAAGAAGAAAATGTGTCGAAAAAAATATATAATTAATTTACTGAAGCACTTAGAGCAAACGATAATGTGAAAAAGAAGAACAAAAGTGTGAAAAAAGAGAGAAAATTAATTTATTGAAGTACGTAAGACCAAACGATGGAAAATAAAAGATAGAAGGAAATGCAAATAAAAATACAGTTATCCGAAGGAGGGAGGATTATTATTTAGTGAGAAGCACTATACCCGTAGGGTCTCAAATAGCGCCCGGGAGTTTGAGAGGCAATCAAGTTCTATCCAGGGAAGGGGAGAACAGGGATCAAGAGTACCTCACTGACATCAAGTAACTTGCCCTGAGGGACAAAGGAGGAGGGATTAAGGTGGTCATTAGGAAGAATATACTTGGGGTTGAGGCGCCCTAATCTGCCCTGTCTTATCACTTGTCGGGTCACGGAGCTTGACTCAGATATCTGGACACCGGTCCCAGCCCAGCTGCGGCGGGAGAGGGAACAGGAAGTTGAGAGAGAGAGAGACAGAGAGAGAGAAAGAGAGAGATACAGACAGACAGACAGAGATGAAAGAGTCGAAGAAGAGTGGGAGAGAAGAGTCCACGAATCTTTGTGTGTAGATAGATAGAGATAGAGAAAGAAAGAGAGAGACCCCTCTTTCAATGCTACATACTAAAAATTGCACACATCTATTGGAATACTGCAAAATCTCATCTCGCCCACCACATCAAAACATCACCAACCCACACACACAAGATCTAAATATTCATCCACTTCCTAAAATAGAATAAATACATAAAAAAAGGAAAACTAAAAAAAAAAATTCCCAAAACATCATATTTACGTTCGGTTATTCAAGGACTTCGTATTGAGACAGACAAGCCATTTTTAACGAGTGGATTATTCTGTCATTTTCAATAACTTCTGGTAAAGAGACGAGCGTTTGGCGATAAGGTGGACGTCTGGCAGCAGCGTTCGTTCGGCTCAACTTATCGTCCATGCAATTGGTTGGAAGACAGGTAAAGGAGGTTTTCCTAGTGATTTATGCGTCTGGCAACGATCTTTAGTCCAACATATCGCCGATGCGATTGTTATCAAGAAGTCAGGCGGATTTTTCCAAGTTAAATCAATGATACGTTAGTTGTTTTTTTCTGAAAGTGGCTAGCGAGTGGAATGTTTTCTTATTCCAATCTGCTGTTTAGCATCGTCTGGCAGCGGAGATTGATCTACCATCCTTCATGGAGATGGCAAGCATGGGATGGAGGGGAGGGGGTGCCCAAGACCCATCCAGGCACGTTCATTCATCAGACAACGGCAGTCTGTTTAACATATCGTTCCTGCAGTAGAGGAAGGAACGAAGGAACGAAGGAAACAGTGCCAAGATCATAGTAGGTGCCAACCTACAATGATCTTGGCACCGTCTTGTCTTGCAAATGTGATTCTGAAGTCTGATAAAGGATTAAATGCTTATTTTTATTAACTTTACATTTTAATATATTTAGGTAGCTTACTCTGAATTAAAGAAAATATTTGTAGTCATAGGAAACGCTACAAAAAATAATATAATGGTTAGTTAGAAATTTTAACCTAACCTTGTGAAACCCTGTGTAAAAGAGAGAAAAAAGAAAGGAGAGAAAGAGTTGCTCATATGTTCAAAGCTGCTGCGTGCTAAGTCACGTGAGGTACTCACCAGGTATCAGAGATCAGTGCCATTTAACTGATCGCCCTCTTATCTTTTATGAGTTCACCCTTCTGACTTCACCACAGAGACTTGACCTCATCACTGTCTCAATACAAATATCAAGAACGACGACTCAATTCAACTCGACTACCTCTATACAGTTGTTTACACATACTTTTTTAATATTTTACTATATGGCTTTATGGTGTTCCAGTAAAGGCGGTCCTTTGGGAACGTTATTTGCTGGAACTCCTACTCTTTTCTGCAATTTTGCAAGCTCCTGATGATGTGTTGATTGCAACACGAAAGGCCTAGAGCTATCATTCTACTTCCCCCGTGGTTGTTTTGCATCTTGTATCGGTTTGCGATATTTGCTTAATGATATTGAAATATTGTTAGTGTAAAACTGTGTACTAAGACTGTATTTACTTTAAATAGAACATATTTTTTTATTAAAACCAGCTTTTCTGTTTGATAATTGTCTCGTTCTCTTGGATCTGACATAAAGAAACGTTTGGAAATAAATGAAGATGTTAATTTCGGAAATGATACTGTTATTTCTAACATATATATATATATATATATATAAGAGAAGCACAACAAACATCTGTCATGATTTAATCTTAAGACAGTGAAGGCGTCGAAGCTCTTTCATTGTTTCAGGGAGAGTTGGATCCCACAAGATTGTGCGGATCTAAAGCAGTCTGGAACCAGTTCCATTATCTCAGTTATACTGCTTCAGCACTGTGTGTGTGTGTATGTGTGTGTTTGTGTGCGTGCGTGCTTGCGCACTCGTTTAAGTTCTCTCCGAGTGGGTGAGTGACTTATAAAGTGCCTTCTGTCTTTGCTAACATCCGGCTTTCTTTCTGCATCTCTTTACACTTACGGCTATGCTGCTTACTCATGAATATAATACTACTACTACTACTACTACTACTAATAATAATAATAATAATAATATTAATAATTAATAATAATAATAATAATAATAATAATAGCAATAATAATAATACTAATAATAACAATAATAATAATCCAAACACAGAGACGTTTGTCTGTCTCTCATTCATTTCCTCCCCTCATCTCCCTCTCTCCCCATCACACTTTCCACCTCTCCCTCTCTCTCTCTCTATCACTGACCCTCTTCCCCTCACTAGCCTCCCACCCACCCTTCATTACTGCAAGCATTATCAAATGCCACCTCTGCTGCGCCACCGTTACCATCCATTATTATCATAAATAATGCATCACCCGGGAATCACACCATGCTCTCCCAGGCGGATTCATGACTCGTTCGTGCATAAATCCAACTCTCCTGTCACCACAGAAACTACCCTGGGAATATAATATGTTATGTATTTCAAGACGTCGGTCCAAAAAAAAGAGGAGAAATTATATAAAAAAAATAATTATGATCCTTCAAAGAAAGCATGGTAAAAAATAATATGATTAATGATATAATTAAAAACTGACGATAATTCATTACGAATTATTTTTTCAAAAATCGTGGTAGAAACTCATTAGAATTAATTTAAAACTATAAGAATAACTCGTTAAAAGTAATCTACACTAATTATGAATACACACAAATGTAAGTTTTAATTTTCCTTTTATTTTATTTACAAAAATAAAGAAAGAAACAGAGAGAGAGAGAGAGAGAGAGAGAGAGAGAGAGAGAGAGACGGACAGAAACAAGAGGGGGGAGAAGAGATATTAGCTGACGTAGATAACATCTCTCATCTTGTAAACAAAGTTAGGAATCCTTGCTATAGCCTTGTTAAACCCCATGTAAAAAAAAACCCAGATAAACATATAAAAAAATTTCATTCTTCTTCTCTCGTCTCATATTTATATGCTACCCTTTCCCCTCTTCTAATTCCTCCCCTTATCATCTTTCATCCCTCTCTTCCTCTATGTCGTCCTCTCATCTTTTACCTCTTCCCCTCCCCTTCCCCTCCTGCCATGGATAAAATGGTAGCGGCGCTGACAACAAGACGAGGCCCTCGCTACTTTCTTGACTTATCTAATGCTTTAAGGCATTCTGAGATAGGTGAAGAAGGGTACCACAAGAGAGGAGTGTGAGAGGCTGTTTATTATTATTATTATTATTATTAGTAGTAGTAGTAGTAGTAGTAGTAGTAGTAGTAGTAGTAGTAGTAGAGTACTTTCTGAGAACCGGTAAATTTATGCGTATCATTCAGTGTAAAGAGTGATGTAAGTTCGATCTTCCGTCTAGAAATCGAGAGACAGACATAATAACCCAACTGTACTCACAGACTTCGAGAGAGCGCTCAGGCGAGACAGGTGTGAGTGAGGGAGAGGAGGGAGAATATGAGGTTACGGTGGAGGGGGAGGCTGGTGTGGGGTGTTAGGTAAAGGATGGAATAGTGTAAAAGGGGATAACGAATAAAGCAAATGGGATAAAGGTGTAATAGAACCTTCTAGCTTGGTTCATTTGATGCTAGTGAAAGGTTCTCGTTCAAATGAACTGGAGCTATCCTTCCCTACATTGGATCAAGCTTTATTACATTCCATTCTTCAGTCGTTGTATGACCCTGAGAGTTTAACGCTTCCCCATGGACACAATAACAGCAAATAAGTTATTTTGGTATATATCAAGATCTTCTGCTATAAAACTTTATGTTAAATTCTCTGGAAACGCTGCAAATTCTATATGGACTGATGATATCAGAATAGAAAAACAGAAGGCTCTCTCCCTACTCTTCTCTTCCTCAACCTTAGACCACCGGCAAGTATAACGAAAACAAATTTATGGAGACACACCATATGTTGTTGTACTGAGTAATCTAAGACTGCTACTGCTTACTGCTGCTTGCTGCTGCTTGCTGCTGCTTGCTGCTGCTTGCTGCTGCTTGCTGCTGCTTACTGCTGCTTGCTGCTGCTTGCTGCTGCTTGCTGCTGCTTGCTGCTGCTTGCTGCTGCTTACTACTGCTTGCTGCTGCTTACTGCTGCTTGCTGCTGCTTGCTGCTGCTTGCTGCTGCTTGATGCTGCTTGCTGCTGCTTGCTGCTGCTTCTGCTGCTTGCTGCTGCTTGCTGCTGCTTGCTGCTGCTTGCTGCTGCTTGCTGCTGCTTGCTGCTGCTTGCTGCTGCTTGCTGCTGCTTGTTGCTGCTTGTTGCTGCTTGCTGCTGCTTGCTGCTGCTTGCTGCTGCTTCTGCTGCTTACTGCTGCTTGTTGCTGCTTGCTGCTGCTTGCTGCTGCTTGTTGCTGCTTGCTGCTGCTTGCTGCTGCTTACTGCTGCTTGCTGCTGCTTGCTGCTGCTTGCTGCTGCTTGTTGCTGCTTGCTGCTGCTTGCTGCTGCTTGCTGCTGCTTGTTGCTGCTTGCTGCTGCTTGCTGCTGCTTGTTGCTGCTTGCTGCTGCTTGCTGCTGCTTGTTGCTGCTTGTTGCTGCTTGCTGCTGCTTGTTGCTGCTTACTGCTGCTTGCTGCTGCTTGTTGCTGCTTGCGTTGCTGCTGCTTGCTGCTGCTTGCTTGCTGCTTTGCTGCTTGCTGCTTGCTGCTGCTTGCTACTGCTTGCTGCTGCTTGCTGCTGCTTACTACTGCTTGCTGCTGCTTGTGCTGCTTGCTGCTGCTTGTTGCTGCTTTGCTGTGCTTGCTTGCTGCTCAGCTTGCTGCTGTTGCTGCTGCTTTGCTGCTTACTGCTGCTTGCTGCTGCTTGCTGCTGCTTGTTGCTGCTTGCTGCTGTTGCTTGCTCGCTTGTTCTGCTGCTGCTTGTTGCTGCTTATGCTGCTTGTTGCTGCTTGCTGCTGCTTGTTGCTGCTTGCTGCTGCTGTTGCTGTCTGCTTGTTGCTGCTTGCTGCTACTGCTCGTGTTGCTTGTTGCTGCTTACTGCTGCTTTTGCTGCTTGCTTGCTGCTGCTTTTGCTGTTTTGTGCTTTGTTGCTGCTTGCTTGCTGCTTTTGCTGCTTGCTTGTTGCTGCTTCTGCTTTTGCTGCTGCTTATGCTGCTTGTTGCTGCTTGTTGCTGCTTGTTGCTGCTTGTTGCTGCTTACTGTCGCTTGTCTGCTGCTTGTGCTGCTGTTGTGCTGCTTGTTGCTGCTTGCTGCTGCTTGCTGCTGTTGCTGCTGTTGCTGCTTCTGCTGCTTGCTGTGCTTACTGCTGCTTGTTGCTGCTTGTTGCTGTTTTTGCTGCTTGCTGCTGCTTACTGCTGCTTGTTGCTGCTTGCTTGCTTGCTTGCTTGCTGCTTGTTGCTGCTTGTTGCTTGTTGCTGTTCGTGTTGTTGCTGCTTGTTGCTGCTTGCTGCTGCTTGCTGCTGCTTGTGCTGCTTGCTGCTGCTTGTTGCTGCTTGTTGCTGCTTGCTGCTGCTTACTGGCTGCTTGTTGCTGTTGTTGCTGCTTGTTGCTGCTTGTTGCTGCTTCTTGCTGCTTTGTGCTGCTTTTGCTGTTGTTGCTGCTTGTTGCTGCTTGTGCTGCTTGCTGCTGCTTGCTGC
The DNA here is from genome assembly GCA_009830355.1 of Cherax destructor. Taxonomy (NCBI): domain Eukaryota; kingdom Metazoa; phylum Arthropoda; class Malacostraca; order Decapoda; family Parastacidae; genus Cherax; species Cherax destructor. Next base: position 203,130 of record WNWK01000206.1, on the reverse strand, counting down.
TGTTGCTCTTGTTGTGCTTTGCTGCTTCTGCTGCTTGTTTGCTTGCTGTTGTGCTGCTTTTGCGCGCTTGCTGCTTGTTGCTCTGCTGCTGCTTTGCTGCTTGCTTAGCTGCTTTTGCTGCTTGTGCTGTTGTGCTCTTGTTGCTGCTGTGCTGCTTGCTGCTGCTTGCTGCTGCTTGTTGCTGTTCTGCTGTTACTGCGTTGTGCTGCTTGTGCTGTTGCTGCTTGCTGCTTGTTGCTGCTTTTGCTGCTTGTTGCTGCTTGCTGCTGTGCTTGTTGCTGCTTGCTGCTGCTTGTGTGCTTTTGCTGCTTGCTGCTGCTTGTTGCTGCTTTGCTGCTTGCTGCTGCTTGTTGCTGCTTGTTGCTGCTTGTTTGCTTGCTGCTGTTGCTGCTGCTGCTGTTCTGCTGCTTGTCTGTTGCTGCTGTTGCGCTGCTTGTGCTGCTTGCTGCTGCTTACTGCTGCTTACTGCTGCTTGTTGCTGCTTGTTGCTGCTTGTTGCTGCTTGTTGCTGCTTGCTGCTGCTTACTGCTGCTTGTTGCTGCTTGTTGCTGCTTGCTGCTGCTTACTGCTGCTTGTTGCTGCTTGTTGCTGCTTGTTGCTGCTTACTGCTGCTTGTTGCTGCTTGTTGCTGCTTGTTGCTGCTTGTTGCTGCTTGTTGCTGCTTACTGCTGCTTGTTGCTGCTTGTTGCTGCTTGTTGCTGCTTGTTGCTGCTTGTTGCTGCTTACTGCTGCTTGTTGCTGCTTGTTGCTGCTTGTTGCTGCTTACTGCTGCTTGTTGCTGCTTGTTGCTGCTTGTTGCTGCTTGTTGCTGCTTGTTGCTGCTTGTTGCTGCTTACTGCTGCTTGTTGCTGCTTGTTGCTGCTTGTTGCTGCTTACTGCTGCTTGTTGCTGCTTACTGCTGCTTGTTGCTGCTTGTTGCTGCTTGTTGCTGCTTACTGCTGCTTGTTGCTGCTTGTTGCTGCTTGTTGCTGCTTGTTGCTGCTTGTTGCTGCTTACTGCTGCTTGTTGCTGCTTGTTGCTGCTTGTTGCTGCTTGTTGCTGCTTGCTGCTACTACTATTTCCCTTGTGATTTTTGCTTTTATTTTAGTATTGCTCTTCGTTTAGCTTCCTTTCTCACTTTCTCTTACTTTCTTATATTCTTAGTTTCTCATTTTGTTACTCTCGTTTATACTCTCATTCTTTTTACATTTTTGCTCTTTCACCCTTTCTTTCTCACACTGACTCTTACTTTAGCTATTACTTTTCCCAATTTCACGCTTTTTTATTTACTTCCCATTATAGCACCCCTCTTCTATCTTCCTTTCTTTCCCCGTTGCTTCCTCTGCTTCTGGTTTCTTCAGGTGTGTTGCCTAACATATTACTCAGGTGATAACCTTCAAGTGTTGCTCACTAGCCATCTTCAGCTGGCGGGTGCGAGGTGTTTCGCTTTTATTGAGAAACTTCTGCCGAGAAGAGAACACGTTGGGGTGGCCGAGGTGGTGGAGCAGAGGAGAGGTGGGTGAAGGTGAGGAGAGAGGTGGATGACTGGGGATGAGGGAAGGGAGGGAGATAATGGAATAAAAGAAGGGGATGGTGGGTGGATGTTTAGAGGGGGAGGGGAACGATGGGAGAGTAGGGGTGAAGGGTTGGGGAAACGAGGTAGTTGGAACAGGAAGTGAGAGGAAAATAAGGATTCTGTTCACTTATACGTCACCTCGCACACAAGGTCACTAATATTCACTAAATTATAGACTAAACTACAAAACAGACTTAACTGGTGCGAAGGAAGACAAGCTTCGAATATATATAAAATTCTATTTATTATGCACATAATTTAAAAATAATGGCATTAAATTAATTGTGAGCATGGAATACATCTTTTTTTAATGTATTGCTAAATTATTAATTTATACTTGAATACGATTTATGTTAATAATGAATAACTAAAAATGGCATATCAGATGACAAGTTTTTAGTTAAACAATGGAAATAAAATTCCGTATAAGGTTTCGTACCTTTACCTTTGATGAGTTGCGAGAGTTTTTCTACTCCCGGCGCCTGGCCATGGGCCAGGCTCGTCTGGTGCTTGCCTGGTCAACCAGGCTGTTGCTGCTGGTGGCCCGCAGCCCCACATATCCATCACAGCCTGGTTGATCTGGCACCTGGTGAAGATACTTCTCCAGTTTCCTCTTGAAGACTTCTTCACTTGCCCCAGCATAGGCTAAAGCACCAATAAATGGCCTTATATCTAACACATAATCTTGCTTTGTCGTTAAAGCATATTATACAACGTTTACTTCTATAATATATAACATTATCTACATTTCAAAGGAAACTTAGTTACTATATAACATCCAAGATAACATTATTACATTCATGTTCAACCAACTTGAGTCATACTGCGCCTGAGGAATGGGAGAGTATCTGTTTTAATCCGAGGAAACCAAGTCGAAGGTTACTTCAACTCCTATGATCAAGAGCCCCTCACAGTAATCAAGGCACTTCCCCCCTCCCCCTTGAAAGAAGCCAAAGTAAGAATGTTATTCATGTCCGGTCATGTCCGGTGCTTCAAAGTAGTCAGCTGGTCGTCACTACATCTAAGTAATCAGCTGGTCGTCACTACATCTAAATAATCAGCTGGTCGTCACTACATCTAAGTAATCAGCTGGTCGTCACTACATCTAAATAATCAGCTTGTCGTCACTACATCTAAGTAATCAGTTGGTAGTCACTACATCTAAATAATCAGCTGGTCGTCACTACATCTAAATAATCAGCTGGTCGTCACTACATCTAAATAATCAGCTGGTCGTCACTACATCTAAGTAATCAGCTGGTCGTCACTACATCTAAATAATCAGCTGGTCGTCACTACATCTAAGTAATCAGTTGGTAGTCACTACATCTAAATAATCAGCTGGTCGTCACTACATCTAAGTAATCAGCTGGTCGTTACTACATCTAAGTAATAAGCTGTTCGTCGCTACTTCTAAATAATCAGCTGGTAGTCACTACATCTAAATAATCAGCTGGTCGTTACTACATCTAAGTAATCAGCTGATAGTCACTACATCTAAATAAACAGCTGGTCGTTACTACATCTAAGTAATCAGCTGATAGTCACTACATCTAAATAATCAATTGGTCGTCACTACATCTAAGTAACCAGCTGGTCGTCGCTACATCTAAATAATCAGCTGGTCGTCACTACAAGACACTATACACATTGTGTAATAACATATTAACTTCTTCAAACTTTCACGGCACTTTAGACACTTTCCTGGCGCTTCAGATAATATCTAAACATCTCTCAGATACCCAACGCACTTTTCTAGTATTTGTCGCATTTTCTAGATACCTTTAAACACTAAAATGACTCTAATGACCTTTTAGGCACCCTTAGATACCCCCCAAATACTTGAAATACTCCTAGAACCTCCACACACCTTTCACACTAAGTACCACTAAGTACTAAGTACCCCTCTCACAACACATGTAGCATTTCTACGCACCCCGTAAACATCTTTCAGACAAATTAATCTCTCCTAAGCATCCCCAAACACCTCTTAAACACTTGAAGCTCTCCTAGACATCCCCAAAGACCTCTTAAACACTTAAAGCACTTTTAGGAACACCGTAAACTCCTGTCAAACACTTGAAGCTCTCCTAGGCATCCCCAAAGACCTCTTGACACTTAAAGCACTTCTAGGCATACCGTAAACACCTGTCACACACTTGAAGGTCTCCGAGGCATCCCCAAACACCTCTCAGGCACTTGAAGCACCTCCTAGAACCACCAGACACCCTCCAGGCCAGTCATTCCTTCATTACAGCTTCACCTCTCCCCACGGGAACGCCAACCAACAAGCTAATGAAAACGGGAATGGCAATTCAAGAGCGCACTAATGCATTTTTGGCCGAGCATGGAAATTTCGACGAAATACACGTCAGAAGAAACACAGGACAACAACAACAACAACAAGAAAAATCATGCCAGGAGCATTCATATTGCTAGTATATTTACCTCTTCCCTACTTTCATTGCCACGTAAAATGGTAATGCGATGGTTTTATCCCTCAATAACGCCGCAGGGAGCATGTGATATCCCTGCCCTCCCCCCTTTCCTCTTCCCCTCCCCAGTAGTTCTTCCTGTTTACCACACCCCCGCTACCTAAATAATACCCTCCAGAATCTCCTCTCCCCTCCCATCTACATTCCACTTACCCCCTCCCTCTTACTTCACTCTCCCATCCCATTCTCTACTCCGCATCCCACTTACTACTTCCCTTTTCTTCCCAACTCCCTTTCTTTATTCAATCTCCTCCTATATTTCTCTCCCCACTCCTTTTCTCAGGTCCACCCCTACCCCTTCCCTTCCTCCTCTCTCCCCAGCGGTGATGGTTATTCCATGCGGGTATTGTGAAAGCGCTGGGCTCGCCGGAGGAGAAGGGGTTATCCTCGCGCCGTTTTCTAATTAAATGTTTGTTATGCTCCAAGTTAGTTAATATACCGGGTTAATACTCGCTGTGAGAATTTGTGGTGCTGCTTACTCACCCTCCCGGGAAGCCTTAAGATCAAAATGAGACAAGTTTCATCTCTCTCGGCAGGAGTTACGTCTTGTGCGCCTGGTAAAAAAAAAAAACATTAGGTGTATAAATGCGGCCAAGCATCCCTCAGTGCTCATCTGCCTATGGATGTAATCTCAGTAGATTTATTTAATAGCCTCTAACTCCCTGTCCGGCCTCCTAACCTTCAACACACTAGCCTCTTGTTCCTAGCCTTCAACAGACTAGCCTCTTGTTCCTAGCCTTCAACAGACTAGCCTATTGTTCCTAGCCTCTCAACCTCTAATAGACCAATACATGAGGCTCCTAGCCTCTAGTATCAACATTCCCATGCTCCTCTGGAGTTTCCTTTACTACCTGCTGTCATTACGGTGCAGTGTATGCGTCTGTCAGACACCAGGTCTGCAGAAATTCTGGAGTTATCTTGGACGACTTCCTTGTATAAAATCTTATAAAAATACCTCAAGGTTCCCATTATCCGTATGGTTCTTCCAATTTACACTTCACAAGACTAATTCCATGTTGCTGCCTTCAGTTTATATATATATGTCGTGCCGAACAGGTAAAACTTGCGATTTTGGCTTAAATAGCAACGCTCTTCTTGCCGAATAAGGCAAGCGAAAATTTGTGTATGCAATAATTTCGCAAAAATCATTCTGAACCTAACGAAAAAATATATATTTCATTGTTTATTATTAAATTATTGTAAACTTATCTAAAATATATTAGTTGGATTAGGCGAAATTAAATAGCGCTTGTTATAACAAGGTTAGGTAAGTTTTCTAAGGTTCTTTTGCCTCAGATGAATCACAGAGATGTTAGGAAGTATTTCTTCAGTCACAGAGTGGTCGGGAAGTGGAATAGTTTAGGAAGTGATGTAGTGGAGGCAGGCTCCATACATAGCTTTAAGAAGAGGTATGATAAAGCTCATGGCGCAGGGAGTGACCCAGTAGCGGCCAGTGAAGAGGCGGGGCCAGGAGCTATGACTCGACCCCTGCAACCACAACTAGGTGAGTACAACTAGGTGAGTATACACACACACACACACACACATATATATATATATATATATTGTGTATGTCTGTGTGCGCGCACGCACGTATCTGTGTGTATAAAGAATAATATAATCAACAACTAAATAAAAAAAAGAGTATAATATCCTCTCATAAATTCCACATTTGTCTTTTAAAACAAAAATCGAATTTCAGCAAAAGAATAAAACTGACCAATGATATTAAGGGATGAGAAAGCTTGACACAACGCGGCTCGAGTCTACTGTCTCTCTAAAATGATTCAATTATGTTAATTGGATTTTAAAATTTCATTTATATTAATGACTTCAATAATTTTTGTGGTAATGATTGGGACAGTTTTTCCCATAAACATTCCTCGATTTTGAAGTGCCATTTTTTTTTTTTGCTGAAAACGGACGCCTTTGGTGGGAACTGCATTTGTTCTGTAAATCAATTATTTTTTTTTTACCTATTCCTAATTTTATCGTTGTAACACATCTTTTGTAGGCAATATTTTTTTTTTTAATATTCTCTCTCTCCTCCTTCTCCTTTCTCTCTCTCTCTCTTTCTCCTCCTCGTCTGTCTCTCTCAGGTTAAAAAAAGGCTTTTATCCATCTTCCTATCATTTCAATCTGGCTTCAGCAACATCTTTCATTATAGTTAATACATAGTTGTGTTCTCTAATAAATATTAAGTAACATACATACAGGGATGAGGGTGAGGTTGGAGTCAGCTGTGAGCCACAACTCTCATTTGCACCCTTGATGTCTCTAATGTTCTCCAGTTATGATAAACTTCTTCCATATAAGACAGTCCAGAAATGGAAGATGAAGTGATGCCAATGACAAGATAAAGATGATGGAATGACGTCACTAAGACGGAGTGATACTAAGATGGAGTGATGTCACCGAGAAGAGTACAGTGACTGGGTCAACAAGACGCAGCATAAGAACACGTAATGGAGAACAACCTTTTATTTTAGAACAAGTTTCACTCAAAGAACACACTCTACAACAGATGGTAGCTGCCCGTCTTGAAGTATAACAGCTATCCTCTGCGTGACGCTGAGACAAGAAGTAACCTGAGGAAAACCAACCATGACCATAAGAAGCCCAATGACATTTATGCAATGGTTGACGTCTGTAACCAGATTTTGAGCAGGTGAGAAAAGTCGCGTTGTCCTGTTTATGAAATAAGGATCTTGTCCTATAGTTTAAGTAACAACTTCTGTAAGGTGTACCGAGGACCGTAATGGCGTTCTTGCAATTACAAATTCACGACTATATCGACTGTACACTCACGACTATGCACTCACTATTATACACTCACAGAGTGTAGACTCATGACTATACACTCACAGAATGTACAAAATATATTTGTGTTGGTTGCCGCACCATCTATCAGGTTGCTGTACAGTGTCTGTTAGGTTGCTGCATCATATATTAGGCTGCTGTATCATCTATCAGGTTGCTGTGTAGTGTCTGTTAGGTTGATTCATTGTCTATCAAATTGCTGCAGCATCTACCTTCATCTTGCCACACGAACAGTCACATTCACTCGACGTCCTCTGCTGTGTTTACTAAGACTCGTGTTCTGGCAGCTCTCATCTCATACTGATCCACAATGATATTGCCACTCATAATTTTCCAGCCTGTCCAATATGACTGTGATACAGCCTTTGACACAACGTAGTTTTCTTAGTTACTGCTTGTTTATCTCTCTCTCTCTCTCTCTCTCTCTCTCTCTCTCTCTCTCTCTCTCTCTGCCACCTTTCAGACCCCCACTGAGAGAGAGCTTTGCCTTGCCTTTCCAACCCACTGCTCACCCCAAACAATCCTATCTCTGGAGTGACCCGTAGCTCGGTTTGAAAAGTCCTGGGCTCGATTCCCAGGACCGGCTATACGTTCGTTCGTTTCCTTACTCTCCTCTTTTCCCCTGCTCAAACAGCATTAAAACTAAGTACCAGCTGTTGTGGGTCGCATGCTGGGAAAAAAACTGAATACCAGTGCGTAAGAAACTGTGGGAAGTATTTATGGCGTGTATCTATAGAAGATAATTAAAAAAACTCCTATCTTGTCCTCACCATAATTTACCGTCTCTCTATTTCACCCCACATGCTTCCCTTCAGCCTCTCCATTCTTCCCCTCTCATCCCCCCCTCCATCCTCCACCTCATCCCTACCATCGACCCTCCAGTCCCCCCACAACTGAGCAAGTGAGTAAGGGCGCCCAACAGTGCCACAAAATTGCCCCAAAACAGCCCCCGGTGTACCTGGGAGGGGAGTTCCCGCGCTAACACCCAAACATTTACACTTCTCACCTGGCCATCAGCTGACGCCTGAGTTGCCGCTTACTGATAAGACTCCAAGATTTATTTTAGTATTTTATACCAAACAAACACGATGACTCATGAGTATATACTCATTTGTTTTTGTACATGCACGGAGAGGCGTGTATCTTTCAGTGTATATACTGAGATTTTATTTTAATCCCTTTCTTAAGGAGGAAAATATTCTGGATATTAGTGTATAGGTGAACTGAGATCTCCACTTTCCAAGTGTAGTCGACAGGCTTTAACCCAACCAAACTAACAAGTCCCGACATTTACAGCAAAACATAAACACCATTTTCATCCGAGGAGTGGTCTAACAGCTGACGGATTATCCTAATAATATACATCATACATCATCTGATGAAAAAACAAAACATTGAATTGAAGGAGTTCCTGGTATAAGCCTGGGTGCCCATCACCTTTTTCTGGATTACTGATAAGGAACTCAGTGTTACTTGTGTATAGCAATATATAACATATCTACCGAAGATATACAAGTCAACTATTTCGAAAATATTAAAAAGTAATACATTTTTATTTGTACTGCAGGTAAGTACTACTACTACCACCGCCTTTTTAAATACGGTGTAAAACCAAGCTAGGGAAGGCCAGCGGATACTTAACCACTATCCGGGTCATCACCCTGACAAAGATTCATTTCAAGAAACACTTGTATTGTCCTGAGGAGTAGAGCACCAAAGTGGTGGTGCCGCCGGTGAGGAAGATCTCTACGTGGACAACTAGCCGCGTTTCACTTACTGCTCCCACCGCTCTTACAACTACACTACTGAATTATTATTGTTATATTTATATTTGTAGTAATACTGATATTATATATATATATATATATATATACACACCGCAGGAGTGGGAGATGTGTGTGTAGGGGAGGGGGAAGGGGGAGAGCAAGTAAGATGGATAATGGTTGATTGAATTATTAATTTTAGAAGGAAGGGGAAGGTGCCTACTCAGTCGGGAAATGACCCTCAATATATCAGCGGGAAGTAGCGCCCCCTATACTGCCAATAGATTACGAAAGCCCACAAAAAAAAATGAACGAAAGTAACGAAAATAGAGTGAAACTAAACCCTCCTGACTCACGAAATCGTAATGACACGATTGCAAACAAAACATACCTCGGGTGGGGTTCGAAGCTAGCTGGCCTAGTGGCTTACGCGACGGTCTAAAGTTTTGAGACTCTCTGACCGCGGGTTCGAACCCCACCCGTGGTATGGTTTGTTAAACCCTCCTCTTTTTAAGTATCTTCGATGCTCCCTACATTGATATAAACTAAAGAGAATGTTGTATATTTTGACTGAAACCAACACTTCCTATTTTCGCGAGAAACAAAAGAGCCCTAGCTTGAGCAGGGAAGAGCAGCATCCGCCATATTGGAAGGAAGCATTGGCCCTATTTTTGCAGGAAACAACGCGGGCTATATTGGCGAGAAGCAGTGCTATCTATTTTGGCGGGAAACAACAGTTGCTGTTTTGGCGGGAAACAGCACTCTCTATTTTGGCGGGAAACAATGGTGGACCGCGGTTATTGGTTTCTGGGGATTTGAAAAGGTCGCTCCCGGCGCTACTGAGGAAGCTGCTGGCCTCTTTGTTCTTGTTTTTTAATCTCTTGTAAAGGAGACGGCTAAAGGAATAATAGTGAAGAGAGGTTGTAAATAATGAGATCAGTAGAATAAACATATAAGATAGAGGTTAAGATGAGAGAGAGAGAGATTAATACATAACAAAATAAATGAACCTAAATGGAAGGAGTAAAAGAAGCAAAAAAGATAAAGGAATAAATTGAAATCATGATTTCTTCTAGACAAAAGTGTAGTCTAAGTCGCCGTCACCCACCGGTAGTAAAAAATAATTATACAGCCAACTAGGTTTAGTAAATGTAATGATACAGTCACCTAGGTGTAGTAACTATAATGATAAAGTCACCTAGGTGTAGTAATTTTAATGATAAAGTCACCTAGGTGTAACTATAATGATAAAGCCACCTAGGTGTAGTAACTATAATAATAAAGCCACCTAGGTGTAGTAACTATAATAATAAAGCCACCTAGGTGTAGTAACTATGATAAAGCCACTTAGGTGTAGTTACTATAATGATAAGGCCCCTAGGTGTAGTAACTATAATGATAAAGCCACCTAGGTGTAGTAACTATAATGATAAAGCCACCTAGGTGTATTAACTATAATGATAAAGCCACCTAGGTGTAGTAACTATAATGATAAAGCTACCTAAGGGTAATGACAAGAGAATATCTCCCAGCAATCCATCATCCACAGAAAATGTTACTCTTTTTTTCTAAAACTTAACACGATGGAAAAAGCCAAGCCAAGTCGCTGGCTTAGCGATGTACGTGTTTAATGCTCTAAATAAAATCACAATACCTAGGCTGGAACAATTCACACCCTGATAATGGTCCATAATGGACCAAAACGTCTCCAATTTACGGGTCATTTCAGTTCAAAGTTCCGGGTTCAAATCGGGCGGGTATTTACATACACTTAGTTCACATAGCAGTAAATGGGAGTGAAAGTGCTCGCCCACTCTTGCAGGTGGCATCCTGGGAGAATGGTGGATTATTACATATGAGGGAAGATGATGTAATGCTTGCAAATAGCAACATAAGAACATAATAAAGAAGGAACACTGCAGCAGGCCTACTGGCCCATGCTAGGTAGGTCAAATGATCTGAGGTAGGATGTTAACCTGTGAGTTCAACCCAACCGTAGTGGAACACTCATAACATCAACATACTGATATTTTACGGTGTTGGGGATTAACGCTGCAGATTAGTACCACTCCAGTTGTTTTCGTGACCAAGTTTGCCAACACATCACTAAACACACACACTGAGGCCATGCTCACCTTGTACCCATATGAATAACTAGTCTTGCTGCAGTAATTCTCTCGTATTAATAAATAGTTCGTGTATCGTTTAGCAAGCGCTGAAATGGAACAACACAATTTAGGGATTATCCCTCATAATATTTACATGTTTAATGTTCACTAACTGATTTGAGTAAATTTATAACTTCACAAAAGTAATATATTAATCATCAGAATATTCTCACCGCTATCTGCAAAAGGATAATGCCAGTAATTACAGTAAAATATTTTGTAGACGTTTATTGCAAAATTGTGTGCTTATTGTACTAATAGTATAATAAAAAATAGTAATAATAATAGTAATAGTAATAATAATAATAATAATAATAATAATAATAATAATAATAATAATAATAGTAATAATAATTACGACTACTATTTATCAGTATCTTCAATAATTTATCCTTTTATCGCACATGCTCTATTTCTTTGCGTAATTTGATGTCCTCTGCCTTTTTCTATAAATATCCATATAACTACAAATAAATCATAAAGTTTTAACAATGGCGCCTTGTTTACTTGTGACTCGCCTATACAAGTGACCACACTATTGCAACGATACAATTATGTTTCAAAAATGTGATTTCATTTGTGGTGTTTACATTGTGTAGGAACGAGGGTGTGTGACACTTTTTGCGCTTGTCTATATACATTATATTCATGTGTGTGCGTGCGCGCGAGTGAGTAGGATGTTTAGCTGCGGTATATATATATATATATATATATATATATATATATATATATATATATATATATATATATATATATATATAACACAAACACAGTTTTGCCCCACTTCACCAGCTCCCCCTCACTTCCCCCAGGTCTCCCCAGGCAGCAGGTGATTGGCAGTTCTCACATTGGTATTCTTGGAGCGCGTCGCAGCTCTCTGAGGGCGGAGGCTAAGCTAAGATTTCCACAGCAAGGGCACCACTGACTTTCACTCCTTAGTGTTCAATCACCGCAGAATCGAAGTGTAAGATGACTCTCCTGGACGAAAACTTACGGGAAATGGCTTTGGCTACACGTGTGCCCTCAAGGAGTCGGCTTATTTGCAGGTGCGTACAAGGTATTATTTGTGGAGGGGAGGGAGGATAGGGAGTGTTGGGATGGGAAAATGGGGAGTGCAGGGGAGTAAGGACGGGTGAAGAGAGGAGAAAGGGAAGGGCAGTAGAAGTAGCTAGACAGTATTAATCTTCCTCAATAGACAGTTTCGACATAAACCTTAAAGACTTCTGTCTATCTTTCAACTATATTACCTATCAGTGGAATAATAATAATTCATTATTATTATTATGATGATGATGATGATGATACCCATGAAGGCCTATCCCAAGAAGTTTCCTTAAGACACCTGCTGTCCCTGTTCACCTAACAGTAAATAGGTACCGACAGGTGTGGGTCGCATTCTGGGGACAAAATTAACCTAATTTGACCGAGATGCTCTGCATAACAAGGGACTTTCTATATGGTAGTATATCACTGACGTCAGCGAGGTCTGTATCAGCTGTATCATGTACTTGTAGAAATAAAAATTATTATTATTATTATTATTATTATTATTATTGGGGGAAGCTGGTAAGATCCCTATCTTAAATTTTGGAAGTGTTTTCCATGGCGTGTACAGCTGACGCTGTGAGTTATTGAGGAGACGGGTGTTGCTCCGGGGAAATCTTATCTTCTACGTGAGATATCTCTCAAGATGATGGATCAAGATTATCAAAGGTTATCGTGCTAGCTTTCATTATCCACGCTATGTGGTAGTGTCTAAAGTCTAATTGGTGAACCTTGGTACATGACACAAGGGTCACTATGTGGTAGTGTCTAAAGTCTAATTGGTTAACCTTGGTACATGACACAAGGTTCACTATGTGGTAGTGTCTAAAGTCTAATTGGTTAACCTTGGTACATGACACAAGGGTCACTATGTAGTAGTGTCTAAAGTCTAACTGGTTAACCTTGGTACATGACACAAGGGTCACTATATAGTAGTGTCTAAAGTCTAACTGGTTAACCTTGGTACATGACACAAGGGTCACTATGTAGTAGTGTCTAAAGTCTAACTGGTTAACCTTGGTATATGACACAAGGATCACTATGTAGTAGTGTCTAAAGTCTAACTGGTTAACCTTGGTACATGACACAAGACTCGAATCATCACTGGAGTTGAGTTTCAATAGTTTTATTTTTCAAATGAAAGTAATATCGTTTAAATTTTTTACCAAAGCTTGTATGCATACAAGCATTCGCACATGCTTAGAAGTTAGTGGGACCAGGGAAACTATGAATGAAAGTAAGCAATTTACAACACAAACACGCACACACACATATATACACACAGGTGCTATGACTCGACTCCTGCAAACACAACTAGGTAAGTACACACATTCACATCAACACCCAGAGGGATCATCCAAATGACATGTTCACATTCAATTAAGAGTCCCCTCTCCACCCACAGAACAAAGCTGCAACCATCCGATAAAAATCCTCTCACAATTTGCAAGTGCAAAATCTGCTCTCAGTCCGTAAATTGGACTGAAATCTGATAGGTATTTTTTGCCTGATTTAGCACTGGAAGCTCTGGGTATAACATGCATGTAAATATGTGTATGAGAGCTGTAAGCTGAGATTACGTTAGTGCACATGTGCAGCTAGGTAGCTTAACACTGATACAGATTACACAAACATTACGGCAAAAAGTAGAAATACTTGAGTGCGTATGACTGATGGTGACCACTCTTCTTTACACTCACCATGATATACTTATCTATTTGTGGTTGTACACCAGTGAAGTGATGCTGATGAAAGGTACTTGATCCAAGGAATTTTAACTCATTCTCTACCTTAAATCAATTATATATATATATATATATATATATATATATATATATATATATATATATATATATATATATATATAATAATAAGAGAACAGCCAACATGTAGAAAACAACAACAGAAATGAGACTCATAGTTCCATGTCTCCCACACACATACACACAGCCCTCCCCATCTCCCATACACACAAACACAACTCTCCTGGTCTCCTACACACATACGCAGCCCTCCCCATCTCCCATACACACAAACACAACTCTCCTGGTCTCCTACACACATACACAGCCCTCCCCATCTCCCACACACACACACACACAGCCCTCCATCTCCACACACACGCACACACAGCCCTCCCCCCTCCCACACACACACACTCACACAGTCCTCCATCTCCCACACACACAGCCCTCCCCATCTCCCACACACACACAGCCCTCCCCATCTCCCACACACACACAGCCCTCCCCATCTCCACACACACACACACACACAGCCCTCCCCATCTCCCACACACACACAGCCCTCCCCATCTCCCACACACACACAGCCCTCCCCATCTCCCACACACACACAGCCCCCCCCCATCTCCCACACACACACAGCCCTCCCCCATCTCCCACACACACACAGCCCTCCCCCATCTCCCACACACACACATCTCTCTTGGTCTCCCACACGTAGCACCTATGCTGTAACTCACGTAAAAGATATTGGATCCGGGTGAGCCTTATTCAATCCCCTAAGTGAAACACAATATCCCAGGCTAACAAGGCGACGACTAACTGCTAGTGACCTCTGTAACTGGCTTCTTAGGTGTTGCAATTAAGACAGATAATCTTCAAGTCAACGTTTTTACCATTTTCTCTTCTGGGCATGAAGTTTTCCTCTACCTCCCGGCACTTTTTCGTTAATTACTCCATCATTTCATTTGTTCACTTATCTTTCGGTTCACTTGCCCACTGCACTGCATTCACGGATTCTCTCATCCCTTCAGTTTCCTTTACTGAAATATGGCCTCTCCCGTCACCCAAATGTTATTCTTACCACAACGTTTACTTTCACAAGTTATTCGAAATTCAGTTTGTATAGTCGCCAATGTCAGATGGGCTTATGATGAATGCTGGATCTAGTCTTGCTGGTTTATCCTTGACATGCTGACACAAAATTTAATAGTATCCTACTGTTTGTTGGGCCGGGTTGTAGAGCTCTGCTACTACTACTTTAGATCTCTCAATCTTGAATGTACCCACAATATAGTCAATTGCTACATGAGATATAATTGTACTCAATACAATGTTGACTCATTCATATATGAGTACAATTATATATATCTCATGTACTGTATGGTCTCTCATGGGTGCTCTAGTCAATTGATAAATTTATGTTTTATCCCTCTCTCTGCAGCGCTGTATGACCCCTGTGGTTTAGCGCTTCTATTTGATTATAATAATAAATCCCTCTCTCCCTCTCCTCAAAACTCAACTAGTTTCTGATTAGCAGAGCAACTCCTTCCCCTCTCCTTTTAACTTTTTTTTCATTTCTTGAACTTATACTGGAAATATTGTATCTGTTATAATTTAATTTAGTTTGTCTCTGCGATAGCAGTGATATCTGATATTACCTCTGCTATCCGTTCTATTAATTTGTCCCACTTGATTGACAATAATCCATCTGAATTTGTGGCCTATAACCTCACTTTTTTCTTTTCCTATGTTCTGGTTTATGGTGTCCAGGCTTTCCGTTCGTTGCTCATCTGTAAGGAGGGGATAGAGGGGCTGTGGTTGGAGTGTTCATTGTTACAGGGAGAGGGAGAGATCAGGATTATAGTTGTAGATAAGAGGGAAGAGGTAAGGGCTACTCTTATTGTGGGTCTGCTGTTATTATAGGGCTACTGTTATTGCAGGGAAATAGGGATGGTCCTTTTGTGTGTGTGTGTTTATTGTTATTGTGTTTACATTCATTACTGAATCTCTTTTCTTACAATATTCAATAGATCATTTTGCACTCGGGAATACAGAACAAAAACGTTCTGAAAAGAATCGAGAAAAGATATGATAGATTGAGATCATGAAGCTCAGCGTATGATCTATGTATAAGTGATAAAGTATCTGAAGGGGAAAAAATGAGAAGAAATTAGAAGGAAGAGGAAAAGGAATAGAGGACATGATGAGGTTCGTCCAAAGTTAAGGAAGAGAGCCGGGATACAATATTGAGGAGAATTTGGAGGATAATCACATGGCTTGTTTCTTAATAACTTGACCTAACTTGTGCTGTTGGATGAAGTAAGAGAAAGATGCTTTCTCTCTCTCTCTCTCTCTCTCTCTCTCTCTCTCTCTCTCTCTCTCTCTCTCTCTCTCTCTCTCTCTCTCTCTCTCACTCTCTTCACACACACACACACACACACGTTATTAAGTAGAGGGCCAAATGCTTTTTCGACCCTTACAAACACAATTAGGTGAATACATATGCATGTACACACAATATTGCCGCACAACCTCTAACAGGCAATTACACATTATTAAATGAACATTTAATCCGTCTCCGATATATCTAGTATAGTCCCCGTAGTAATATGTATATTTGTTTCGTTTTCTATTTTCTTCCAATTTTACCAAACGAAAATTGCAGGTCCATATTTTAAATTACCTCCACTGATTAAGTTTCATACAGTCTACCCTCAAAATACTACTCGTGTATTGGTAAACCAAAATTCTTCGATGTTATCCACACCGGTGAAATTTGAGAATACTGTTTCTTCTACTAATTTTTCTTAGTACACACATGATGAAATGTTACTGTTATTGTTTTAATTATACTATAACTATTGCTCTGGATGGTTGGCAGTGTAAGGTAAGGTCAGGCACCAAGGATGGTTCACCAACAAGAGTCATACATCACTACCACCGTCATTAATACATCACTACCACCATCAATAATACATCACTACCACCGTCAATAATACATTACTACCACCGTCAATAATACATCAATACCACCATCAATAATACATCACTACCACCATCAATAATACATCACTACCACCATCAATAATACATCACTAACACCATCAATAATACATCACTACCACCATCATTAATGCATCACTACCACCATCAATAATACATTACTACCACCATCACTAATACATCACTACAACCGTCATTATAACATCATTACCACCATCAATAATACATCACTACCACCGTCATTATGACATTATTACCACCATCAATAATACATCACTACCACCGTCATTATGACATTATTACCACCATCAATAATACATCACTACCACCATCATTAATGCATCACTACCACCATCAATAATACATTACTACCACCATCAATAATACATCATTACCACCGTTATTATAACATCATTACCACCATCAATAATACACCACTACCACCGTCATTATGACATTATTACCACCATCAATAATACATCACTACCACCATCATTAATGCATCACTACCACCGTCAATAATACATTACTACCACCATCAATAATACATCACTACCACCGTCATTATGACATTATTACCACCATCAATAATACATCACTACCACCGTCATTATGACATTATTACCACCATCAATAATACATCACTACCACCATCATTAATGCATCACTACCACCATCAATAATACATTACTACCACCATCAATAATACATCATTACCACCGTCATTATAACATCATTACCACCATCAATAATACACCACTACCACCGTCATTATGACATTATTAACACCATCAATAATACATCACTACCACCATCATTAATGCATCACTACCACCATCAATAATACATTACTACCAGCATCAATAATACATCACTACCACCGTCATTATAACAGCATTACCACCATCAATAATACATCACTACCACCATGAGTAATACATCACTACCACCTTCACTAATACAAAATCATTACCGTCAACATAACAGCCATTATTACTACACCATCACCACCATTATTAACCGATACACACATTAACAAATGCATCACCACCAAAAATTTCCCACCACCATCACCACAACTACCAACACTAAATCAACGGTTAACAGTAATACATCCCCGGTAAAGTACTTGCCAGTGTTTCCGATGTGCTAGCACCAAGGTGGCTGTCGTCCCTCTGGCCAGCTGCTGCAGCTGCGTAATAACTCCTTACAAAGGCACAGGTTTACTAGATTTATGAGTTACGATAAATTCAGATGTTTTAGACTTCCTGAGGACGTGACTTGTTTATATTAAGAAACAGTGAGCGGTGGTAAGAAAGTCTTGTTTTATGGTGGATGTACTCATCTATCTGTACTCATCTGCTAGTACTTAAATGTTTGTCTTCATCTTGCAATACTCATCTATTTCTTCTCGCCTATTTTCACTACATATTTGTACTCACCTATTTGTGGTTACGCACAAAATACATACACACAACACACTCACAAATACACACACACACAACACACTCACAAATACACACACACAACACACTCACAAATACACACAACACACTCACAAATATACACACACACATATACACGCAAACATACACTCACATGCGTGTACACAAACATACACGCACACACACACACCCACACACACACACAACACACTCACAAATACACACACACAACACTCACAAATACACACAACACACTCACAAATACACACAACACACTCACAAATATACACACACACATATACACGCAAACATACACTCACATGCGTGTACACAAACATACACGCACACACACACCCACACACACACACAACACACTCACAAATACACACACACAACACACTCACAAATACACACAACACACTCACAAATACACACAACACACTCACAAATATACACACACACATATACATGCAAACATACACTCACATGCGTGTACACAAACATACACACACACACACACCCACACACACACACACACATTCCCATGACATTCAGAGCTCATCAAACATTCCGTGCGGGGGAGACAGACAGACACACAGAAATATGATTGTACGTTGAGGCCTTCATTAAAAATTCATACCACATGGATTAAGTGTTCCTAAATATGTATGAGGTAGTGTGTGTTTTCTATCATTATGTGGTACGTGAGTTGCGTTTAGATTGTTTTCGAGTGTACTGCTGATGGCAGTGTGTGTGTTTGTGTTTGTGTGTGTGTGTGTGTGTGTGTGTGTGTGTGTGTGTGTGTGTGTGTGTGTGTGTGGGGGGTTATTCTAGTGACAGTGTGTATATGTGTTACAATATTTCTCTTGTATTCCAGACATTAGCTTCACGTCGTCAGTAAACTGGAACACGTGGGATTCGATCCCGCTAACTAGATTTAAATATTTCAGACACACTAGAGCTCCCAGTACAGAAGATTGGGGTGTCCAACTTGTCACTCGTCATTTCTGACGATGCTTCTTCCCTCACTGCTATTCCTCGTTGCTTGTCTTTCAGTCAACAAGGTATCAGGTACTCCTTGATTCAACTGACCACTTTGTCTTTCACGATACCGAAGGCTTTCTTGCACTCCAGAAGGATGCCAGTCAGCCAGTCGTGCCGTTATAATTTCATCTCTACAACCCTGTCGTGGAGCTGATGAAGAAGATTTGCACGAGGCGATAACCAAAAGCCTAACTGGCCAGTGTTCATCGGGACGTAATCAACAGATGGAGAATCGAGCCTCTACTATTTTTTTTGCGTTGAATTACCCCGACACGAATTTAGCACTTCGTGAAATAAATTTCAAAAAGATGAATCAGGCAGCATCTCCCATCCCTACATTCTACGATAAATACTTTCCTTCCTGGGTGCTCCATTAACATATTCCTTTACAACCTTCTCGGAAAGTCTTGATATTATTAATGATAGTTGGGCTAAATAGTATTCTCAGCAGTTACGGAATTAAATGCAGTGTTCCCATTAGTAGGGGAAATGAGGGTATTTTGCACAGCTGTGGTGGGGTTCAAGTGAGGGCCATTTGGGAGGGGATGGTGAGGGATGGAGCGGGAATGTTGTGGTGGATAAGGTAAGCACTGGAAGAGGGGAGGAACAATGAGGGTGGTGCGAGAGCATTGATGCCTCTACTGTTTTGGCAGGTGTTATATATATCGTGTGTCATATACAATACTCTAAGTCAGTTATGTATCAATACTTATGAACACACATCTGTATGTTTGTCGTTTCAGTAATTGCGGTGTACAGGTGTCGTCCACTGCACAACCTGTAACGAGCCAGTACGTGGTAATAACGTGTGTGTGTATGTGTGTGTGTTAGTTACCATTTTGTCCTAGGCACATGTCGATTAGACACTAGGCCTATGTGTGTGTGTGTGTACTCACCTAATTGTGGTTGCAGGGGTCGAGACTCAGCTCCTGTGTGTGTGTGTGCGTGCGTGCGTGCGTGCGTGCGCGTGCATGAGTGTATATTATATCACATTCAACACCGGTGTATACTTAACAGGCTTGACCGACTAAACGATAAGTTCCAAATAAGAAAAGTCCCAATACAGTGACTGAAATAACTCACAACTAACCCACAAATTTCAAATATAAACGACGTTTCGACCCCTCCCAAATTATTATCAAATGGCGAAACAATTTGTTGGTTACTATGATGAGTTACGGCGATTACCACAAGGAATAACTGTAAAATAACTGTGAAACCCCCTCACTTGGTGAAATACTAACAGAACACATGAAAAAATCTACAGGTATGCAACGAGGCTGGTGCCTGAGCTGAGTATGCCCACCTCTCACTACCCTTCCTGGAGGTGAAAATCTGGCACTATAATACAGGTAATCCACGACTCATATACTAATGTGTTTGGCACTTCCATTATCGTGCGAATGAGCCTGATTACCCGAAGCCTGCCTCCCTCTCTCTCTCTCTCTCTCTCTCTCTCCCTTCCCTCAACCCTCCTCCCTCTCCTTCCTTTCGTCTGAAACCCATCCCTCGCCTCCCTTCCCTCAACACCCTCCCCACTGCCCCTCACCTCACCTGGTAGTTCAAATGGGTTGGGAGAATATGTAATGCATCAGGGAATTTCCTAGCACCATCAATTCTTGGTCATTAATTAATTAGAGGGAATGATTTAATCCGTTATTTATGATTTACATAAGCTAGGTTAAGATGATGATGATGATGATGATGATAATAATAATAATAATAATAATAATAATAATAATAATAATAATAATAATAATAATAATATATTATTATTATTATTATTATTATTATTATTATTATAAACCAGTACATATATCTGAAATGGTTCGTATGTGACAATGATTGCAGCAGACGAAATGAAAAAAAAAATCACTACTACTACTACAGATGCTACTACAATTATTACTTCTACTACTACTATTAAAAATAATAATAATGAAAATAACAACAACAATAATAATAATAATAATAATAATAGCAATAATAATAATAATAATAATAATAATAATAATAATAATTATAATAATAATAATAATAATAATAATAATAACAATAACAACACAAAACTAACAGTTGGGAGTTTAATCTTACTCACACTATGTTAAAAAATCAATGACAAAATATCAGCATAAGAGAAAATACAATTTAGCAGCCAGAAACATGAAAGAACACAATGATAACTGATAACGTCACAGTGATAATTGATAAGTTCAAGAACAGTAATAGTTTATAAGTTCAAGGACAGTGACAATTTATAAAGTCAAGAACAATGATGATTGATAAAGTCAAGAACAATGATAATTGGTAAAGTAAAGAACAGTGATAATTGATAAATTCAAGAACAGTAATAGCCGATAAGCACAAGAACAGTGATAATTGATAAGTTCAAGAAGAGTGATATCTTATAAGTTCAAGAAGAGTGATATCTTATAAGTTCACGAAGAGTGAAACTGATAAAGTCAAGAACAGTGATAGCTGATAAGGTCAAGAACACAATAATAACTAGGGTGCATTATAAATAAAAAACACAATGATAACCGTTAAAGACACGAGCATTAAAATAACTTAATAAGAGCAAAGCACGATGATAACTGATAAAGACAGGAGCACAAAGATAATTGATGAGATCAAGAACACAATGATAACTATTTATACCAATGCACAAAGAGAAAACAGCAATGCAGATAACACAATAATGAAATAACTAATAATGAAAACTGATAATTTGTATAATATGATAGCTGACAATGTTAATTCATACGATCACCAACAGTAAAATAATCAACTCATTCATTCGGAATTACAATATCAATAATAATAATATTATTATTATTATTATTATTACTAACTCATTTATTATTATTATTTTTAGTAGTAGTAGTGGTAGTATCTTCACGAGAAAGCGCTAAGCCCGTAACGATCATGTAGCACCTGAGTAATGAACTGGGAATAGCTCCAATGCAACAGATCAAAAGCCTTTCAAGAGCATCTCATACAGAACCTCATACAGTAGACAGTACTTAGTATATGAAGGTATTCCGGTAGTTATGTTAGATCAAAGATAGTATATGCAGCGGTAGTGTGGCGTCGCTACCTATAAACAACCTACAGATATGACCGAAGAAATGCTACCAGAGCATGTAAACTGATAATATATTATCATGGGGGAGCGGTAAACCTGTAGGGATCATACAGCGCCTGTCGAGGGAGGGGTGGAAGGCATTCAGGTTTAATTCAGGGAATTGGAGCACAGATCCAATTCTCTGGATCAAGAGCCCCTCACCAGCATCAAGAAACCTGCCTTGAAGGGCTGAGCATAGAAACTGAGCATTCACACTGATCATATAAACTGAGCATTCACACTGATCGTATAAACTGAGCATTCACACTGATCGTATAAACTGAGCATTCACACTGATCGTATAAACTGAGCATTCACACTGATCATATAAACTGAGCATTCACACTGATCGTATAAACTGAGCATTCACAAAAAGATACTAGAGAATTTTTCTTCACAAAAGAGTGTGACACAATACAAGATAGTAAGTGATACAGCTTATAGAAATTTTAAACAATTAGACGACATATTAAATACTGAACTCGGGACACCACGAGCACAGCTCTGCTCCTGGAGGACACACACACACACACACACACACACACACACACACACACACACGCACACACGCACACAAACACACTAACAATTGTGCATTCATAGCTGCAACAATGTATTCAAAGGACCAAGTTGTTTCAGCAATAACCCCAGCCAGAGGAAGTGATGGAGATAGCCAAAGTTGGGACGAGTTGTTCTCCAAGTCGGAGGTCTCCTGGGCTCCGTTATTGGTCTCCTTCACCCCTATGTATCTCTAGTCTCCCTGGAAGCACGTTTATCATTATGACTCTCCTTATCTCATTGCGGAATCTTCTCTCTTTATTTTCAGTGTTGGAGGTGATAAAGTGTTATCAGCTCGTGAGGTCTTCTGGCCTAGATTACCACACTGGTGGGACCGTCTGGTCTAGACTCTTACTGTCACAGGAAGTACGCTAGTGGTATCATACAGTTTACTGTCAGTGTGGCAGGAAGCACACTTGTGGTCTGCTGCTAGTGTGGCAGGAAGCACACTTGTGGTCTGCTGCTAGTGTGGCAGGAAGCACACTTGTGGTCTGCTGATAGTGTGGCAGGAAGCACACTTGTGGTCTGCTGCTAGTGTGGCAGGAAGCACACTTGTGGTCTGCTGATAGTGTGGCAGGAAGCACACTTGTGGTCTGCTGATAGTGTGGCAGGAAGCACACTTGTGGTCTGCTGCTAGTGTGGCAGGAAGCACACTTGTGGTCTGCTGATAGTGTGGCAGGAAGCACACTTGTGGTCTGCTGATAGTGTGGCAGGAAGCACACTTGTGGTCTGCTGATAGTGTGGCAGGAAGCACACTTGTGGTCTGCTGCTAGTGTGGCAGGAAGCACACTTGTGGTCTGCTGATAGTGTGGCAGGAAGCACACTTGTGGTCTGCTGATAGTGTGGCAGGAAGAACACTTGTGGTCTGCTGATAGTGTGGCAGGAAGCACACTTGTGGTCTGCTGCTAGTGTGGCAGGAAGCACACTTGTGGTCTGCTGATAGTGTGGCAGGAAGCACACTTGTGGTCTGCTGATAGTGTGGCAGGAAGCACACTTGTGGTCTGCTGATAGTGTGGCAGGAAGCACACTTGTGGTCTGCTGATAGTGTGGCAGGAAGCACACTTGTGGTCTGCTGATAGTGTGGCAGGAAGCACACTTGTGGTCTGCTGTAGTGTGGCAGGAAGCACACTTGTGGTCTGCTGATAGTGTGGCAGGAAGCACACTTGTGGTCTGCTGCTAGTGTGGCAGGAAGCACACTTATGGTCTGCTGATACTGTGGCAGGAAGCACACTTGTGGTCTTCTGCTAGTGTGGCAGGAAGCACACTTATGGTCTGCTGATAGTGTGGCAGGAGGCACACTTGTGGTCTGCTGATAGTGTGGCAGGAAGCCCACTTGTGGTCTGCTGATAGTGTGGCAGGAAGCCCACTTGTGGTCTGCTGATAGTGTCACAGCTAGCACACTTGTGGTCTGCTGATAGTGTCACAGCTAGCACACTTGTGGTCTGCTGATAGTGTCACAGCAAGCACACTTGAGGTCCACTGATAGTGTCACAGCAAGCACACTTGAGGTCTACTGATAGTGTCACAGCAAGCACACTTGAGGTCTACTGATAGTGTCACAGCAAGCACACTTGAGGTCTACTGATAGTGTCACAGCAAGCACACTTGAGGTCTACTGATAGTGTCACAGCTAGCACACTTGAGGTCTACTGATAGTGTCACAGCTAGCACATTTGAGGTCTACTGATAGTGTCACAGCTAGCACACTTGAGGTCTACTGATAGTGTTACAGCAAGCACACTTGAGGTCTACTGATAGTGTCACAGCACGCACACTTGAGGTCTACTGATAGTGTCACAGCAAGCACACTTGAGGTCTACTGATAGTGTCACAGCAAGCACACTTGAGGTCTACTGATAGTGTCACAGCAAGCACACTTGAGTTCTACTGATAGTGTCACAGCAAGCACACTTGAGGTCTACTGATAGTGTCACAACAAGCACACTTGAGGTCTACTGATAGTGTCACAGCAAGCACACTTGTGGTCTACTGATAGTGTCATAGCACGCACACTTGAGGTCTACTGATAGTGTCACAGCAAGCACACTTGAGGTCTACTGATAGTGTCACAGCAAGCACACTTGAGGTCTACTGATAGTGTCACAGCAAGCACACTTGAGGTCTACTGATAGTGTCACAGCTAGCACACTTGAGGTCTACTGATAGTGTCACAGCTAGCACACTTGAGGTCTACTGATAGTGTCACAGCAAGCACACTTGAGGTCTACTGATAGTGTCACAGCACGCACACTTGAGGTCTACTGATAGTGTCACAGCAAGCACACTTGAGGTCTACTGATAGTGTCACAGCACGCACACTTGAGGTCTACTGATAGTGTCACAGCAAGCACACATGAGGTCTACTGATAGTGTCACAGCAAGCACACTTGAGGTCTACTGATAGTGTCACAGCAAGCACACTTGAGGTCTACTGATAGTGTCACAGCTAGCACACTTGAGCTCTACTGATAGTGTCACAGCAAGCACACTTGAGGTCTACTGATAGTGTCACAGCAAGCACACTTGTGGTCTACTGATAGTGTCACAGCAAGCACACTTGAGGTTTACTGATAGTGTCACAGCAAGCACACTTGAGGTCTACTGATAGTGTCACAGCAAGCACACTTGAGGTCTACTGATAGTGTCACAGCAAGCACACTTGTGGTCTACTGATAGTGTCACAGCAAGCACACTTGAGGTTTACTGATAGTGTCACAGCAAGCACACTTGAGGTCTACTGATAGTGTCACAGCTAGCACGAAATCCTCTTAACAGTAAATATTTTAGTTCTCAAAGTCTTCTTGTGTTTCTTAGCGCAGTAGCTCGCGTATCTGTAAGTAATATAAATAACTTTACATAAAGTGAACACACAAATCGCTGTAGTTTCCTTGATGATAAAAGTATACTTTAAACTCTGGTCGTCTTTAAAAGTGAGAGAAGAACGTTAATTTATCACCACTGCTTAAATCACAGTTTGTGGTATTTTCTGTGTCAAAAGAAATGGGAACATTTCTGCTGACGTGGGTCTCAGTCTTTCGATGACCTGCTCAGTGGACTTTTTGGTCATATGACCGAGACCTTCCGCTGGGAAAAATTAAGATTACATCATTAGATGTGATGGTAGCACTTGTACCCCATATAAAACTTAAAGGATCACCTTATAGTAATAACCAAAGAAAAAAAAGTGATCACACACGCACACACACACACACACACACACACACACACACACACACACACACACACAACAAACACTTATAATATAACCTTCAACCCTTGCGATTCTCCCTCTAAAAATATCAGAAGAAAAACCATACTAATAACATTTTCCTTCCTGTGAGAGGAATTTCCATATATATTAATCCAAGTTTTACAAGATAGCTTTCAGACATTTATTAAAACTAATTACTTAAGGCTAAAAACGAAATAATATATATTACAAGGAAATGTTTAGTTCAGCTTCAATATTACCATGGCATTATTGAGCTTATTATAGACAATAACATCAATTAGAAACTAAAATAAAATGTAATTTATAGCTCAAAGAATTACACTAAGTTAAAATAAGGAAAGCAAATATACAATAATAATAATAATAATAATAATAATAATAAAAATAATAATACTGAAAAAATAATAAAAATAATAATAATAATAATAATAATAGCAAAACAAATAAAATAATTATAGTTTTCTAAACTATTATAATTATTTTACATGTTTTGTTATTATCATTATTATTATTGCTATAATAATAATAGTTATAATAGCAATAGTAATAATTTGGTTTTAGGTTAATCAGGGCGAAACGCTGAACCCGTAGGGAACATATACCGCCTGGGAAAGGGGAGCTATTCAGGGTCAGCCCGAGGTAGTGATGAATTAGCCCAGCTTCTTGGAACAAGAGCCCCTCATAGGCAGCAAGGCACTTTCCTTAAGAGGAGTAACAATAATATTAAACTAATAATAATAATAAATAATAATAATAATAATAATAATAATAATAATAATAATAATAATATTATTATTATTATTATTATTATTATTATTATTATTATTTACTTCTCAAGAAGTACATAATAATAACAGAAAAATCAATTTCTGAGTTTCGCCACTGAACACTGTGAGCTGCGTCCCTGAACACTGAGCTGCGTCACTGAACACTGTGAGCTGCGTCACTGAACACTGTGAGCTGCGCCACTGAACACTGTGAGCTGCGCCACTGAACACTGTGAGCTGCGCCAATCAGAGAAGGTAATTATTGAGCTGCGCCACCCACAAACAAAAGCGGAAAAAAATGGAAAAAGTAACTTGCCGTAATTTGAACAATCCCCCTCACCCTTCCTGCTGTCTGATAATAATCACAGCAGCTGCAACAACGCCGCGAAAATAAACAGTGCCAGCAACAACAGTAGCAACAGAAGTAGTAGCAACAACAGTAGCAACAGAAGTAGTAGCAACAACAGCAGTAGTAGCAACAACAGCAGTAGTAGCAACAGCAGCAGTAGCAGCAACAACAGTAGTAGCAACAGCAGCAGTAGTAGTAGCAACAGCAGTAGTAGTAGCTACAGCAACAGTAGTAGCAACAGCAGCAGTAGCAGCAACAACAGTAGTAGCAACAGCAGCAGTAGTAGTAGCAACAGCAGTAGTAGTAGCAACAGCAGTAGTAGTAGCAACAGCAATAGTAGTAGCAACAGCAGTAGTAGTAGCAACAGCAGGAGTAGTAGCATCAGCAGTAGTAGCAACAGCAGTAGTAGTAACAACAGTAGTACCAACAGCAGCAGTAGTAGCAACAACAGTAGTACCAACAGCAGTAGTACCAACAGCAGCAGTAGTAGCAACAACAGTAGTAGCAACAGCAGTAGTAATAGCAACAGCAGCAGTAGTATTAGCAACAACAGCAGTAGTAGTAGCAACAGTAGCAGTAGTAGCAACAACAGTATTAGCAACAGCGGCAGTAGCAGCAACAGCAGAAGTAGCAGCACCAGCAGTAGTAACAATAGCAGCAGTAGTAGCAATAACAGCAGTAATACCAACAGCAGCAGTAGTAGCAACAACAGTAGTAGCAACAACAGTAATAGCAACAGCAGTAGTAGTAGCAACAGCAGCAGTAGTAGCAACAGGAGTAGAAGTAGCAACAGCAGCAGTAGTAGCACCAGCAGTAGTAACAATAGCAGCAGTAGTAGCAACAACAGTAGTAGCAACAGTAGTAGTAGTAGCAACAGCAGCAGTAGTAGCAACAGGAGTAGTTGTAGTAGCAGCAGTAGCAAAATCAGTAGCAGCAGCAGCACTAACAACAGCAGTAGCAGCACCCCTTCCCTTCACCTCCTCCCATCGCCCCTTCTCTTCACCTCCTCCACTTACCCCTTCTCTTCAACTCCTTCCCTCACCCCTTCCCTTCACCCCCTCCCTTCACCCCCTCCCTTCACCCCTTTCCCTTTGCGGCATCCCTCAATATTACCATGGAGATGAGATTGCTTTCACACCCGTCTCAGGCCATCACCTCCTACCAAAACTTCTGACGAGTCCAGACATGTTAGAACTCGTGTGGCCTCGTCTGCCTCTCTGATTGGTCAACTAGAGCCTGGAAGGGGGAAGAGGAAGGGGAGGGGGAGTTGAGAGGGGGACGAGGATGGGAAGGAAGATGAGAGGGGAGGGGATCGAAGGGGAAGGTAGGGGGAGCCGAAAGGAAGAAGAGCCGAGGAGGAGGAGGGGTGGTGAGGGATGAGGAGACAGTGAGGGAGAGGGGAAGATGGGAAGTGGAGGGAGAAGGGGAGAGGAAGAGGGAGGGGAACTATGAAAGAGAATGGGAGAGGGAGGGGAGTGGGTGGGGAGGGGGAGACTAAGGGAAGAGGAAGAGGGAGGGGAATGATGAAAGGGAATGGGAGGGGAGGGAGAGGGGGAGAAGGGGGACGAAAAGACGAAGAGTTTTTAAAGGGGAGGCGGTGATTTAATTTGATTTATGCACGGTTTATTAAATTTCTGAATGGTTGATTCTTTTCAATTGTTGGTATTGTTTTGTTGTTAACTTCGAAAGACAAGGAGTTTGTTGAGTGTTTTGTGTGTGATGAGTTTGTTGAGTGTTTTGTGTGTGATGAGTTTGTTGAGTGTTTTGTGTGTGATGAGTTTGTTGAGTGTTTTGTGTGTGATGAGTTTGTTGTGTTTTGTGTGTGGTGAGTTTGTTTTTGCGATGTGTATGTGTATGTACTGCATATATATACATATATATATATATATAAATATATATATATATATATATATATATATATATATATATATATATATATATATATATATATATATAAGTCGTGTCCAATAGGTAAAACTGGTCAATTATCAAGAACTCATTTAAAATTAGGTCCTTTCTAAAATTTTCTCTCATACATTTAAAGATATTTTTTTTTCATTTATGTTAATATAAAAATGATTGATTTTGTACCAAAAGAACCTTAGGAAACTTACCGAACCTTATTATAACACGCGCAATTTGATTTAGCCTAATCCAACTAAATATATTTGATATAAGTTTACAGTAATTTAATAATAAACAAACACAATAAAATATTTTTTTTCCGTTAGATTCAGAACGATTTTTGCGAAACTATTGCATATACAAATTTTCGCTTGCCCTATTCGGCAAGAAGTGCGTTGCTTTTTAAACCAAAATCGCGTTTTACTTATTCGCCACGGGCCCAAGAGCTGTGAATCGACCCCTGCAACCACAAATAGGTAAGTACACACACACACACAGGATCCATACATAGCTTTAAGATGTTTGCGATTGCATTGTATTCCATCATATATATATATATATATATATATATATATATATATATATATATATATATATATATATATATATATATATATATATACATCATATATATATATACGTATATATATATATATATATATATATATATATATATATATATATATATATATATATGATCGCAAACATCTTAAAGCTATGTATGGATCCTGTGTGTGTGTGTGTGTACTTACCTATTTGTGGTTGCAGGGTCGATTCACAGCTCCTGGCCCCGCCTCTTCGCTGGTCCCTACTAGGTCCACTCTCTCCCTGCCCCATGAGCTTTATCGTATGGATTCTGCCTCCACTACATCACTCTCCAGATTGTTCCACTTCCTGACAACTATAGCTGAAGAAATACTTCCTAACATCCCTGTGACTCATCTGAGTTTTCAACTTCCAGTTGTGACCCCTTGTTGCTGTGTCCCATCTCTGAAACATCCAGTCAATATCCACCTTCTCAATTCCTCTAAGTATTTTATACGTTGTTATCATGTCCCCCCCCTCTCTCCTGTCCTCTTATGTCGTCAGGTAAATTTCCATTAACCTTTCCTTGTAGGACATACCCCTTAGATCCGGGACTAGTCTTGTTGCAAACCTGTGCTGCATATTGAAATATGGGCCTGACGTACACGGTGTACAGATTCTTGAACGATTGCTTTCTAAGGATGATGATGATGATGATGATGATGTGTGTGTGTGTGTGTGTGTGTGTGTCCACTTATTTACACACACCTGTTTGTGGTTGCAGGAGTTGATTCCCAGATCCTTGCACTACCTCTTAACTTGCCACTCTCCACATTCACTCCCACTTAGTCTCGTGACCTCGTTCGTACCTCCTATTAAAACTACTTCTGGAGCTTGTCTCCACCACTTCCTCACCAAGATCATTCCACTTTCCGACTCTAAGACTGAGGAAATACTTCTTAAAATCCTTGTGGCTCACCTGCTCCTTCTTTAACTTCCAACGGTGTCCCCGAGTTTCCGTTTCTCGCCTTTCAAAACAGCCTATTCCTGTCTAACCTTATTAATTTCCCTGAGTATTTTGTGAGTTGCTATCATGTCCCTCATGGCTTTTCTGTTCTCTAATGTCGTTAGTCCCAATTCCTTTAGCCTCTCCTCGTAGCCAATGCTCCTTAGCTCAGAAACAAGCCTTGTTGCATTCTTCTGCACTTTCTCCAGGTTTCTATCATGATGTTTCAGGTGTGGGTTCCATAATGGAGCTTCATACACCAGGATGGACCTAACGTAGGTTCTATAAATGGGCCGGAATGATTTTTTGTTGAGATTTTGAAGGCTACTCTTAGATTTGTCAGACGAACATTGGCTGCAAAGGTTTTTCGGCTGATGTGAGCCTCTGATGTTACACTGGGCCCTTAGCCTATACCCCGTTTCCGGTCTTCTTGCTTATTCCTCAATCTTCATAACCTTTCATTTACTGGGGTTGAATTCAAACAACTACTTATATGACCACTCTTGAAATTTCTTCAGATCCTTTGTGGAGCATTTCTTTGTCCTTATCTGTTTTTATTCTCCTTATTAATTTTATATCATCAAAAAACAGGGATATACCTGAATCAATCCCATCTGGAACGTCATTCACACAAACCAGAAACAGTACTGATCCTTGCGGAACCCTGCCAGTTACTCTACTCCATTCTGAAGTCCGTACGACCCAAGTAGTCTGAAAGGATAGCAGAGGCATGAGTGGTTTTAAGGTTAGGGAACAGCTTGTTAGAAATTACGATCACTCTATGCTTCCCTGCTCCATACTCTTTGATCCATCGGAGTACGTCCCATGTTATTCCCGTCTGAATCTCTTTTTTTTTTTTTTTTTTGGTATGTGTATGTGCGGGCGCGCGGGACGGGCTTCTGGTCCTGGATTAGCTAAAGCTGTATTCATTTTGGACGGGAATATGAGTTAGAGCTTCGAGGAGAAAGAGTTCAGAAGCGTTTGTTCTAAAGTTGCCTAACATTTTTGGGTATTGGTGCAGGTTATATTACTCTGGGGGAGGGTAGGTGACGGAGGGTGTTGGTAGGTGGATAAGACGATGCCGGTAGGAAGGGAGGTTAAACAGGAAGACGAGTGGATGAGTAAGGGTTAAAAAGTGGGGGGGGAGTGATGTAAATATGACTTGCAAGGGATTTTACATAATGAGATATTGAAGTGTAATACTTAACCCATTGTTGTCTGTGTGCCCACCGAAAGGTACTCACGGCATGTAACCTTTTGTCTACTTCCCATTGGATGGGCATATCTACATACGTAATACGTGATTCATTGTAAATTTTTGTTTTGACGAAATATTAATATGACAACTGTTCCATTATAACGTTAATAAATTTCTTAGTCTTGCAAAACAATTCATTACTAATGTAATAATTCAGCAGAACTCTGAGGCTCAGTTCCTGGCTGCATTATGTTCCTCCGTAGTATTTACACTGCTACCCACAAGACAAGCCATGACGAGTAAAATGAAGCTATAAAATCAAATGCAAGACGAGGCTAAAATTTGTTTAGGGATATATGAATTTTATGATGGAAATAGTTTTGGTAATAGTGAAAATGTTCTTTTGTATAGGGTGCTTTGGTTCGTGGAAAGTTACATTTTGTTAGAATGAAGTTGCCTTCTGCAGAGGAGCAAGACTGCTTGTGTAAAGACATACAAAATCTAGCAGCATTTAGACTAAAATATTACATGTAACTGAATGCTTTTTTTATTGACAACAACTTTTCTCAATGGCAGAATTAATTATTTGTAAAGGTAAAGTTAGCGTTTGTTAAAGTAGATGGAATTTTATAATATAGTTTTATAATATAACATTAGAGACAAAAACATTTCAATTTAGATTAGGATAGTTCTTGCTAGGGTAAAAGGTAGATGCTCTTACTAGAGTAAAAGGTAGATGCTCTTGCTAGGGTAAAATGTAGATGCTCTTGCTAGGGTAAGATTTAGATGCTCTTTCTAGGGTAAAAGGTAGATGTATGTGTGTGTGTGTGTGTGTTTCAAGTCTTCATCTCTGCACTAAAGTATAATCAGTCAGCCTTTTAGAGTGTAATCACGTCGCACACGGAAAATTTAAGTGAAAATGAGATTTTTTTCAACATCTTGTATACCTGCGTCTCCAGACCACATCTTTCAGGCCCCACCACTCTTCATTAGGCAAAGCTAAAATTACAGGAGGAAACAAGATAAAACAAAAACAAAAAACGTATATGGAAAGGAAAGCAGTAAATGAAGCTCCAGGTGATAAGACGTTTTGATTACTAAAGAATATATACACCAACAACTTAAAACTCCACCGCCACACTGGAGACTTACTAGAATCTTAATTTGGAGACCAGAACATTTTAATTATACTTTTAAATAATAAAATTCGACAAAGATCGAAAAATTCTTGCGTGATTTCCATTTCCCTAATATTAGCGGGAAAACCCGGGACGAAAATTATCATGTATGTTAAGAAAAATTGTATTGGTTTGTTCAAGACAACTATAAAGTGCCATGGTAATAGTGTAACTGTAAACTGCATCTTGTATTAATGTATTATATATATTATATATATTATATAATTTTTACGGGAGAGAGTGGACTAAGTAGCGATCAGCGAAGAGGCGGGAGCTGTGACTCGATCCCCTGCAACCACATATAGGTGAATACACACACACTTTCAGTGTAGTTGATGAATCAGCTTTGATTTCACGTGTTTACAAACATGCTATAGATACCATAATCCGGTGGACTAAACCCCCGTTGCAGGCCTCCCAGGACCTACATCACGACTATTGATCCTCTCTCCTAATCCCATTACAAGCCAACACCGAGAATCCAAATCCTCTCCTGAGAAAATCTTTGACGCTCGGTTTAATATGTATGTAAATGCAGGAGGCGCCGCCCTAAAACTTGTACTAACAAGTTCATCACTTGGAGGTGAATTACTGCCCCCAACAACTTGCTGGGTCAACCACTGCCTTAGAATCTCCCACCGTCCCGCTACCTCTTGCTAATTAGATTTTGATTTAGCTATTATACATTTTCATTCAATAGCTAAAAAGCATTTTGAAATCGACGACAATTATAAAGATACTTTCTTTTGTTTGGTTTCTTCCTTTAACATGGAAAGTAGCTGTGATAATTTTGTTCATAGTTAGAGTTTTAAGAATATAATACCTTAGGATACCTTAAGATGTTAAACGCTAGATTTCATAGTTATATTCATTCGGGAAGTACTAAACCTAAGTCATACAGTGCTTGCAGAATGGCAAGCAATCACTTTTAACCTAAGGGAAGCTCCAGTTCCTTGGATCAAGAGCACTTCACCAGCATCTAGACACCAAGCTCTGACATCATGCAAACATAAAGAGTGTTTTTTTTCTACAATGATCACAGTTCTTGTTTGTGGCTCTGAAACATCTCTGACACTTACGAATTTTTTTTTTTTTTTTGCTTATTTACAAAACCTCTTTGTAAACATAACTCAATAAAATATATATTTTATTAATACCTGGCATTCCACACTTACATCCTCGACAACATATCTGCTTGCGAAATAAAGCCTACCTATTATTTTATACCTCTACGCATCTCTCCCCTCCAGCTGCATGCCCACTACTACTGCTCACGTCTCACCTCCCACTCATTCTCTGTCAACACTGTATTTAAAAGCATTTAAAAGTCCAGTCAAGTGCCTAAATTACGAATTACATCAACATTAATTAAATAGTTATGAAGGTCATTTGGCAATGTAAATAATGATAATAATAATAATAGTATTGATAATATAAATTCTATTACTTGTTGCATTTACACTCGTAAATAAACTTAATGTAGTTTTATATCAATATGAAGCTACTATACCCATTCACTTAGCACTGATACTCATCCTTCTCAATATTCACATTAAATACCCTATATATATATATATATATATATATATATATATATATATATATATATATATATATATATATATATATATATATAGGGTATATGTGTGTGTGTGTGTGTGTGTGTGTTATTTAGTTGTTTCAAATACTGTACTGTCTTAGACTAGCACATTTTCTTTAATTTTAATCGGGTGTGTTTCCGTGCATGGCTGTCTCTCCCAAGTCGTAACCCTGCATCATGAATTTACAAGATCGTGAAAAAATTAATAAGAAAATACTCTCCAAAAATGAAACTAGTTGGTAGATGCTTGTTAAGAATCGCTGAAGATTCTTCATTAGCGCCATGGACATAAAACAGGAAATGTAAGGATGACACCTAGCAAGAGCATCTACCTTTAACCTAGAAAGAGTATCTATCTTTGACCTAGTAAAAGCCTCCTTTACATTTAACCTAGTAAGAGAATCGAGCTCTGACCTAGTAAAAGCATCATCTGCCTTTAACGTAGCAAGAGAATCTACGTACTTCTAATCAAGCAAAATCATCATATATCTTTAACCTAATAAAAGCATCATTTTTAACCTAGTAAGAGCATCCACCTTTAACCTAGCAAGAACATCTACTTTTAACCTAGCAAGAGCATTATCTACCTGTAACATAGCAAAATCATCATCTACCTTTAACCTAGCAAGAACATCTACCTTTAACCTCAGGCCGAAACCGGAGACTCTGTAGCTCCAATTCCTTGGATGAAAAGCTCTTCACCATCATCAAGACACTTCCGCCCCTTGACAGTAACACCACTTCAGAGATGGTTTATTGGTTGGTCAACTAGGTTTTAAAAACCCCATGGACTACACAGAGGGGTGAGTAAGACGGGTGTCACCCACTTCACCT
Source organism: Cherax destructor (assembly GCA_009830355.1). NCBI lineage: Eukaryota > Metazoa > Arthropoda > Malacostraca > Decapoda > Parastacidae > Cherax > Cherax destructor. The sequence continues at coordinate 167,769 of WNWK01000206.1, read as the reverse complement.
CTCTGGGTCACCTCGTCAACACACACACACACACACACACACAATCAATGGTAATGTTGTATGCAAAAAATACTAGAACGCATAATGCCACAGGCAATACTCATTTTTTTTGCACGTTATTATTTTCACAGCACTGTGATCAAGTCATCGTGTATAGTTGTCGATTATTATTATTATTATTATTATCATTATTACTATTTATATTATTATTGTTATTGTTATTATTATTATTATTTATATTATTATTATTATTATTATTATTATTATTATTATTATTATTATTACACAAAAGAGGTGAAGTATCGTCACAGAACCAACTACTGTTATATCAAATACTACTAAATGCTTATTAATGCATTACTATTAATATTATTATTATTATATTACTACTGCTTCTACTACTCGTAGAGGCTATACAGCGCCTGGGAAGGGAAGGCAATCAGATACGATCCAAGGAAGGGAAGGCAACCAGATATGATCCAATGAAGGGAAGGCAATCAGATATGATCCAATGAAGGGAAGGCAATCAGATACGATCCAAGGAAAGGAAGGGTAGACCCAAGTCCTTTGAACAAGAGCCCTTTCATCGCCATGAAGGCATCCCCCATGAAGGGTGTTCAGTAATTAGCTATGGTAAGGAGACATTCAAGGTACAACTTGAGATAGGGAGCAGTGGCCTCAGAATATGTTCTGACTGTCTGCGCTTAAACATAGGGAGTCGTCTACTGTCCGCGCTCAGACATAGGGAGTCTTGTCTACTGTCTGCACTTCGACACAGGGAGTCTTGTTTATTGTCTCCACTTAGACATAGAAAGGCTAGTCTAATGTATCCACTTAGACATGGAGAGGCCTGTCTATTGTCTCCATTTAGAAGCTGTCTAATGTCTCCACTTAGACATGGAGAGACCTGATGAAAATCAGACATGTGCAATATCTGGGTATCTTTATTGTAGACGTTTCGCCATCCAGTGGCTTTATCATGGAGAGACCTGTCTAATGTCTTCACTTAGACATAGGAAGAGCTGTCTAATGTTTCTAAGACAGGAAACTGAAGTCTGAGCTACGCCTGCGCAGACTGTTGCTTATACCTGTCACTTCAGGATAAGGAGTATACCCCTGATGCTGCTGAAACTCTTGATCCAACCAACTACAGTTAACCTCCTCTTCCTCCGGTCAGATAAAATTACCTCCCGTGCCCCTTGCTCTGCATGACCCTTACGGATTCAGAGCTTCCTCATGAGCACAATGATGACCACAATAATAATAATAATAATATGTGTGTCTGTATTACTGCCACATTCATAACTTATTTTATGTTTATATAATGTCGAGCCCCAACACGTCCTCAACACGTCCTCATATAAAGCTACACGTGTGTCATTCCTATGTGTAAAAGTTTAAGTCATGTGTGCATTTGTGTTATATGTAGTCTCCTCTTTATCCATCTGAAGCCTCCTTCCTCTTTACAACTGAAGCCGCCTTCCTCCTTAGATCTGAAGCCTCCTTCCTCTTTACATCAGAAGCCTCCTTCCACCTTAGATCTGAAGCCTCCCCAGTGTATTTATTCTTCTCCGAATCCTGTATCTTTCTTCTCTTGCATCTTTATTCTTCTTCCAATTACATCCTTAGTTTTATCCCTCTTCCTGCAACATCGTCCTCCACTTGCATTCCTTTTCTCCCTTCCGCATTTTACTCCCTCCTCCTCCTGCATCCTTCTCTCTCCTGGATCTTTCTTCTCTTGCATACCTCTCTTCGATTGTGCATTCTTTTTCCTCCCTCTTTCTGCATCCTTTTCCCTCCTTCTGTATCCTCCTCCTCCTCCTCTTGCATCCTTCTCGTCCTCCCTCCGCCATTTTACATCCAGATGGGCACTGCAAGCTGGGATCTTATTGGCTCCCTGGGACCAATGGCATGAGAGCTTGCAATCAATGAGTTAAAGGTGTTTTCCTTGGGCTGGGTGGCTGGCCTGCCTGCCTGACTCTCTCTTAAGACGAATGTTGATGGGTACGACACGCGCCCAAGCAACACCTACACCTTTCTCACACACACACACACACAATATATATATATATATATACATGCGCACATTAGGTATCTACCTGGAGAGTGTTCCGAGGGTCAACGCCCCCGCGGCCTGGTTCATGACCAGGCCTCCAGGATCAAGGTCTGATCAACCAGGCTGTTACTACTGGCAGAAACGCAGTCCAACGTACGAATAACAGTCTGGATGATCAGGAACTAACTTTAGGATCTTATCAAGTTACCTCTCGAAGACAACAAGGGGTCAAATCCCCCTTAAGTATGATGGGAGGCTGTTGAACAATCTTGGGCCACTTACATTTATTGTGTTTTCACTCAGTATACTCATGACGCCCCTGGTTTTCATTGGGGGGGGGAGTATGTTGCACCATCTGCCGAGACTTGCTTTCGTGGGGAGTGATTTTTGCGCAGATTAAGAATGAATCCCTCTAGTCTAGGACCTTCCAGGTGTAAATTATGATGTATCTCTCTCGCCTGCGTTCAAAGGAATACAGGTCAAGGGACTTCTAACGTTCCCAGTAATTAAGTGATTGACTGAACATATACGTGCAGTGAACGTTCTCTGCACACCTGTATTTTCGGGTGCCTTAAAAAGGGCTGTTAATGTACAGCAGTATTCGAGTCTAGAGAGAACAAGTAACTTAAAGATGACTGTCATTGGCTTGGCACCTCTTGTTTTGAAAGTTCTCATTATCCATCCTATCATTTTTCCCGCAGTTGTGATAACGCTGCTGTGATCTTTGAATGTGAAATCCTCTGACATTATAACTCCTCAGTCCTTCACGTTAGTTTTTTGCTCTACTGAGTGGTTAGAATTAGTTTTGTACTCTTTTCTAGTTTCTATTCCCTCAAGTTTTCCATAACGGAGTAACTGAAATTTTTCCTCATTGAACATCTGGTTGCTTTCTCCGGCCCACTTGATGTATTCATAAATATCGGTTTGGAGATTTACAGTGCCCTCAATGGATGTCACTCTCATGCAATTATAGTATCGTCTGCAAAGGATGATATGGTGCTATAATTTACGTCTATGTCTATGTAAAATATGAGGATACGGAAAACGATTGCAATGAGTACTGTACCTCCAGGAAGAGAACTGCCTCTGATTTAACTCTGTCTACCTACACTCTTTGCATTCTATTTGTTAGAAAGTTAAAAATCCATCTGCCTAGTTTTCCACTTATTTCCAGCTTATCGAAGACTCCTGCAAAGTCTGTGTATACTACGTCTGCATTGTGTGTCCGCGTTGCATCCAGAATTATGACAGAGTGATCTAGAAGTTGCAAGAGACAGGAGCGACCAGTTCTAAATCTATGCTACTCTGAGTTGTGCAATTGCTGGGAATCCAAGTGGTTAGCGATCTTGCTACTTATTATACATTCATACACACACACACACACACACACACACACACACACATATATATATATATATATATATATATATGATTTTAACCTGGAGTGTTTAATTTGTATAATTATTACAAAATCTAAGCATCGAATATAAGTGAAAAAGTCCTCAGAAAGTCAGATTTATTTTTCCTGTCCATATTGTTAATATCTTTCACTGGGTTTTATGTGGGGAAGTTATGGAGATTAAATCACGCTGAATTTACGAGAGTAAACTTTGTATAGATTTACGAGTAGTTCTGACTAACGTGTTATTTACCAGCACTTATGGTCACCTCAGGGATTAATGTGAACAAAAGTAGTTCAACTGTTAGGAATAATTTAACTAGGTGGATACAGTTTAGTGGACGGAGGATGGAGCCTTCACCGGTCCTTGAGCCGAAGAACTTAAGAACTCACAATTTAATGCCTGGATACAAATATGAAAAAAACACTACGGTGAGTAAATAATAACAGGAAAACCTGAGCGCTTTCAGGTTCTTACATATGACATGTGCTCATACATACAGTATGTGCGTACACATATATGCTCACACAGAGTACGTGCTTACACATGCTATGTGGTCACACACACACAACTGGAAGCTGAAGACTCACGAGTCACAGGGATGTTAGGAAGTTTTTCTTGAGCCAGAGAGTTGTCAGGAAGTGGACCAATCTGGAGAGTGATGTACTATAATGTGTTCGATGGACCAGAGATGTTGGTATGTGAGGAGAACATTGTTGGAGAGGTAGTGAAGGATGGGAGGCCTTTGTTCTCCCTAGCCAGTATACCTGGAGAGGGTTTCGGGGTCAACGCCCCCGTGGCCCGGTCTGTGATCAGGCCTCGTACTTACTCTCTTGGCACCCTTTGACAGGGAGTGCCATGATGCCGGTTAAGGGCTCTTGATCCAAGGCACTACAGCTACCATACCCTTCCTTGGGTTAAATCTGATTATCTCCCGTTCCCCAGACGCCTTGATGGAGGGGAAAAGAGAATGAGAGTGAGAGGGAAATGAGAGGAAAATCAGGCTCAAGAGGGGGAGGGGGATCATTAATGTGGGTGGACCTACACAAGATCATCTCATTCAACATAATTTTTACGAAAATTAAAAAAATATATATATGTCATTTTTTCTATGCAAGAAATCTAGAAAAAAAACATTAATTTTAATTTATTTTAAATATCTGATATCAGGATATTTACCTCAAAAAAAAAGGTAGCAATATATTTGAACCTCTTTAACACGAAGCATTTCTGTTTCACTTAGCGCGATATTTCTCACCTTCCTCATGCGATATAGTTCAGTCTCCCTTAACGCGATACATTTTAATCTCCATGCGACATATGTCAAGATATATTTTAATCTCCATACAACATTTTACAACCCCAGCGATATATGTTGATTTCCCTTACGCAATATATTTCCATTATTTAAAGCAACACATTTCAACATCTCTCAACACAATGTATTGCAACCTCTGTTAAGGCGATATTTTTATCAACCAACTTAAGGAATAATGTTCAAATTCGGATATACGACATATTTCAACAGTCTCAAGGCGATACAATACATCACCTTTCCTCTTTCAATGCGATATATTTCACTCATTTATGTGTGTGTGTGTGTGTGTGTGTGTGTGTACTAACCTATATGTGGATGCAGGGGTCAGGTCATAGCTCCTGGCCCCGCCTCTTCACTGGTCGATACTAATTCACTCTCTCTCTCTGCTCCATGAGCTTTATCATAGCTCTTCTTAAGCTAATACTTGTGGCTATGTGTGTGTGTGTGTGTGTGTGTGTGTGTGTGTGTGTTGTTAGGTTTCCATTTTGTCCTAGGCCATGTCGATTGACACTAGCCTGTTGTATGTATGTGTGCGTGTGTGTGTGTGTAGAAACACTTGGAAATGTTTCCGCCCCGTCGGGAATAGAACCGCCCTCCGTGCGTGAGCAGAGCTTTACCCCAGACACCGGGCTGTGTATGTGTGTGTGTGTGTGTGTGTGTGTGTGTTGTGTGTGTGTGTGTGTGTGTACTCACCTAATTGTGGTTGCAGGGGTCGAGACTCAGCTCCTGGCCCCGCCTCTTCGCTGTCCGCTACTGGGTCTCTGATCTCCCTGCCCCATGAGCTTTATCATACCTCGTCTTAAAACTATGTATGGTTCCTGCCTCCACTATATCTTTCTCTAGACTATTCCACTTCCTGACTACTCTGTGGCTGAAGAAATGCTTCCTAACATCCCTTTGACTCATCTGAGTCTTCAGCTTCCAGTTGTGTCCCCTTGTTTCTGTGTTCCCTCTCTGGAACATCCTGTCACTGTGTGTGTGTGTGTGGGTGGGTGGGTTTGGGTGGGTGTGTGTGTGTGTGTGTGTGTGTGTGTGTGGGTGGGTGGGTGGTGGTTGGTTCATCCCCAGGCGATACAGTTGAATATACTTTATATACAGGTTTTAGGCGGACGATATGATTCATCAATCACACTTAACAAATGTGATTTATCTATCAAATCACAAATCATTTGATATTCCTTTAATGGGTATGTTGAACAAGCATGTTGCGGGAACCACAGCATGCCCTGAATCACACCCATCATCTACCTGATCTCTCTCTCTCTCTCTCTCTCTCTCTCTCTCTCTCTCTCTCTCTCTCTCTCTCTCTCTCTCTCTCTTCTGTACCCTTTAAGATTAATCAAATTATTTACCTTAAGAAGTGACATGATTGTCAGTTAAGTGACCTGAAAGACAATAATAAATTTAGATTAGGATAAACTAAATAGCCTAGGTTATGTTAGAACAGATTAGGATAGGTTACATTAGGTTAAATAAAGTTAGGATAGGTTAGATGAAGTTACGACTCACTAGATTAGCTTAGGAGAGGTGAGATTAGTCCACAGAAAGTTCGGTTAAGTTAGGTTAGATCAGGATTAGACCAGAGAAAGTTGGGTTAAGTTACATTATACCAGAGAGAGTTAGGTTAGATTAGACAAGAGAGAGTTACGTTAAGTTAGTTTCATAGAATTATTGTTATATTCACAAGAAGCTCTAAACCCGTAGAAGGGTAATATAACGCCCCACTCTCTTCCACAACACAAGGCTTCCACCTCTCCCCATCATCACCATTCCCCTCCATTGCTCCAACCCTATCCATCCCCCTCCCCAATCCCAACCTCATCTATTCTCCCCCGTGTCCAACTCCCACCATCTTTTCAACCCATTATTCCATCCCCATCCAGTTTTTCCACAGCATTCCCACCTTAAGTTTCACAACCCCATTCGTACCGTCCCCAACCCTCCTCATTCCGACAATATTACTCCCCACTTTCCCCAACAACCCTCTCCCACGCCAAAAAAAAACCTACCCAAATCTTTCCCCCCTTGCACTTAATCCCCTCCTCGACCCTCACCTCTCCGTATCTCCCCTCCTCGACCCTCACCTCTCCATATTTAAACTCCTCGGCCCTCACCTCTCCATATCTCCCATCCAACATTACAAAGCTTATCTTCCCCTGCCCCACCCCTTCCCCTAAAAGCCCCTCCCTCCATCTCTCCCTAACCAGCCCCTCCCTTCCCCTTCCCCTAACCACCCACCTACCTCCCCCTCCCCAAAACCAGCCTCCTCCCTCCCCCCAAGAGCCAATAAACAATGTAAAAGTCTGGTCGAGAGTTCCCCAAAACACAGCATATTTTCCCTGAGCTCTTTGATGTCAATATTAAATTTAGGGCGGCAGTGTTTGAAGCCTTTCTTCTGCTTAGCCCAGGCCATTATTTGTGTATTGTCGTTAAGGTGTGGCAAGGAGAGGCCCACAGTAATGGAATTTGTGTCAGCCACTCTGCTGGGCGCGGCGGCCACCATCATGCTACGCTAGATAAAATACATTGAATCTTGAGAGGCTTTTGCGAGCGTGTGTGTGTGTGTGTGTGTGTGTGTGTGTGTGTGTGTGTGTGTGTGTGCGTGGGAGTGGGAGTTATCCAGTATTCTTCGAAGAAACTTAATGAAACAAAGGGAAATACTGAGAGGAAAAAAAACACAAATTTATCGTAAACATAAAAGTACTAAATGACTGAAATGAAGAATAAAGAAGCGTCAACATACAGAGAACAAGAAAGTGAAAGGAAGAAGTAAGAGACAACACACACAGTAATACGAGCTACATATATGAAGTACAAGGTAAGTGCACAGATGGAAAAAACAAATAACATATTACAAACACTAAAGAAACACACACAACGCAATTACTTCATTTTATCAAAACAACGAGAGAGAGAGAGAGAGAGAGAGAGAGAGAGAGAAGAGAGAGAGAGAGAGAGAGAGAGAGAGAGAGAGAGAGAGAGAGAGAGAGACAGACAGAAAGAGAGAGAGAGAGGGAGGGAGTGTCACACCTGGTCCTCACAATTACATTTGGTCATCAACCTTGTCGAGTGAAATTATATTAGGCCCGGCATAAGTGACGTCAAGCGAATTAAAAAGAGTGCAGAAGTGACAATAATCCTGGACTCTACTTGCTGGGATTATAAGTCCTTGTTAATTACCACTCCTGATGCTTTATTACCCATTAACACTAATTAACATTATCGGCTCGACCCAAAGGGCTAAACTTTATTTCCGATTGTTTTCCTTAAGCTAATTTATATTTTTGGAGGTGACCAATTGAATATATATATATATATATATATATATATATATATATATATATATATATATATACAACGACCACAGGAGGAGTTGAATGATAGCTCAAGGCCTTTCGTGTTGTAATCAACACATTATCAAGAGCTTGCAATGTTGCATAAAAGGGTAGGAGGTCCAAGCAAATACGTATATATATATAAAAATTTTTTTATTATATATATATATATATATATATATATATATATATATATATATATATATATATATATATATATATATATACATATACATATTATTGTAAACACGAACGAGTGGTATTGAATTCATAACAACACTGCGACTAGCCGAGGATTCGAACCCATGTCGTTTTACACACACATTTACAGAACAGATTAACAAAAATGCTCCATTTACAATAAAGTAAAAAACTAGTGTGTGAACAATACAGAGATAGTTAATTTTAATTTTTTCAAGGAGTGGACCGGCAAGCCAGCGGAAGGCCTCGGTCAGATGACCAAAACCTCCAGTGGCGGGTCATCATAATACTAAGACCTGCGTCAGAAAACACTTGTCCCGTTTCCTGACTAATCTAACCTAACTGTAGAGATGTGATGGAGGTGATCAGCTGAGGCGTCTTTCTCACAATATACAAGGATTCGGAGATGAAATGAGGTCAAGTCCATGGTGTTGATGTGAGAACTGTGGAGTCTCCAGTACAAACAAGCGTGTCTGTCTCTTGCTCAGCAGATAGAGGATCAAGCCCCACCACGTCTTGCACTGAATGACCCACATGGGCTAAGCGTTTAGCATGAATTATTTATATTTTCCAGAGTTAAAAGAGGGGTAGTTACGTGACTTATCTCTGATTACAGAATAAGGGGATTTAGAGGGGGAAAGGCCAGTAGGGTAATATTTACCCATATATTCTGAGTTTCGTCAGGTATTATGTATCATTCATTAGACCTCGAACATTTAAACAAACTAGATGAATTTATATTGCTGCGTTATCCGAGAAAGGTATCCCCGTATTGCATAACCCCAGCCTCCTCTACCTCCATTCACTCGATAGGAAATTTGCAGAGTACGACATATGTTTATGATCCCAAATACCGAGTGACCCAGTAGTTTGTGACACAGTAGTGTGTGACCCAGTAGTGTATAACCCAGGTACTGTGTGACCACACTATTGTGTTACCCAGGTAACACCCTAGGTGTGACCCTAAGTGTTTATAACCCAGGTGAAAAGGATTACCTGACCTAAAAGATATGTTGGCGGGTCAACGCTCCATCAATCCTGTCCCAGACTAAGCCTCCTGGGTGAATCAAGACCTGATCAACCAGGCTGTTACTGCTGGGCGGACTACGTGCGCCCAGCAGTACGAACCAAAGTCCAATTAATCATTAACTGATTTTAGAACTTGTTAAGATTCCTCACAGTACTATCACCAAATTTTAAGTTTTGGGTCATGAAGGTTGACAGCATGTACACAGCTGACGCGAACACAATCATTGTGAGGAATTAAAACGGTGGACTGTAGGAGTCTCTCTCACACACACAATTAGGTGAGTACACACACACACACACACACACACACACACACACACACACACACACACACATACACACACACACATAGTCCCTAACAAATGAAAATATAAAGTGGACCTTAACAAAAAAACACAATGTTAGCTTTTGGTCTATGTAAATTACTCGAAGCGGACGATGCATTCTTGAGGAAAAATTTTCCACTTTGCTTCGTCCACTTGCAATGGACTTTTGGTTGCTCCTTCAAAGCAAACGAATGAACCTCTCACTAAAAAATTCACTTCTGCCACCCACCACCCTTAGAGAGACCTCTTAGATAATCGTCTTTAAGAACCATCTCTGAAAAGGTGCTCAAGACGTAAACACTTGAGCTGCCTGCCCGTGGCGGTGAAAATCAGTGCCGGGAGGGAGAAAATCCCCTCTGACTGCGGCATCTGGGCATCTCATCTCCTAAGGATGCTGCAGCGCCACCTGCTGCCGGCCCACCCGCCCGTCCGTACCTTCGCACGCCCGCACACCCGCCCGCCCGCACGAAACCATTCACGACAGAACGCATATACGCGAGCAGGAAGGTACTAAGGCATGTATGCTCGCCCTCGTGTCTCTGTTATATCCCCTTGATATATCGGGGAAATCAGAACAATTATATAGGTGTACATAACTTGACTTCAGTCATGCAGGTGTCAACTTTTCAACAGTTGGGAAGAGTGATCTCTATGTTACTCAATATTACCCCCACCCATTGTGTTGAAACACATGAAGTATTCTCATTCTCGTGTCCTAACAGAAGGAACATTCCCACCTCCGTGTCCTAACATCCTGTATCTCCCTACATTCTCATACTTAGACTACAAACTGACCGCCTGAGAGACTTCATGACCTCATACATCCTCTGAGAGCGAAGTGTATGAAGTCAAGGCTTCACGGTGCTTAGCAGATCCTTCACACCCACTATTATCTCTCTCTCTCTCTCTCTCACTCTCTCTCTCTCTCTCTCTCTCTCTCTATCTCTAATATAGTTACTTTCATAAATGAAAAGCAATAACTAACGTCTTGATTACTTCCGGAGTGATTTCTGAGAGAGAGAGAGAGAGAGCCTTATGTAGGTAACAGATCTTAATTTGTAAATAATGTTATGAAGAAAGGCAGAGGATGCAAGGAGAGTAATTAAAAGATAGACATTTAGATAGATAAATTAGAGGACTCTGGGGGTAGGAAGATGGGGCGAAGATTACAAACTTTCTCTTCTGGTTAATTTCCTAATGGTGGAGATTGCTCAAGGTTGCTGCTCCCCGGCTTATCACTGTAAGATCAAATTACGGTAGGTGACTGCCTAATTGAAGCTTGTGATTGAAAGTTTTTTTTAATCTCTCTCTCTCTCTCTTTCTCTCTTTTCTATTTGTATTTTGTATAACAATAAAAAGGCTTTCAAATTAACTGACGTAGGTAACAGCTCTTAGCTTGTAAATAACGTTAGGTACCTTAACCTAACCTTGAAAAATCTTGTTAAAAGAGAGAGAGAGAGAGAGAGAGAGAGAGAGAGAGAGAGAAAGAGAGAGAGAGAGTTAGTGGTGACATCACCCTCTTCCCCCTCGGGCAAGTGCAAGGCATACACAAACAGGAAGACCTGGCCAGCGGGACACAAACCCGACACCTCCCACGGGCTCACCTGCTCCTCCCTACTACTCTCACTCTGGCCTCAAGGGAGGAAGGAGGGGGAGAGAGAAAAGGATGGGGAAGGAGAGAAGGAAGGATGGAGAAAACCCACACCTGAAACTCACTGAGAGGAAGGGAAGGAATGAAGACAAATTTAGGAGAGATATGATGAGGAAGAGGTTAAGAAGGAAGTAGCTGAAGAAATAAAGGGAGAAAATTGGGATAGGGAAATAAGAGAGAGCAAGGCGAGAAACGTGAGAGAAGGAGAGACGAGTCAGAGGAGAGAGAGAAGTAGTAGAGGAAGCAGAAAAAAGTGGAAGAGAGTAAGGAGAAAGAAGTGGGTGAGTCGAAGGAAAGAGAAATGGAAGCATGAGACAGCAATTGGAAAGAAAAATAAGAGAAGCGAAAGAGCTAACTAGCTAAAAATTAATGTGTGATACACAGAAGAAAATATACAGTTTGATCAATGTGTTGACTGATGGTCCAGTTTTACAACTTACTTTTAAAATCGAGTAACTTGTATTGACTAATAACATCAACATAATATATGCACATTGTGTCTTTATTAGCAACGTTCCACATTCTAATGATGTGCACTTGATAAGTTTACTAAGTCACTTTCATTATATATTGAATTATACTGTAAAAGTAGTCAAATTATTGCTGTTTATTAAATAATTAAGCTGAAACAAAATCTAATTTTTACTGCGTATTGAATTATAAGATTTTTTTTCCGGATTTTTAACCCGGGGAAGGATTTGTGGGATACTCCAAATGGAAAGGGGAAAGGGATACCTTCAACGTATCTAAAATTTTAGAGCTTGCATATTAAGGAGTTTACACCTGAACTCAATAACAATACGTTCGTAGTTGGATTGGTTACACTGAAATAGTTGTGTCTTCCCTGTGTAGGTTGTCTCATTTTGTTAACCTTGAATGGTCCGTCCATTGAGTACCTGTGTCAGTTTCTGCGCGATCTTGCTTGAGGTAACAAGGTCTTCTGGTACGTTTTTAGCCTTTATATTTCAAACGATCTTAGTATTCTATACTCTTCACAATATTGCCCTTCGTCATGTTCAACAAAAGCGTGATTTTTGTTCACATATCCTTATGATGATGATGATGATGATGATGATGATGATGATGATGATGATGATGATGATGATGATGATGACTTTCATCAAGACAATCTCGAGATTTTTTTACCAGAGAAGATAATAAACGTACTTCGGGTAAAAATAATTTGCCTGGTAAAAATGCTAAAAACAGTGTAATAGCGTTATCATTGTATTATTATTATTAGTAGTAATAGTAGTAGTAGTTGCAGCAGCAATATTTGTATTAGCATTATTATAGCTGCTATCAACCATACCTGATATATACTGCCCTCTTTACACCTTTTCCAATCATCACTACCACACCACCACCACCACCACCACTACCACTACGAAGAACACCACCACTATCATATCTTTCACCACCACACCCTCCTCCTCCGCCCCTCCCCTCACAACCATATCACCACCCTTCCTCACCAACCATCATCACCACAGCAGTAAAACAAACCACCAATTAGAAAGGGTCAGCGTGTGAGAGGGCAGACAGCCACTCTCGTTGGCCTCGCTGACAACCGATTTGTCAGCAGTGTCAGGAGGGCAGGGACAAGAAGGAGGAGTGAGGGGGAGTCGGTATTGTCAAATGTGAGAGGGAGAAAAGTAACACATGAGAAGAGGTTTGGTAGGAGGGTGGAGGGAGAGAGAGCGTGAGCGTAAGAACAAGGAAATTAAAAAATAATAAAAGTTCCCCACGACACGTCTGGCAATGCGGTACTGGGGTGTACACCTGGAAACGTTCACATCACCACCAGTGTCCCTGGTGACGCTATGATGGGCTGCACGCTGATAAATTTGCGTCAACAATGGTGTCATTATTATTTTCCACATAGTGTTGTCAAGTGGCGGTAGTAAAGAGTCACCTACACCAGGAGACCTTGCTACTGAAACACGTTTCTGAGCAACCTGACCGAAATTATTTCATTTACGGGAAAGCACTAGACCTGTATGGGTGATGCAGCGACTGAGGAATGGGAGGTAATCAGGGCTGATCCGAAGAAGGGGAAGGTAACTCTAATTCCTTGGAACAAAAGCCCTTCACTAGTCTCGAGACTGAAGGGGAAATAAGACAATAAATACCCCCATGGATTAAGCCCTCCCTCTCCCCACAAAAAAAAGGTTTTCAGTCCTGGGAAGTTTTTCAAACGTTAATTAATCCTCCAATCCTCCCATTATCCTAAATCCCTCCAAGACCAATGGTAGCCCAACTAAATCCCCAAAAAGGAAGGGCAGACATTCTCTCTTAAAAAATGGGCTTACCTTTTAAGGGCAGACAATGGTGATAGATTAAAGTGATGCTTTTGTAAATGGAATTTCACGACTGAATGGGACTGGACGAGGTTTGTGTAAATGGTGGTGCTGGCGTGATTAGTAGGGAGAAGTAGTGTCTTATGTATGGTGTTGGTATGGTAGTGGTGATGTTGGTATGGTGGTGGTAATGTTGGTATGGTGGTGGTGTTGGCGTGAGGAAATGTAGGTGTGGTGGTGGTGTTGGCGTGAGGAAATGTAGGTGTGGTGGTGGTGTTGGCGTGAGGTAATGTTGGTTTGAGTCTGTGTTCTTGTGATGTAGATGTTGGTGCGAAGTGCTGGTATTGGTGTTGCAGTAGTGGTGTTGATGGTGTGAGATACAAGGTGTTATCGGAGTGGTGGAGTTGTTGTTGGTGTGGTGGTGCTGTTGGTGTGGTAGTTTGATTTTTGTTGGTATGGTGGTGGCGTTGATGAGTTGTTTTTGGAGTGGTAGTGGTGGTGTTGTGTTGTTGGTGTGAGATGATGATACTGTGGTGTTGCTGGTGTGATGTTATCTCATCACCCCAGATACAGCACTAACTAGTAATTAACCAGACAATTAATATACTTCATAAATATCGGCTATTAAATACATATATAAGATATAGGAGGAATAATATAAGTTTATATGGTCAATACAATGAAGTATTGCACAACTATGAAAATTCGGGAATAGAAATAAACTGGACAATAAATATAATTAGTTTATCTCGTTTAGTGAAAGTTTCTTAGCTTTCACACACAACCCTGGCATATCCTTTTAAATCATTGTCTACTCCAGCAATAGCTCTATCACTTTAGTCTCAAGTTTTGAGTATAATGCAAGCTTCCGCCTTTCCTCTCGAGTGAAGACTCAAGAGTGAATCTGTAATCTAGCTTATGGATATAAGATGCCAAACTCCCCCTCCATCACCACAGTCCCTCCATGAGATCATGAACTCCAAATTTCAAGGGAAATTCTGACCATCCACCCAATTTCAAATAAGCTCCTTAACTATTAATTTCAGTACAAGAATATGCCCTGGCCAAGGCCTGAATTCTACACAATACCAAGCTCTTATTACTTATCTCGTTTTCCACAGTCTGGGTAATGCTCCTCGTGAATCATACACCATATAACTTGAGCCTCTTTTATTTGTGTCAAGCCCGACTCCCAGTAAACAAGCTGTTTGTCACTTGGAAACTCAAGTTACCAGTGGTGACATTACCCTACATCAGGATTCACATTACTAAGGAGGCGGTGGTCAACGGGTGTGAACACCCTCACTAGTGTTCGTGTTGTGGAAGTCTGAGTTATTGTTGGTGTGGTGTTGTTGGCGGGAGGTGTTGTTGCTGATGGTATGACATGTTGGAGTAGCTGTTTTAAAACTAGGTGTGGTATATAGCTAGCGACTATACACCTACTGCACTTGCAAGTTAAAAATCTTAACCAGGAGCTGGAGCTCAACATCCACAACCACACACTGATGGGTTTAATACACACACATACTAAACACACAAAATACATACACAAAACATATACACTCATACAAGACTAAACCCAGCGATTAACTAGCATAATAGTCTATCATTAATACATTCATCGTCATTAATATATTAACAAGCGACCATCATGCGGCCCCATCAGAGCCTGTGATTGGACGACTGACAGCTCGGATTGGCTAATTATCTACTGGTGGTCCTTCCAACGTACCACCGACACACCCTGGTACACACCAGTGACACACCCTGGTACGCACCACTGACACCCTGGAACACACGACTGACACACCTGGTACACACCACTGACACACCCTGGTACACACCAGTGACACACCTGGAACACACGACTAACACACCTGGTACACACCACTGACACACCCTGGTGCGCACCAGTGACACACCTGGAACACACGACTGACACACCTGGTACACACCACTGACACACCCTGGTACACACCACTGACACATCATGGTATGTACCACTGACACGCACCTGGAACACACGACTGACACACCTGGAACACACCACTGACACACCTGGAACACACCACTGACACACCTGGAACACACCACTGACACACCTGGATACACACACTGACACACCTGGACACACCACTGACACCTGGACACCACTGACACACCTGGTACACACCACTGACACCTGGACACACCACTGACACATCCCTGGTACACACCACTGACACACCCCTGAACACGTACACACCACTGACACCTGGACACACCACTGACACCTGGTACACACCACTGACACCTGGTACACACCACTGACACACCTGGTACACACCACTGACACACCTGGAACACACCACTGACACACCTGGTACACACCACTGACACCTGATACACACCACTGACACACCTGGTACACACCACTGACACACCTGGAACACACCACTGACACACTGGTACACACCACTGACACACCTGGAACACACCACTGACACCTGGTACACACCACTGACACACCTGGTACACACCACTGACACACCTGGTACACACCACTGACACCTGGTACACCACTGACACACTGGTACACACCACTGACACACCTGGAACACACCACTGACACCTGGTACACACCACTGACACACCTGGTACACACCACTGACAACTATTTCAACAATACTATGCCCAAACTTGCTAAGAGAAATTCTGTTAGGTAAAAGAGCACAAGTGCAACTAGTTACACTTGTGTCCTTTTTACCTACCATATTGTGGGTATTTCTGCCAACATTAATACAAGAGAAATTCTGTTTTGACTGCAACAATCTCTACGTTGGAAACTGACATGTCAAGCTGACGTGAATGAACATTCATTGTAATGAAGCTCTAATCGCGAATGAGAGAACAGTCGGGTTTGATCCACTGAACGGGAAAGCAACTCCAATTCCCTGGCGCAAGAGCACGTCATCAGTATGAAGTCATTCCATTCCAGTAAAGAGCAGCAGGCGAGAGTAAAATAATAGTTATCTGATGCGAGATGACCGTATTTTCTGGCATACAAGGCGCGCTTTTTTTTCCCCCCACAAAAGTCTTGGAAAGTCATCCTGCGCCTTGTATGCTCAAGGTCAGGGTCAAGGGTAGCCTTTGTGTTACGCTTTAGCAGTTTACTACCGTTACGTTACAACTGCTGGCAAACCTTATATGTCTCATATGATTGTGCGCCTTATATGCCGAAAAAAATATTATATAAAAAAACTACGATTGACTTTTTAATATGTTTTAGCGTTCCTACATTTTTTCTTTACAAGCTAATATCTGTTATCTCATATCATTTCAAAGCCTGAACTTTATTTTATAGAATATCATTCCCCAGGCTGCTACCTACAACCTGTCGACTACAACCCAGGTACCTACTGACTACTAGGGTGACTGGGACGGTGGGCGCAAGGAAACTTATAATACGCCTCGTTGAGCTCAGGATTCAAGTCCTGAATCGCTCGGTTACAAGCCGACTGCCCTAACCACTGAGACATGAGGTGCTACTGGGTAGCCACGTAATAATCCTGGGCTGACCTTCTCAGTGTCCAGTGATTCAAGGAGGATTTGATCTTCTGTATTATAATTTTCAACCACTTTTACATTCGGTGTAAATTATTTAGAAAACCGACAAGTTGAAGAATGAGACAAACAACATTTGAGAATATTTATTGTGGAAACGTTTCGTCAGCCAGTGGTTTCTTCAGTCCAAAACAGAGAAGAACGGAGAAAAATGAGGAGTTTGAGGTAATCAGTCCCTCAGCCTGGAGTCAATTGATAGACTGAACATATTGACTCCAGGCTGAGGGACTGATTACCTCAAACTCCTCCTCATCTTTCTTCGTTCTTCTCTGTATTGGACTGAAGAAGCCACTGGCTGGCGAAGAGTTTCCTCAATAAAGATTCCCAACTGTTGCAAAAGTGTCTCATTCTGCAACTTTTACACGTACTCCATATTATCCCCTATAATCATCGCATTTAATTATTCTTCTGGTGTCTCTTGTCTGCCTCTGTTTGTGTGTGCGTGTCTCTCTCGCTAGCAGCAAAACATGTATATGGGCAATTAAGAATAATCTGCGGCCACGAATCACAATAAAATCCTCTTGCTAATAACGACTAATGATGACCGGTT